>CM040824.1:39366993-39509493 GCA_022828995.1 Vimba vimba
TTGTACACTTATAAACTCTAAACTCATATAAACTCTGAGTGTGTGTGTGTGTGAGAGAGAGTGTGTGTCTATGTGCGTGCGTGAGTGTGTGTGTGTGTGTGTGTGTGTGTTAATGAGCTTGTCTGTGTGTGTGTGAGTGAGTTAGTGAGTGTGTGTGTGAGAGAGATAGTGTGTGTGTGTGTGAGAGAGAGTGAGAGTCTGTGCGTGCGTGCTTATGTGTGTGTGTGTGTGTATGTCGAAAATTCAAATCAAAATACCTTGAAGACTAAACCAAACTGCCGTTCTATATACTATATTAGCCAATGAGACTCATTTAAACTAATGAACTCTAAACTCATACACTTATAAACTAATTGACTTATAAACTCATGAATTCATAGACTTATGAACTCTTAAACTCATAAATTAATAAACTCTGAACTCTTAAACTCATTTAAACTTATAAACTCTAAACTCATTAAAACTCAAACTCATTTAAAACTTATAAACTCTAAACTCAAAAACTCTTACACTTTTATAAACTCATCAATTTATACACTTATAAACTCTAAACTCATAAACTCTGAGTGTGTGTGTGTGTGTGTGTGTGTGTGTGTGTGTGTGTGTGTGTGTGTGTGTGTGTGTGTGTGTGTGTGTGTGTGAACACACACACACACACACACACACACACACACACACACTCTAAACTCATTTAAACTTAAACTCTAAACTCATTTAAACTTATAAACTCAAAACTCAAAACTCGTAAACTACTTTAAACTTCAAACCACTTCAAACTTCTTAAGTTTAAAGCTTCCAGCTCCCAAGCAACTCCATAGCAACCAAACTTGAGTACCCTAGCAACCGTTTTGCAAGACCTATATCTCTGTATCAGAACATCGTATAGAGATGAGGTTTGGCTCTTTTGACTCATGGTAGCAAACAGCACTTCCAACATGCTACACATGCTAGCAGTGAATAGCTACATGCTAATAGCAATTAGCTAAGTGTTAAATCGTGCCAAGATCATGCTAAGAACTATAAAAACTCCATAGTAACCATCTGTGACAACTACCAACCACCTAGTAAAACCATAGAAACCACCCAGAACACCCTAGCAACCACTTAGCAACACCCTAGCAACCACCCAGAATACCCTAGCAACCACCAAAACACCCTAGCAACCGCCTAGAAACAGCATAGCAACCACTCAGAACAACCTAGCAACCGCCTAGCAACCACCAAAACACCCTAGCAACATCCTAGCAACCACCTAGAATACCCTAGCAACACCCTAGCAACCACCCAGAATACCCTAGCAACCGCCTAGTAACCACCAAAACACCCTAGCAACCGTCTAGCAACATCATAGCAACCATCAAAACACCCTAGCAACCACCTAGCAACATCATAGCAACCACCCAAAATACCTAAGCAACCGCCTAGCAACACCCTAGCAACCAACCAGAATACCCTAGCAACCACCTAGCAACACCATAGCAACCACCCAGAACACCCTATCAACCGCCTAGCAACCACCCAGAATACCCTAGCAACCGCCTAGCAACCACCCAGAACACCTTAGCAACCCACTAGAAAACCCAGAACAACTTTTTAACTTTAAAATACTTTCAACTTTAAACTAATTTAAACATTAAACTAATTTAAACATTAAACTAATTTAAACATTAAACTAATTTAAACTTTAGACTAATTTAAACTTTAAACTAAATTAAGCTTCAAACTAATTTAAACTTTAAACTATTTTAAACTTCTAACTAATTTAAACTTCAAACTACTTTAAACTCCAAACTACTTTAAACTTCTTCAAACTTTCTGGTCCAGCTTTCTCAAGCCAACTTAAAGTTTGTCTCGACGAACTTTTTAATCTAGTTAAGTTGGCTTGAGAAAGCCAACATATTGAAATCCTATTTAAACTTATTATTATTATTCTTCTGACCCTAAAAAAATCTATATCAAACTCCTCCTAGAGCTTTAACTCTACATACTCCAAACTCGGCTCAGACACTCAAACTGATCTGACTCGGTATGCTATATCTTTTCAGACTGATCGGATTTACGGTTTTCCTAAAAATGACGATCAAAACTCGAAAAAACTCATTCAAAAACTCCCATTGACTTACATTGGGGAGTTCTAAAAAATTCAAACCGACAAAAATTTAAATCTAAACACCTTGAAGACTAAACCAAACTGCCGTTCTATATACTATATGAGCCATTGAGACTCATTTAAACTAATAAACTATAAACTATAAACACTTATAAACTAATTAACTTATAAACTCATGAATTCATAAACTTATGAACTCTTAAACTCATAAATTAATAAACTTTGAACTCTTAATCTCATTTAAACTTATAAACTCTAAACTGATTTAAACTTATAAACTCAAAACTCAAGAACTCATACACTTATTAACTCATCAATTTATACACTTATAAACTCTAAACTCAGACACACACACTGAGTTTATGAGTGAGTGTGTGAGCGAGTTAGTGGGTGTGTGTGTGTGTGTGTGTGTCTGTGTGTTTGTGTGTTTGTTTGTGTGTGTGTGTGTGTGTGTGTCTAACTTATTTATCTATCTCTCAAACTTCAAACTACTGTAGACTACTGTAAACTTAAAACCACTATAAACTTCTTAAGTTTAAATCTTCCAGCTCCCAAGCAACTCCATAGCAACCAAACTCGAGTACCCTAGCAACCGTTTTGTAAGACCTATATCTCTGTATCAGAACATCGTATAGAGATGAGGTTTGGCTCTTTTGACTCGTGCTAGCAAACAGCACTTCCAACATGCTACATATGCTAGCAGTGAATAGCTACATGCTAATAGCGATTAGTTAAGTGTTAAATCATGCCAAGATCATGCTAAGAACTCTATAAAAACTCCATAGTAACCATCTGTGACAACTACCAACCACCTAGTAACACCATATCAACCGCCCTGAATACCATAGCAACCCCCCAGAACACCCTAGCAACCGCCTAGCAACCACCCAAAAGACCCTAGCAACCACCCAGAACACCGTAGCAACCACCCAAAATACCCTAGCAACCACCCAAAACACCCTAGCAACCGCCTAGCAACCACCCAAAAGACCCTAGCAACCGCCTAGCAACCACCCAAAAGACCCTAGCAACCACCCAAAATATCCTAGCAACCGCCTAGCAACCACCCAAAAGACCCTAGCAACCACCAGAAATATCCTAGCAACCGCCTAGCAACCACCCAGAATATCCTAGCAACCACCCAAAACAGCCTAGCAACAACCCAGAACACCCTAGCAACCGCCTAGCAACCACCCAAAAGACCCTAGCAACCGCCTAGCAACCACCCAGAACACCCTAGCAACCACCCAAAAGACCCTAGCAACCACCCAAAATACCCTAGCAACCGCCTAGCAACCACCCAAAAGACCCTAGCAACATCCAAAAGACCCTAGCAACCGCCTAGCAACCACCCAAAATATCCTAGCAACCACCCAAAACACCCTAGCAACCGCCTAGCAACCACCCAAAAGACCCTAGCAACCACCCAAAACAGCCTAGCAACCACCCAGAATACCTTAGCAACGCCTAGCAACACCATAGCAACCACCCATAACACCCTTGCAACTGCCTAGCAACCACCCAGAACACCCTAGCAACCACCAAAATACCTTAGCAACCGCCTAGCAACACCATAGCAACCACCCATAACACCCTAGCAACCGCCTAGCAACCACCCAAAAGACTCTAGCAACCACCCAAAATATCCTAGCAACCACCCAAAACACCCTAGCAACCGCCTAGCAACCACCCAAAAGACCCTAGCAACCGCCTAGCAACCACCCAAAAGACCCTAGCAACCACCTAAAATATCCTAGCAACCACCCAGAACACCCTAGCAACCACCTAGCAACCGCCTAGCAACCACACAAAAGACCCTAGCAACCACCCAAAACACCCTAGCAACCACCCAAAACACCCTAGCAACCGCCTAGCAACCACCCAGAATACCTTAGCAACCGCCTAGCAACACCATAGCGACCACCCATAACATCATAACAACCGCCTAGCAAAAAACTTTCCGGTCCAAACTTTCTCAAGCCAACTTAAAGTTTGTCTCGACGAACTTTCGCATCTAGTTATTATTATTATTCCGAGACTAAAATTTCTATATGAAACTCCTCCTAGAGCTTTAACTCTACATACTCCAAACTCGGCTCAGACACTCAAACTGATCTGACTCGCGTTGCTTTATCTTTTCAGACTGATCGGACTTACGGTTTTCCTAAAAATGACGATCAAAACTCGGAAAAACTCCCATTGACTTGCATTGGGGAGTTCTAAAAAATTCAAATCCAGATTCAAACTGACCAACCGACGAAAATTCAAATCAAAATACCTTGAAGACTAAAAACCAAACTGCCGTTCTATATACTATATGAGCCATTGAGACTCATTTAAACTAATGAACTCTAAACTCATACACTTATAAACTAATTAACTTATAAACTCATGAATTCATAGACTTATGAACTCTTAAACTCATAAATTAATAAACTCTGAACTCTTAAACTCATTTAAACTTATAAACTCTAAACTCATTTAAACTTATAAACTCTAAACTCATTAAAACTTATAAACTCTAAACTCAAAAACTCTTACACTTATAAACTCATCAATTTATACACTTATAAACTCTAAACTCATAAACTCTGAGTGTGTGTGTGTGTGTGTGTGTGTGTGTGTGTGTGTGTGTGTGTGAACACACACACACACACACACACACACACACACACACACACACACACACACACACACACACACTAAACTCATTAAAACTTAAACTCTAAACTCATTTAAACTTATAAACTCAAAACTCAAAAACTCGTAAACTACTTTAAACTTCAAACCACTTCAAACTTCTTAAGTTTAAAGCTTCCAGCTCCCAAGCAACTCCATAGCAACCAAACTTGAGTACCCTAGCAACCGTTTTGCAAGACCTATATCTCTGTATCAGAACATCGTATAGAGATGAGGTTTGGCTCTTTTGACTCATGCTAGCAAACAGCACTTCCAACATGCTACACATGCTAGCAGTGAATAGCTACATGCTAATAGCAATTAGCTAAGTATTAAATCGTGCCAAGATCATGCTAAGAACTATAAAAACTCCATAGTAACCATCTGTGACAACTACCAACCACCTAGTAAAACCATAGAAACCACCCAGAACACCCTAGCAACCACCTAGCAACACCCTAGCAAACCACCCAGAATACCCTAGCAACACCATAGCAACCACCAAAACACCCTAGCAACCGTCTAGCAACATCATAGCAACCACCCAGAACAACCTAGCAACCGCCTAGCAACACCATAGCAACCATAAAAACACCCTAGCAACCACCTAGCAACACCATAGCAACCACCCAGAACACCCTAGCAACCGCCTAGCAACCACCCAGAATACCCTAGCAACTGCCTAACAACACCATAGCAACCACCCAGAACACCCTAGCAACCGCCTAGCAACCGCCTAGTAACCACCCAGAACACCCTAGCAACCGCCTAGCAACCACCCAGAATACCCTAGCAACTGCCTAGCAACACCATAGCAACCACCCAGAACACCCTAGCAACCGCCTAGCAACCACGCAGAACACCCTAGCAACCGCCTAGCAACCACCCAGAATACCTTAGCAACCGCCTAAGAACACCATAGCAACCACCCAGAACACCCTAGCAACCGCCTAGCAACCACCCAGAATACCCTAGCAACTGCCTAACAACACCATAGCAACCACCCAGAACACCCTAGCAACCGCCTAGCAACCGCCTAGTAACCACCCAGAACACCCTAGCAACCGCCTAGCAACCACCCAGAATACCCTAGCAACTGCCTAGCAACACCATAGCAACCACCCAGAACACCCTAGCAACCGCCTAGCAACCACCCAGAACACCCTAGCAACCGCCTAGCAACCACCCAGAATACCTTAGCAACCGCCTAAGAACACCATAGCAACCACCCAGAACACCCTAGCAACCGCCTAGCAACCACCCAGAATACCCTAGCAACTGCCTAACAACACCATAGCAACCACCCAGAACACCCTAGCAACCACCTAGCAACCACCCGGAATACCCTAGCAACACCATAGCAACCACCAAAACACCCTAGCAACCACCTAGCAACATCATAGCAACCACCCAGAACACCCTAGCAACACCATAGCGACCACCAAAACACCCTAGCAACCGCCTAGCAACAGCATAGCAACCACCCAGAACAACCTAGTCACCGCCTAGCAACATCCTAGCAACCACCAAAACACCCTAGCAACATCCTAGCAACCACCCAGAATACCCTAGCAACCGCCTAGCAACCACCCAGCAACACCATAGCAACCACCCAGAACACCCTAGCAACCGCCTAGCAACCACCCAGCAACACCATAGCAACCACCCAGAACACCCTAGCAACCGCCTAGCAACCACCCAGAACACCCTAGCAACCACCCAGAATACCCTAGCAACCGCCTAGCAACAGCATAGCAACCACCCAGAACACCCTAGCAACACCCTAGCAACCACCCAGAATACCCTAGCAACCGCCTAGCAACCGCCTAGCAACCACAGAGAACACCCTAGCAACCAACCAGAATACCCTAGCAACCACCTAGCAACAGCATAGCAACCACCCAGAACACCCTAGCAACCGCCTAGCAACACCCTAGCAACCACCCAGAACACCCTAGCAACCACCCAGAATACCCTAGCAACCGCCTAGCAACACCCTAGCAACCACCCAGAAGACCCTAGCAACCACCCAGAATACCCTAGCAACCGCCTAGCAACACCATAGCAACCACCCAGAACACCCTAGCAACCCACTAGAAAACCCCCAACAACTTTTTAACTGTAAACTACTTTAAACTTTAAACTACTTTAAACTTCAAACTGATTTAAACTTTAGACTAAATTAAAATTTAAACTACTTTAAACTTCAAACTAATTTAAACTTTAAACTAATTTAAACTTTAAACTAATTTAAACTTTAAACTAATTTAAACTTCAAACTACTTTAAACTCCAAACTACTTTAAACTTCTTCAAACTTTCTGGTCCGGCTTTCTCAAGCCAACTTAAAGTTTGTCTCGACGAACTTTTTAATCTAGTTATTATTATTATTATTATTATTCTGAGACTAAAATTTCTATATTAAACTCCTCCTAGAGCTTTAACTCTACATACTCCAAACTCGGCTCAGACACTCAAACTGATCTGACCAAGTGTGCTATATCTTTTCAGACTGATCGGACTTACGGTTTTCCTAAAAATGACGATCAAAACTCGGAAAAACTCCCATTGACTTACATTGGGGAGTTCTAAAAAATTCAAATCCAGATTCAAACTGACCAACTGACGAAAATTCAAATCAAAATACCTTGTAGACTAAACCAAACTGCCATTCTATATACTATATGAGCCAATGAGACTCATTTAAACTAATGAACTCTAAACTCATACACTTATAAACTAATTAACTTATAAACTCATGAATTCATAGACTTATGAACTCTTAAACTCATAAATTAATAAACTCTGAACTCTTAAACTCATTTAAACTTATAAACTCTAAACTCATTTAAACTTATAAACTCTAAACTCATTTAAAACTTATAAACTCTAAACTCAAAAAGTCTTACACTTATAAACTCATCAATTTATACACTTATAAACTCTAAACTCATAAACTCTGAGTGTGTGTGTGTGTGTGTGTGTGTGTGTGTTCACACACACACACACACACACACATACACACACACACTCTAAACTCATTTAAACTTAAACTCTAAACTCATTTAAACTTATAAAGTCAAAACTCAAAAACTCATAAACTACTTTAAACTTCAAACCACTTTAAACTTCTTAAGTTTAAAGCTTCCAGCTCCCAAGCAACTCCATAGCAACCAAACTTGAGTACCCTAGCAACCGTTTTGCAAGACCTATATCTCTGTATCAGAACATCGTATAGAGATGAGGTTTGGCTCTTTTGACTCATGCTAGCAAACAGCACTTCCAACATGCTACACATGCTAGCAGTGAATAGCTACATGCTAATAGCGATTAGTTAAGTGCTAAATCATGCCAAGATCATGCAAAGAACTCTATCAAAACTCCATAGTAACCATCTGTGACAACTACCAACCACCTAGTAACACCATAGCAACCACCCAGAACACCCTAGCAACCGCCTAGCAACCACCCAGAATACCTTAGCAACCGCCTAGCAACACCATAACAACCACTCAGAACACCCTAGCAACCGCCTAGCAACCACCAAGAATACCCTAGCAACCACCTAGCAACACCATAGCAACCACCCAGAACACCCTAGCAACCACCAAGAACACCCTAGCAACCACCTAGCAACACCATAGCAACCACCCAGAACATCCTAGCAACCGCCTAGCAACCACCCAGAATACCCTAGCAACCGCCTAGCAACACCATAGCAACCACCCAGAACCGCCTAGCAACACCCTAGCAACCACCCAGAACCGCCTAGCAACCACCTAGCAACCAACCAGAATACCCTAGCAACCACCTAGCAACACCCTAGCAACCACCCAGAAAACCCTAGCAACCGCCTAGCAACCATCCAGAATACCCCAGCTACCACCTAGCAACCACCCAGAACACCTTAGCAACCCACTAGAAACACCCTAGCAACTTTTTAACTTTAAACTACTTCAAACTTTAAACTACTTTAAACTTCAAACTAATTTAAACTTTAAACTAAAAACTTCAAACTACTTTAAACTTTAAACTTCATACTTTAAACTTTAAACTAAATTAAACGTTAAACTAAATTAAACTTCAAACTACTTTAATCTTCAAACTACTTTAAACTTTAAACTTTCCAGTCCAAACTTTCTCAAGCCAACTTAAAGTTTGTCTCGACGAACTTTTTAATCTAGTTTTATTTTATTTTATTTTATTTTATTTTATTTTATTTTATTTTTCATTTTATTCCATCCTCCAAAAAATGTGCACATGTGCATATGATCAGATACGATACTTTAGTTTTTATAGGTAGTCAGTGTTAACACACATGAAGCACGGGTCTAAATGATCTCTGATTAATCAACTTCATACCACAGGTGTCTTCCAAACACTTTAAGTTGATAATAACACAGAATACATCTTTAATAAATTTGTGCATGTGCACCATCTTTAAAAATTGAGCTAGTTCAAACAGGTGATCATTTTTGGGCGATTTTTCATGGTTTCTCAGGTGTATTAATGCCAGATCTCCATGACGACCTTGTGATAATGTTCTAGAACACTGATTCTCGACATGTGGCACGCGGCTCCCTCTAGTGTACGACGAAGAATCACTGAATTTCGCACGTGTGATCACACCGGTGTGATTAGAACGGTCAGTGCATCACGTGATCAACTGCTATATTCAAATGTGACCCTGCCTGGACCACAAAACCAGTCACATTGTTCAATTTTTTGAAATTGAGATTTATACATCAATAAATAAGCTTCCCATTGATGTATGGTTTGTTAGGATAGGACAATATTTGGTCGAGAAGATACAATTATTGGAAATCTGGAATCTGAGGGTGCAAAAAAAATTAAACATTGAGAAATTCTCCTTAAAGTTGTTCATTTATGTTCGCGATTGTGCAGCATTCACTCACAAAAATAAATGTTTTATATATTTACGGTTGGAAATGTACAAAAAAATCTTTATGGAACATGATCTTTACTTAAAATCCTAATGATTTTTGGCATAAAAGGAAAATTGATCATTTTGACCCATACAATGTATTGTTGGCTATTGCCACATATACCCGTGCGACTCGTGACTGGTTTTGTGATCCAGGGTCACATATGTGCTTTCGTGTGTTGGCTTGTGCTGAGCCAGAGACGGACACGCTCAGCGCTGTCATATATTTATATTAACTATTCAGTGTTTTCAACCACATAATGTTTATTTTAGGTTTAAGACATTTAAATTCACATAAGTACACTGTAAAAAATTATCGTAATTTTAACGGTAAAAGACAATAATTACTGTAATACTGTAAAAATGCTACAGTGAAAAACTGTTAATTGGTTAACAGAAAGTTTCCGTACTATATACTATTTTTTTTTTTTTTTTTTTTTAAATCGGTTGAAAAGGCAAATAACATTGTCCAAAGCGGTGTTGTGTTAAATGGTTCACTCGTGACTGTTTTACCTTTGAGCAGCCCGTCCAAAAAGGTCACACTGTCCAACGTACCTCCATTTATCAATGACAAAATACTGGTGCAGTATTTTTTAGATAGAGTTATCTCGGTGTGGAAAACTGGTTTGCCCTATAAAGAAAATCCCTCTTGGGTGCAAGTCACCTTTGGTCAAGCATCTAGTCTCGTTTAGAAGACAAGTTTTCATGGTGCTGAAAAGTGGAATTGATGAGATCGATCTGGTTTTTAAAGGCGCTCTAAGCGATGTTGCGTGACGTCACTTCTTGTTGACGTTTGAAGTATTGTCAAACAAAATGGAGGCTAGCTCGACCCTCCCTCCTCCTCATCCCGTCCCCTCCCCCTCCCTTCCGTGCTTCCTGAAACAGAAACGGAAACTTTTCCGATGTAAATTCGGGACTTCGTGCATTCCTTCTCCTTTTCCCTCTTCTTTGTTATTTCTTCATCGGAATGTCGTCTCTTTGGTCGTGTGTCGGCCATATCAAAATTCTCAAGAATATACATTTTTAACGTTAGTCGTTGTCGTTGTCTAGGACATCTCTCCTCTAGCTTCTCTCTCCTCCACCCCCCACTCCCCCCTTCATGTGCACGCACACTAACCCCCCAAACCCACCCCCAAATCATTCTTGTCAGTTATTGGCTGGAACACTGTTTGTTATGTTTCGTGGTCCAGGCTGGGCCAGTTTGTTTTGCTGTTTGTGGAGCCTGGGCTGTCTACAGAGACCGCATTTTTTTACAGTGTGTTCAGGAGACAGGCATAGCGGATAGTGAGGAGATGTTTGCTGGATGTGACAAAAAAAGTCTCGGCCTAAAATACGCGTGACATCGCTTAGAGCACCTTTAAGTTCAAAATTGATGGTTTCGATTACACAGTGTTTGCAACATCTGACACTACAACTAAATGTTTTAGGTATGGTAGGATCGGACATCTTGTTCGTGATTGTCCTCATAAAAGGACAGTGCATGTGCGTTTCTGTTCTTCCTCCGGCTGAGATCGTGAATGACACAGACACTGCCGGTATGTCTGTGGTCGAAGCCGGTGAGCTCGGGCCGGTTGCAGTTGTGGCTGCTGAGGATAAGTCTGATACAACTGAGATTGTTACCAAGCCTAGTCAAAATGATACTCTCGATGTCTGATGAGCAGGCTGAACACTCTGAAAACGTTTGTGTAACAGATGCTGATGAAACTGATGTGCAAGATGATGTTGATTTTGAGAAGGAAGCTGAATATGTTTTCAAGATCCCAGTTAAAAGAAAGGAAAAAGCTGTGGAAAACCTTTTAAACAAGTAAGGAAGGATGAGGGTGGCAATGAGAATATGGGATCAGACAGTGATAGAGATTCTTCTGATGCGAATGTGTCTCAATGTTCAAATCAGTCTATAAGTTCTCAAAATGAAAACTTACAGAGCTAATGTCATTAGTCAATCTCTGCAAGAAACAAAGAGAGTGAAAGGAGTGCAAGTTGAAGATTTCTTCCCTGATTGTAAAAATTCATCAATGATGTAAGGTATCTAATAAAAGAGGGAGCTTTTCAAAACTGTGGAGATTTACTGTCTTAGAAAACTGGTGAACAAACTAAACATTTTTTTTTACTAAAGATGATGAGGCTGTCAACTTATAAGATTGTGCCAAAAATAGTTTTTTTGGTAGCTCTTCTGGTCTCTAAAATAAAAGACCAATTTTAAAATCGGAACTTTAAACTTAAATGGTGCCAGAGATGGTCATAAAAGAATGATGTTATGTGAGTTTATTAAACTAAAAAGCAAATTGATATTCTGTTTCTACAAGAAACACACAGTGATTTTAAAAATGAGACCGACTGGAGAAGAGAATGGGACAGATCGTCCTAAGTCCCAAATCCTCCATTAGTGGAGGTGTTGCTGTTTTCACCTCTGTCTTATGAAGTTGAGGAAATAATTGGTGTCCGTTTTTTAAAGATCAAAGTGAAGTTTGAGAAAGTCACCATGGTGCTTCTGAATGTATATGCTCCTACAAAGGGATTAGAAACAGTTCTGTTCTTTAATAAGGTGGATGCTGTTTTGAAAGATTTAAATCCAGAAGATTTGTTATTCTTATGTGGAGATTTTAATTGTACCACTAATGATAAGTTGGATAGGAACCATATAGAACCACACGCTGCTTCTCAGAAAACAACTATACAACTAATTGAAACTCATGATTTATGTGATGTATGGAGAAGTTTGAATCAAGATGTTAGACAGTACACTTGGGCTCATAGTACTGAACATTCGATATCTTTGGCTCGGCTTGACAGAATTTATAGTGTTCAGCATCAACGTAATCTTTTAAAATTTTGTCAAATTATTCCAGTGGGGTTTTCTGATCACAGTTTAGTTCTGTGCAGTGTTTTAATTGTGTATGTAAGAGTGCATACTGGAATTTTATGGTTGGGTTTGTCCATTTTTGACCCAAATTTGGGTTGAAACAACCCAGCATTTTTTAGAGTGCGTGTCTGGTATGCCGTATTCCCTGGCCATTGAACCCTTACTTCAAAAGTTACAAGCTCGTTTAAAAGGTCTGATTTTCCCTGGTTGTAATAATTCTCATCTGCTCAAGTCAATTGGAGGAAAGTGAAGCTCTACTAGTGGGAAATTGGAGTGGAGATCTTCCCGCTTTACCTGGAGGATTAATTTGGAAAAGAGGAGGTTTAAAATATCTTTGTGTCGATCTAGGAAATTAAAACTTCATTAAGATATCTTATAGAGGACGTATTCTTATAATTAATAATCTTGTGGCATCTTCATTATGGCATAAACTGGCTTGGGTAGACCCTCCAAATGGACTCCTTGTAAATATTCAAAGAGAACTGGTGAACTTTTTTTGGGACAAGTATCATTGGACTCCTCAAAGCAATCTGTTTTTACCCAAAGAAGAAGAAGGAGGTCAACGTCTGGTTAATCTCGTAAGCCACTTACCGTCTCCAATATATACTGAAACTTTTAATGGGACCTTATTCACTTGTGTGGAGACTTTAAGCATTTTGAGAAGAGTGGGCAATATGGAAGTAGATTTAACATTGTTTTAATGAATCATAAAAGATTGACTTTTACTGGAATTCCTCCTTTTTATCAAAACTTGTTTAAAGTGTGGGGTCTCTTTAAACATCGGTTGATGGAACCAGCAACTTCCCTTTATTGGTTGTTGGAAGAACCAGTTGTATTTGGAGCTAGGTTTGATACTTCGGAAGAAGATTTTCCTGGTCTAACAGATTTATTTTGTTATAAAAAGCTTTTTAAGCTAAAAAAAACTTCATAAATGAATCAGGATATAATTTACTGAGAGCTGAAAAAGTTGCTATCCTTTTAGGAGTTCGATCAATACCTTTTGCAAAGTAGTTTCTTGATAAATTAACTATAATCTTAACTGTTGAAGAGAAGACTCTTTTACAAGAGTTTGGAGCAGGGACTTTAATCCCTGACAGTAAAGATATTTCTCCAGATCTTGAAATGTGCCCTGTTATAGATGAGTCCTGTCTTACTAGCCCCCTGTTAAATTTTGGAATTAACGATTATATTGATTTTTGTACAGTAGAAGGGAAAATATTGTATAAATGCATTGTGAAAGTTATTCATCAGCGTAATTTAAGTACTAAAACAGAAACTAAACCTGTTTGGCGAGCACTTTACAAACCACCATTAAAAAATAAATAAATTAAGCTATCGCTGTAAATGCCTTTGTATCTATTTTAAACCCAACTGTAAGTGACAAATGTCCTTTTTGTTTAGAACGAGAGATATATTTCATTGTTTTATGTACTGTACTCGACTTAACCCTCTTTTTGATTTATTAAGTGTTTTTGTAATTTTTTTTAGTGTTTTCTTTTAATTAGTTTTTCAAAGCAAGATTATATATATATATATATATATATATATATATATATATATATATATATATATATATATATATATATATATATATATATATATATATAAATAATAATTATTATTATTATTTTTTTACAGTTCAAAACAAAAGTTCAAATGCCAAGTCACTAATTTTATTGTGGGACAAGCAAATTATTCTCTCTCTCTCTCTCTCTCTCTCTCTCTCTCTCTCTCTCTCTCTCTCTCTCTCTCTCTCTCTCTCTCTCTCTCTCTCTCTCTCTCTCTCTCTCTCTTCATATATATCATGATGTGTATATATATCACATCATATATATATATATATATGATGTGTATGTACATAGTATGAAAAATAATTTTAAATATATGAAATATTAAAAAAATATTAAAAATATCGGTCACCTTTAATTTATGGTCAGAAAACAATGAAAAGAAGGTCCCAAAATCCCCATGTGACAAATTACATTTCATAATATTTTATTTAAATATTTTTTCTTGATGTTTTGTGTTTGTTTGTATGACGACATCTACAAACAAATATTGGCTTGGAAAGCTTTGCTACCTATTATTAGGAAGATCTATGTGTGTGTGTGTGTGTGTGTGTGTATAGCATCAAAATGCCTCCCGTAATGCCTGAAACCCTGTTGCAATATTGAGAGTATTGCATTGATCCTAAAAAGAGAGAGTTTTAAAGAAACCCTGACCTGTCAGAAACACTGCAAACTCGACTTCAGCTTGCCATCATCCATCTTGGCATTATCGCCGGCAACACACTCAGAGTTTTATAATCCCTATGAAAACACTCACTGAAACCGAGGGGGTCATTACCGGTTTCCGTCACGTCCCACACAAAGACTTCCAGCGATTGAGAAAATCTTCAAAGCCTCACAGACGCAGCGAGGATGAGAAGAACTCGCATTGAACCCCGCGACGCGCCGGCCCGGTGTACACGTGTGTTTAATTGAACGAGCCAAAAGAACAAAGAGTAGATCAATTGTTGATTTTAATAAGACATTGTTCACGGGTCCCATCATATTTAATTTGATGGCAGAGGGGGGGTCGTCTAAAGATGAGCGCGCTCGTCCCGTAATGAGCCATTATGCCCGGCCCTCCTGGGCAGAAACTAATTGGCGCAGGATTAGCATTGAAGAAACTGGGCGACCCCGAGCTCTCCGCTTTTCTTTCTGTGTATCAATGACCAGCTAAGTGCCCAGAACGCATCGGGTGCCCAATTTGGACCTAACCAGCCCCAGCGACCTCCTTTGACTTCCCACAATTCATCTGTGAAGGTTTTCATAAGTTTGGAATCTGTCCGAGTGATAATCTCTCATGGCCAATGGCACGACTGTAACCTGCTAATTCAGGCATGTGCTGTATGAGACGCCGTAACACTGAAGAAACACACTCTGTCCTACTTAAAAGCTGCAGTCCGTAACTTTTTTGGGTTAAAAATGATCCAAAAAATAAATGTTTGAGCAAGTACATAACCAGCCAGTGTTCAAAACTATGCTTGCTGTAGCTAAAACGGTAAGCTAGTAATAATGTTTTTAACTCCAGTGGTACTGGTGGATTTCCGCAGGAAATTCAAGCATGTCTTTGCGTCATTACGTCACATCTGAACACATAAAGAAGAGTCTCGGCTATTAGACTACGAGTGTGAGGATGCTGGAGGTGGAGATTTATAGCCTTTTCTCACAGCACTTGATATTATTAAACTTATCAATTTGATGGCGGATCCAGAAAGATTCAAACGTCAATCACCAACTGGAGATTCACCCGTTGTAAAATGCAAAAGACTTCGGACTTCGGAGTTGCTACAGAATAAAAGACAATGCAACCGGCCCGTGTGAAAACAAGGATAACATCGGAGGGCATTAAATGTAGTCACTCAATGCTGATGTTGTTAACATTAACAAAGCATAATTTGCACGGTTTGACGTGATATGATAAGCGATCGTTAGATTTAATCAGCGTGATTTACTGCAATGCTTTTTTCCCCTTAGTTGGTCAGAACAAAAGTGGATGTTACTTGTTCAGATCGACATTTTCCTGTGAAAAGAAATTCTTATGTTGGTCAAACTTCCAAAAAGCAGAATCTGTGATTGCGAATGCCAGGATCCACACCGGCGGCGACTGACAGCCGCACATTCTCCTCAAAACATTGTGTTCATCCGCGCTGTGCCATGCTGAGGCACAACACACGTAAAGTTGATAATTCCACGAACAACTGCAATTGCAGATTTCGAACAGAGATGGCGACAAAGAGGAAAAACTACAGACTGCAGCTTTAAACAGGGACTTCACTGCGGGCAAAATGGACTTTCAAGAAAACATGTCTGCCTCTACAGTAGAAAGGTGGAAAAATGTTGAGGTCACTGCTACCTGACTAGAAAAAGGCTGTTGTTTTGCCAAATAGGTAGGAAAACTTCAACACCCATAATGCACTGGGCATGTTGCCCTCCAAGGCCACTCCCACTATTCTGCTTACCAGAGTCAAATACCGCCTTGCTTTAGTAGGAAAAACTTCTAAGCAATCTTTTAGTCATAATGGTGTTGACTTGTATTGATCCAGCGTGTTGTGGGCAACGGCTAAATGCTGCAAAGAATCATAAATACGCAGAGAACATCGCAACAGAAAATCTGAAATTTTCAAAACTGGATGAAAAACTGAAAGAAACTGCCATTCTGTCAGATCTGTCATGTACAGGTAATAAAACTTGCCATAGTGCTCTATTTTTTACCATAACACGTATAGAGTAGATACAGTACGATACAACTTTCAGTGATAAACCTACTCCCAGTGACTGTTTTGTTAATAACCCTCCGTCGGTCGGCCTGTCTGTGGGTGTGGATACAAAAATGCGGAAGTATTTCTCGAAGGCCCGGAGATGTCAAAAGAAATAAATGTGAATTTCTCGGCCCAGGTAACACAGAGGACGAGTAAACATTGTTTATACTACAGACAGTTCAACGATACAAAGAGATTTGAAAATCTGCAAAGTTACACTTTAAGAGATTTACTCAAAGTTTCAGGCATTATAGGATGGCATTTTGATGCATTTATATATTTTACAGTTCGAAATAAAAAGGTAAACCTCAATACATGTGTCACACAGGGACTTCTGGTAATGCTCTTTTACTGTTTTCACTATAAATTACATGCAAACTTTTTTTAAATGTAACATATTCTTTGTAACCCATAAAGTCAATTAATATTATTTACTTCAAAAAAAGGTTTTGGAGTAGTTTACAGTAATTGTTATTGTCTAAATATTTTGCAAAATCTAACAAATATTATTTTATCAACTTGCAGGTAACAAATTATTAGTTTTTTACTACAGCATTTTACTTTTATTTTTAAATATTAATTTTTTGACTGTCCTGAATTGTGGAAGAAATACTTTTTCCACGTTTTTGCCCCATGTTTTAATAGGACAGTTGAATAAGAGGACAGCAAATGACGAGGCGAGGAAGGAGTGATGTTGCACATTTGAAGATGCACTAAACCTGCATAGTTTCCACTCTTTCTTAAAGAAAGAAATGTTAAAGAGTTAAAAAAAAAGTTTATACTTTTATTCAGCAAGGCTGCATTAAATTTATCAAAACTGATATTAAAGTAATTTATAGTATAACAGAAGATCTAAAATAAATGCTGTTCATTTGAATTTTTTATTTCCACAAATATACGAGCTGTTTTCAACATTGATAATAATCATAAATGTTTCTTGAGCATCAAATCATCATTTTTGAATGATTTCTGAAGGATCATGTGACACTGAAGACTGGAGTAATGATGCTGAAAATTCAGCTTTGATCACAGGAATAAATTACACTACAATATATTCATCTATTTTAAATTTCAATAATATTTCACTGTTTTTCCTGTATTTTTGATCAAATAATGCAGCCTTGCTGAGCAGAAGAGGCTCCTTCAAAAACAAGAATCGTTCACTCTTTAAATGGCATCACAGCTCTATTTTGCTAATTGCATTTGTTGATCGCACTAATAAGGGATCAGTCAAGTGTGCATCGGCCAACATGAGCACAGCGCTACAGGCTGACCCTCAGAAATTAATCAAAGCACAGATTCAGTTTAAACACTACAGTGATTTCTTCCATATCTGAAAAACATGGTTAATAAACGTTGATGGCTACGATGTGTCATATTGTGTCGGCACGGCAGATCTCTCCAAACAGATGTTCGCGGAGGGTCTAACTTCATTTAAGTAGGAAGAAATATGTTTTTAATTATCAGACCACCTGGGGGTTGATGGACCCTGCAAGCTTTACGTGGAACAGATGTAGCCATTCTCCTTAATTAAGTTTGATTTCCATTTGACAAATTAAAAAGAATATTCCCTGCACTGTATCAAGGTGTTTCGAGAAGCATTCGCGAATGTTGTCGACTCATTTTATGCTAAGTTTGTAAACAGTTAATTAGTCATTCTCCTAAAGCACGAGACATTGATAATTGACTCTTAATGAGAACTAGAAAACCAGCGTAAATACTAATTTCCCATATGGGGTAAAGATCTGCCTGGTGAGTATAAAATAACAAACATGTTGTGTGTCTGATATTAGAATTGTTAGCGTAGAGAAGCGATTAGCCGAGGAGAGATTAATCATAATAAGACCTTTCTGTTTGAGATCTCTCATACGGAGCAGAAGCCTGTTAAGGGCATGAACTTACCTGGAAAACCATTATTTAATAAATGCTGTTAGTTTAATGCACCAGTGTGAGATGGGCTGTGTCCCAAATTGAATGCTAGTATACTACATAGTGCACAGTTGTTTTAAAAAATTGTATATGAAGTAGTACATGTTATGTAACAGTACTTTAGGAATGGTTTTGCTTCCAGTTCATTCACCACACTGATAATGCAAGGTCAAGTTGAATGCATTGCATTGTGGGATACAGTACGCAGTGTGCTTTGCTTGTATACTGCATGTTTTGGCAAATGTAGTTGCAGTTGCATGCATACAGAAAATGCACACACTATGCATCTATGCACTATATAGTATGCATGTTGTATACCATATAATAGGATAGAATAGGAAATCTCTATCACATACTATTTAAAAGAAAAGTATGCAGTGTACAGTATATTCTGCACAATTGTCAGTGAGTTAAGTAAGTGTTCCCAGACGTAGAAGGGGTTTCTGGGTAGTGGGAAGCTGAAATATATGCGTTTGTATGGGAAAAGCTGGTATTTACTTGATGTGAGCTGTGCTGAATCCTGAAAGATTTGCTCTGGCTCTTCAACGACAGGTAAACGACTGACCTTCGCCTCTCCTTCAGTCATGTGGGGGGTTTCGGACGGTGCACACGTTAATTTTTCAGTCCGGTCCTCTTCAACACTGTAATTCACAGCATTTCAGCTCTGAAATCGTCCTCTTTCTCTGCTATCACTGGCCTATCAGAGACTCACGAGACAGACGCCATATGCGCCGCAGCCATAATATCACAATCAACATCATCATCCTTCCCAACTGCAGGAACGGTGTTCACAAAGCATGCTAAAATATGCAAATAAAGGCTCTTAAGAGCTTGCACAGTGGTTAGTTCCCGAGTCGAATGCTAACGATTATTAATTTGGAGGGGTTTTAATCTCAGCGCATGGAAAAGGGCCCTTTTCTGTGGTCAGGAATGTTGATTGGATTTTTTGGAACGCACGCTCATGGAAAAAGAAAAACTATTTCACATTAGCAAAATAATAACCCAATGACATGGGTCGATTCGTTTTCTTTTCACATATTAGATCAACCAAGTGAGAAATTGGAAAGAAACTGTTCAAGTGTATTTCTCGACTGCTCAACGCTGATAATGAGTCGGGCTGCTAATCCATGAGTCTGCCGGGCTGTCCGAGGTTAAGTTGCACGGACGCTCCTCGTGTGTTCGAGGGTCACGTATCCCGACCCGGTCCAGAACGTCCTTTTAGGGCACTTTCACACTGGAGTTTACAGTACATCAGTGAGCATAGCGAACTGAAGATGTCAGCCTGAAAGAAACACATTAAATCAGACTGTTTTGATGGTTTTAGAAGGCTTTTGGACAGCGAGACCCGTTAGACCTGCTTAACAAACCACCTGAAGACAGGACACTACAGGGGAATAGGGGAAACATTTTAACTAATAGATCTCACCAAACTTTCCCCAATGATTAATCACAGTACATTAAGATAATTGTTTTGCATTACAGGTTTTCTTAAATGCTGTGTTTAAATATGCAAATTATGCATTATCTAATTAAATATGTACTCATTTGCATATAATTTCAGATCAGAAATCTGAACATTACATGACACCATGGCCAAAAAGTGGGCTTGAAAAAGTGGCACTTCATGCAACCAGAGACCATACTGACCCGGCTCTTTTAAAATGGATTATCTCTAGTGTGTGTCAAATTCATGTCAGGGATGGCCTTTTCACATCACGCAAAGCAGCTTCACAGAAAATCATGATGTTATTGTTAATAATATCTTAATATATTCATGCATTTTATTCACATTTAGCAGATAAGAGCATTTGCAACCTTATATAAACAATCAAGCAGTTGAGATTTGCTATATAGTATAATGCTTTAAATGAGTGTACTGCATGTATGTGAGTAAAGTTCTATATTCTCATGAAGCATGTTATTGAATATGGCAATGTTAATTTTTTTCAATCTTGTATTTGGTCTTTGGTCTGCTACGCTGCTTCTGCTGTTGATTATTGAGATTATTGCTGTTGATTGAGCATGTAAAGCACAATAAATAGAAATGCATAAATCCCGTAGCAGATCTAGGCAGGTGGAGCTGGGGAGGTAGAGGGACTCTGATAGCATGCAGCAGGACTAACTTACAGCAAACAATGGACCAGACTATTTAAATGTTGAGCAAGCAATCTCATTGGCTGCCGGATCAGCAGAGCCAATCAGCTTGTGCCATGCGTTAATGGTGTGATTGCTTGCAGATTGCACATAAAGTACCATCAGCCAGCGCCCTCGAGTTTCTTGACTAAACGAAATAAAAATATCAAACATTTGAGATTTGCTTTATAGTATATATCACTTAAAAACCCTAAAGGTTAGATTTGTCCAACTCAGTCCTGGGCGAAAGTCCCTCACACGCGCTGGACTAATAATGTGAGATAATGGGTAATCTAGAGGCAGGTTGTGTGTTGTAAATCTGGGTAGTTGTTCTGGAAGGTCTAAGCATGTCAGACAGTCTCCTGTTAAATCAACAGCAGCGTGACATGGTGCCCCGGGCTCCTGACAGCTCATGATGAATGAGTGTTTGTCTCTGGGGTCTCGTGTTCAGGGCTGCTGGGATATTGGACAGGAGAGTCCTCGCTTAACAGCTGCGTGCCGGACTGTAAAAGTGTTTGTAGTGGCATCAATGTTTGTCACTTTTCAAAATATATACCAGAACAAATATCTTATGACTTCAGAAGTGTAACACATGAGCTACTTTTATGTTCTTTTAAGGCTGTCGTTGCATGAGAAAGAGCAGCGTGAACGCTGGAACAAATAACAGCATATAGGTTTGGAACAACATGTTAATAATCTCAGAATTTGCATTGGAACATTGAAATATTACAAATTAGTGAATAAAGCAAATATTTATATTTTGCATTTTTGTTCCTATTTTAAATCTCATTAATTTGGTTCATTCACCACACTGAAAATGGTAGGTCAAGTTGAATGCATTGCATTGTGGGATACAGTATGTGGTGTGCATTTTGGCAAATGTAGTAGCATGCATACAGAAAATGCACATACTGCACACAGTTATGCATTCGTGCACTATATAGCATATATATATTGTGTACTATGTTGGGGTAATAATGCAAATTTAACTGATAACTGGACGCCATGTGCTGAATTAAACATGCAACTTGATGAGGTCATGTGACAATGTTGGAAAACATTGGAATATGACGTACTGTAGGCTATGTGAATAAACAGTCACTTTTTTTTAGGAATTTATTTGTTTGTTTTTTTTTCATCATAGCTTATGCATATGTTGCTTATTGTGCATATATGCTTTATTTATTTGCATCTTTGTGTTTCCATGCAGCATTTTTTATGCAATAACCAAAAATTTGCAAGCAAAATATGTGGATGGAAACCCAGCTACTGTGAATGCAAAGAGAACTGAGTCCTATTATTCACTTTTTAGTTCACTTAAAGAGGCCTGAATTTGGTGCGTTCAAGGGGGACTTGTACTGGCACAAAAGCTCTTCGGCATCCACAAGTTTCATCTGAATGCTGAAAGAGCAAAATGCATGAAAAGCAAGGAAGCAATAAAGAAAAATCTATCACCACCAACCGTAACATGAACTTAGATTTCACGCCCGAGGCAGAATCGGCGCCTTAAATCATAAAATCATTTTATCTGCTGTGGAGTATTGAGAGAGAGAGAAAGAGAGAGAGAGAGAGAGCACATGCAAAGTCGGAAAGTTTCCGGTGTCTTGGCATTCCGCGGGGAAGATCTCACATCTCTCCCAGGAATTGCACGGATTAAATCCGCCTCTCGCTCCCCAAACAAACCCAGCGCCGCTGCTGAAGATTTCTAATCGTAGCCTCTGCAGTTTCTCCTTCTCTCTGATTACTCAATTAAGCCCATTGTTTACCTAATCGCTCGGCTAATTATCTTCCCGTGTCAGGCGACGGGTCTGATAGGCTCCGGGAACATGTCAGATACACGGAGAAGCGGTTCACGGGGCGAACGGATGATGGGACGCGCCGTAGTGCCGAATGTTTCCGGAGATATGTATCTTCTCCACAGCTATTCCCAAACATAATGTACGGAAGCACAGCATGCTGTGACCCAAATAGCAAACTCAATAATCTTCCGAAACAGACTCAGCAAGTGCAAGGAGGAGGAATAAAAACTTCTCCCACTAAAAATACTACAGGGATTGTTGCACAAAAGCTGCAGGCAGAAAGAATCAACAAGAAGGCAAAACACAAGCGAGATAATTCTACTCAGTTCTAACACAAATACGTTTCTAAGCATTGAAGCATCGGATGATAATTAATACATATTCCTTCCCCAAACAAAGAGTTTATCTTGAAAAACTGCATAATAGAAAGAGCTGGATGTTTTCTGAGGGAAATGGGTGTTGTTTTCTTGTGCAAATGATGTGTTGCTAAGCTGTTATAGTGGGTTATTGCTTTTTCACCGGTTTTAAAGGGATGGTTCAGAGTAAAATCAAACTGGGGTCCTTTGCACCATGACCTCGAGCCAAACACCCCCCAGAAGCCTTTTTCCCCTTGGTCGAACATTATTAAAGTTAGAGCTTATTTAGAGATATCAGCCTAATGGTTTAGTGCAGGCGCTAACGGATCCTATGATGTATCTCGTAAATTACCCCACTAATAATGCCCAGAATGGTACCAAACTTCTACAGTAGTACAAATAGGTTCTGTACAGGCATTGGAAAGTTTGTAAGTACATCAGGAGTTTATTTAAATAACACTTGCCTGACGGCTAATGCTACCGCTAACCCGGGCGTCGACGTCACTTCAGTGTGTTGAGAAAAGCACGTAAAAGTTCTGGCAGAAAGCGATGCATAAGGATGTAGTGTACCGACGCCCAGTTCCAGGAATGCACTAATATTTTGTTGGTAGTACCAGTTTATAACAATTATTAGTTAACACTAAGTTGTCAACACTTCGGAAAAAATAATAATTTGTCGTTACACTACATCCTTATGATCGCTTTCTGCCAGGACTTTTACAGGCTTTTCTCAACTCAGTGGAGTGACGTCGGTGTGGAAATGGTGCATCTGATCACTTATTAAAGTTTCTCCTCAACAAGACGCATGCTCTGAGGAATCATTCGTATCTGGAGCACAAACACTACTGGTGTCGCACACACTCCTACTGATGGGATCAAACCTCTAAGTTTGAGTAATCGGCTGCATCTGAAATCTCATGCTGTCTTGAGTAGGTGCTTATTTTGAAAAAGTACATTCTATATATATATATATATACAGTAAATAATTCTATAGTATATAGTACAGTGTTTCGTACACCCTAGCGGCAGCAAATGTAATTTGCAGCCAGTGTCGTCTAGCAACTCTCCGTTAGCTTGCGAGCTGGAAAAAACAAACTCTAGTCTGGCCAATCACATCGTGTGTAGAGTCGGTGGGCGGGCTTAACATAATGACGGCAGAGTTGCGACGGTTCCACGTGAATGTTAAAACATATGTAACAATACAGCTAGCATACCTCGGTGATGCTGCGTCGAATATTAGCCTTTCCGGGGTTATGGCAGAACTTTTTCAAGGCCCTGGGTGTCTTTGACAGAGTAGGCTCACGGTCTTGTTTATTTGAATGACCTGTCATGGTTTCTAGTGCGGAGGCTTCCTCGTTCTCATTTCCGTACGTCTCCTTCTTCGTTGCTCTGGTTGGTTGTAGCGCTATCTTATTGCGTGCAGAGGGAATTTGAAAGACAACCGTTTATCCCGCCCCTCGGATTGAGCCCTGCCAATGGTGTGTTCCCAGACCCAACATCTTGATGTGTGTCTGGCTTGTCAGGCTACAGTGTTAGTAGTATGATTATAATCTGGACATACTACATTCGCCATGCTGTCATCATCATGTGACCTACCAGCATCATCATCATTCATAAATCCTCTCCTGGGATAGTAAAGTGTCTCTCACATGCAAACCTCAGAATCCGGCTGGGAGAAGTATGCCATCCGGGGACTTTTCACCCACTGTTTTATGCGTACTGTGAATTTGGACAAACTGCACTACTCTCATTTTTCGCCTACTATATAGTAGGGAAATATGGGATTTCGGATGCAGCCACTAGTGCACTAGTTCCCGCCCCTTTTTCAGCGGCATTGGTTCCGGACGTTTTTTTGTTTGTTTTTTTCTCCCATGGGCATTTTAAAATAGTCTTTCTTAAAGCGTTATAAGCCATGACCCAAACCAATCAGATACGAGGAGAATCACAACACTACAAACTTTGATTTGAAGCAAAAAAGTTTTTGATAATTTGGACAAAAAGTCAAAGGTACAAGACTGTGAACTTAACGGTTTTACTGGGGGAAAGAACTACAATCCCATGAAGCTTTGCGAACAGCATAATCGAATTAAAAACAAATAAATATAAAACTAATATAACTACTAATTTACAAATTTTGCTTGTATGTATAAAAACAATATTTTTAAGTTTATTGCAAAATATGCTTATATATATATATATATATATATATATATATATATATATATATATACAAACATTTCAGTATTTTGAGAGCGTAGAGAGATCAACCCGATTACATCATTCGCAGTGCTTCATATGAGTGGGCGGAGCTAAAGAGCTGTTTTCCAGAGTGTAATGAGTGTTTTTGAGTTTTTACTTCCGGAGCGTGACAGTTTGTTCTTTGTTTTAATATTCCAGACAGCAATAAGCCAACAGTCTTTTCCCGGGGTTGTGCCGTTAGATGAAGATAACGGAAGATTAGGAAGATAATGAAGTCAGAGGTCAAGAGAAGAGTCTCAGCGGCCGCTCAAGAGAAACTTCCTTCTCTCTCCAGTGAATTGACCGACTGCCGTTCTGTCAGGCTGTTTTCACACTCAGTTCCAACAGTTTGTCTTGCTTTTCAAGTTAAAGCATCCCAACAAGTTTTATTTCCCTGCGGAGAGAAGTTAACTAGATAAAAAAGTTTTGTAAAGACAAACTTGAGAAAGGCCGGTCAGAAATTTTGAAGCAGTATAAAAAGCATGAAACTTGAAGGTTTTAAGGCCAGTTTGAAGGTGTAGAACAGCACAATTTGCTGTGGGGTTGCTATGGTGTTGCTAGGCAGTTGCTAAGGTATTCCGTGCAGTTGTTAAAGTGTTATAGGTGGATACTTGGGTATTCTGAGTGATTGCATGGGTGCTGCTATGCAGTTACTAAGGTTTTCTGGTCTGTTACTAGGTAGGGTTTTTGGATGGTTGCTTGGCAATTGCTAGCAACTATCCTGGTGGTTGCTAGTGTTGCTAGAAAGTTGCTAAGGTATTATAGATGTTGCTAGGCAGTTGCTAGGGTCTTCTGAGTAGTTGCTTAAGTGTTTTAAGTGGTTACTATGTTATTCTGGGTGGTTGCTAGGGTGTTGCCAGGCAATTTATTGCATATTCTGGATTTTGGTATGTAGTTGCTAGGGTTTCTGGTTGGTTACTGGGTAGTTGACAGGGTGTTTTGGATAGTTGCGAGGAAATTGCTAATGTATTCCTGGTGGTCACTAAGTTGTTTCTAGGCTGTGTAATTCTGGGTGGTTGCATGGGTGTTGCTATGCAGTTACTAAGGTTTTCTGGTCTGTTACTAGGCAGTCAATAGGTTTTTTTTGGATGGTTGCTAGGGAGTTGCTAGCAACCATCATGGTGGTTGCTAGGGTGTTGCTTGGAAGTTGGCTGGTTACGTAGTTGATGGTATTTTGGATGGTTGCTAAGAAATTGTTAATGTATTCCTGGTGGTCACTAGGGTGATGTTAGGCAGTTGCTAGACTACTTGGGTGGTTGCTGGGATGTTGCTATGCAGTTGTTGCTAGGTTAGTTGCTCAGGTGTTTTGGATGGTTGCTAGGAAGTTGCTAGCATTTTGCTAGGATGTTGCCAAGTAGTTGCTAGGGTTTACTGGGTGGTTACTAGGTAGTTGCCAGGGTATATTGGATGGTTGCTAGTGTATTCCTGGTTGTTGCTAGGGTATTATGGGTGCTTCCTGTGCAGTTTCCCAGGTGTTTTGGATGGTTGCTAGGAAGTTGCCAGGGTGTTTTTGATGGTTGCTAGTGTATTCCTGGTTGTTACTAGGGTGTTGCTAAGGTATTCTGGATGGTTGCTGGGCAGTTGCTAGGGTTTTCTGAATGGTTTCTAGGGTGTTCCGGGTGGTTTGCTAGCTAGTTGCTAATAGATAGATAAAGCAAAGCTCTGTCAAAATCTTGTGAGGTTTATGTTTAAAACAAGAAAACCCCAATGGAGTAAAAATAAATACTCAGTTCAAGATATCTTTTCTGTAAACAAGTCTTATTTTCTTGTGCAATTTTATTTCTCAGATAAATTAGTTTAGTTAAAATGTCTTATCTCACATAATTATGTTTCTCAAGTAAATGTGTCTTGTTCTAGGATGTTTTTATTGAAAGACAAGACATAAATGCTGATTAGGAAAATAATTTTTTGCAGCAAATGAGCACCTCAAGACATCAACAGCTAAAAATGTTTTTTTTTTTTTAAAGAAAAACCGAGAGATGAAAACAAGTTAACTTTTGGTATTCCTCAGCTTGTGGAGCCCTAATGATAATCAAACGAGGGCCCAGAGAACAGATATAAGTAAATAAATAAATAAGAAGCAGATAATTAAGTAAAGACACACACACACACACACACACACACACACACAGAGAGAGACAGAAGTGAGTTAAAGCAGCTGCTGGGCCCAGGGAGGAGCTGATAGGGAGAAGCAGGTTCTGCTCAGGTTCCCCAGGCATACGCGCACAGACGCGCTAATTGCAGTAATGACTGCCGCACAGACGCTAATTAAAGCCGCGTGTTTGATGGTGGTCTACAGCGTGGCCAAGCACTGACAAACTCTGACAGCGCACGCTGGCATACACTAACAAAGACATAATCTCAGATACAGCAGGAAAGTAAATATTTCCGCACGATCCCTGTGCTGACCATATGGCACGTCTGTAATTATAAGGCCTCTTTTCCTGCTTTTCTCCCGGTTCTTCTCGCCGAGGAGTGCGGGAGGGTGGCATGCCTATCAGGCGGAGTATAATTGAACAGCTTATGCAATTGCTTTAATTATATACGGTAGCTGTACCGTCTCATCTGGGCTTGCAACATGTGGAGTGTTTCATCCATTCTGCCTCGCTTGTCACGCCGCCGTTATGCTTCTTTATGTTCCACGTTCGCTATATAACCGTGTTTGTGTGTCTCATGCAAAAATATTTCAGTAACCAATTAACCTCCTTCCTGTGTCTGTCGGGGCTTCTAATTTGCCAGATATGGCTTATGTAATTAGTTAATAACCAGTGGTGATATAAATATCAACGATTCAAAGGTCAAAGCCGTTGTGCTTTGAAAATGTTGTGGAATTCTTCTAATTACTATTCGGCTCAACTTTTTTGCACAACATTTGTGCATTTCTATCATGGCAAGCTTGGTTTACTGCACTTTAAAAAACACTGGGTTAAAAACAACCCAATTTGGAATGTTTTCAACCCAAGGGCTGGGTAAATATAGGACAGAAAACATGTTGGGTTAATTTTAGCCAGCAAATTGGGTTGTTTATTTAAACCAGCATACTGGGTTGATTCATTTTTACTATAGTGCTTTTTATTTTTTTATTTTTTTTTACTTCATACATGAATTAACGTTTACAGATTAACTTAAATTCTCTAAACATTTTTAAAAATACTCCACACAACCACTAGTTTGCATGATAATTCATTTATTTTCAATTTCAATTTTACAGTATAGCATGCATATTTATATAGTTTTGAATACATATTGCATAAATTTAAGCTCATTTAACATATTGAAAGTAAATATTAAAACATTTATAAGTAATTCAAGTGTAATTGACCAATCTCTGTTGTCCCATTTCCACCATAACGGCGCTGGATCTCGTGCCGGAGATTGTAAAAGTAGGTCGCAAAAAGCCTGCAATAAATAACTCAACCTCTGGGCCGTTACGTCTGACCCAGGATATGGGAAACACAAAAACTACCCAAACATTGGGTTGTTACGTCTGATTCAGGATCTATGTTACACAAAAACAACCCAAACATTGGGATGTTACGTCTGATTCAGGATCTATGTTACACAAAAACTACCCAAACATTGGGTTGTTACGTCTGATTCAGGATCTGTTACACAAAAACAACCCAAACATTGGGATGTTACGTCTGATTCAGGATCTATGTTACACAAAAACTACCCAAACATTGGGATGTTACGTCTGATTCAGGATCTATGTTACACAAAAACTACCCAAACATTGGGTTGTTACGTCTGATTCAGGATCTATGTTACACAAAAACAACCCAAACATTGGGATGTTACGTCTGATTCAGGATCTATGTTACACAAAAACTACCCAAACATTGGGATGTTACGTCTGATTCAGGATCTATGTTACACAAAAACTACCCAAACATTGAGTTGTTACGTCTGATTCAGGATCTATGTTACACAAAAACTACCCAAACATTGGGTTGTTACGTCTGATTCAGGATCTATGTTACACAAAAACAACCCAAACATTGAGTTGTTGCGTCTGACTTAGGATCTATGTTACACAAACACTACCCGAACACTGAAAAAATAACCCCCCAAAAAATGACCCAAAAGGCTCAACCCAGGATTTGGGCAGAAAAAATAACCCAAGATTTTTTAGAATGTGTTTGCATTCTCGTTTGTTGTGCTGCTAATTAGATTAAGCATCGCTTTTGTTATTGCTCAAGCTGTATAAATCATGCATTATCATAAAACTCATCCCGCAGCGTTTGTCTTGTTGCATGGGGAGAATTGTGCTCGCTTTCTTCTGAGCCGTAAAACACACTGTTAATGGTGGTCTGTGGATGAAGTGGTTGGTAATTATCATGACGAGCCCGAAACACAGTCACCTTCACGAAGAGGGCCGTCCTGCCCCAGCGGGTCTGACTTCAGGTTTGACCGACCAACAGAAACAATTTAAGGCCACTGGCAATTAAGAGGTTCAAATAGCGTTTAATTACATCTGTGAAAGGGGGCGATTCCTAGTTAATTAAAGCTTTAAGGGGAATCTTCATATTCAGCAGATCCAAATCACCCAGTCAGGTTATTCTTCATCTGGTTTGGGGTGTAATTTTGCGTGGTGGTGACTATAACCGGTTTTATTAGTTCAGCTGGCCTAATGATGCATGTAGGACAGAAAAACTAGAACTTTCTGCACAGGAAATGTTCATCACTGTTATTTAGTTCGGTTTTAGAATAGCACATTACTTTATACAGTATATAAACAGACACTAAATTAATCAAGTATGTTGAGTAAATCAAAGCATACAGTTGTTAATGCTACTAACTTAATTATTATATATATATATATATATATATATATATATATATATATATATATATATATATATATATATATATCTATATATTATATATATATATATATATATATATATATATATATATATATATATATATATATATATATAATAATTAAATTTATATACATTGTAAAAAAATAAGTTGCTGCCTTAAATTAAGTACAATCAACTTGGATGTTTAAGTCATTTAAGTCAACTTAAATTATAGTAAACTGACTTTGAATTTGTTGATTTTTGTATAACTTATTTTTATGAGTTAAAGTAATGTAAAAACATATGTTGTTATAACTTATTGATCATATACATTTTTTAAGTGTATATAGATATTTTTAAAGTATATAATTTATATATATATATATATGTGTGTGTGTGTGTGTGTGTGTGTGTGTGTGTGTGTGTGTGTGTGTGTGTGTGTGTGTGTGTGTGTGTGTGTGTGTGTGTATATGGACAGCATATAATACAAAATAAATGCATAACATCTAAAATACTTTTTAAACAAAAAAATTATATATATATATATATATATATATATATATATATATATATATATATATATATATATATATAAATTATATATTTAAAAGAACAAATATATACTTTCATATGAATGATAAAGATATAGGTGTGTGAAGGCAGTTTTGTCAGGAGAAAATTGCAGTATTTGGAGATCAGAAGAAGTTGTTCTTCACAGCTGGTGGAAAATTGTGTTTTCCAGCCTCTCCCGCTTCATCCATCCATCCGTCCTCTTACTGTATGACCATCTTTCTCCTCTTTTTCTGAGACACGTTAGACAGTACAGCCGCTGATTGAGTTAATCACGCTCTCCAAACTCTCCGCACATCCCTCAATTCTCACGCACCACAGACTCGCAGCCAACAGCTGAGCTCTCACACTCTCAATACACAGAAGTGGGACACAAAGACAGCAGTCGGGTTTCAAGTATCAACTTCGTCTCAGATGTTCTCCTGAAATTCCTCAGGAGAAATAATAGGATTGTACAGATTGTGATAAACAGGAAAACAACAGTTCTGAGTTCATCAATTATGAAACGTATTCAATTTCAGCTGTGAAGCAGCTCTACAGAAGACAAGTTTGTGTTGCTATGGTGATCTGGGTGGTTTGTAGGGCGTTGCTAAGGTGTTCTGAGTGGTTTGTTGGGTGTTGCTATGGTGTTCTGAGTGGTTTGTGTTGATATGGTGATCTCTGTGGTTTGTAGGGCGTTGCTAGGGTGTTCTGGGTGGTTTGTATGGCATTTGTTGGGTGTTTGGTTGCTATTGTGATCTGGGTGGTTTGTAGGGCGTTGCTAGGGTGTTCTGGGTGGTTTGTAGGGCATTTTTAGGGTGTTCTGGGTAGTTTGTGTTGCTATGGTGGTCTGAGTCGTTTGTAGGGCATTGCTAGGGTGTTCTGGGTGGTTTGTAGGGAATTTGTAGTGTGTCCTGGGTAGTTTGGTTGCTATGGTGATCTGGGTGGTTTGTTGGGCGTTGTTATGTAGTTGCTAGGATATTCTGTGTGGTTTGTAGGGTGCTGGGGGCCCGTATGCACTGCTTTCAGTAGATTTGTAAGAGTCTGTTTAGTTTGTGTGATGCAATGACGAAAGATGCAGTATATGAGATTTCTTAAGGTGAAATGGCACCACTGGAGACTCTCTGTACTTAAACTAGCATCCTGTGTGTGTGTGTGTGTTTTGGGGGGATTCCTGTGCAGTGTCCGTCTCTGTCCCCTGGGAGCCGTGGGACCCTGGACATCTGTTCTCTTCCACTTGCTGTGGTCAGTCTGGCATTCCTAATCTTCGCACCCCTCGCACTTCTCCCTGGAGGCGTCTGTCCACTGACCTGCTTTCCCTCTGCCGGTTTATATCTCTCCTTCTCTCTCTCTCTCTCTCTCTCACTCTCTCTCTCTCTCTCTCTCTCACTCTCTCTCTCTCTCCCTCTCTCTCTCTCTCTCTCTCTCTCTCTCTCTCTCTCTCTCTCTCTCTCTCTCTCTCTCTCTCTCTCTCACTCTCTCTCTCTCTCCCTCTCTCTCTCTCTCTCTCTCTCTCTCTCTCTCTCTCTCTGTCTTCCAGCAAAGCCGATCGGACGCAGCTACAGTCTCCCAGATCAAAGCTGTGCTGATTCCACGGCAGGAGCTTTTGAAGTGCTCGGGAAAACCAGTCACATGTGGCGTCTTTATGACAATATTCTCCTGATGCCTGTATTTTTACATCTTCATCTGCGCCGTCCGTTCGGCTCTTTTGCGAAGACGATATTTTTGTGGCTAAAATAAAGCATGACGGTTAATCCAGTTAGTCGTTTTGCGAAGTGTTTTTCCCTCTTTCTGTTTTTCCGAGAGCAGAAACGCACAGTGCTTTTCTCCCAGCACTAGTTGAGTTTATTGAAGCTGGAGCTTTCACATTAAGTTTTAACCTCTGGAAATCAATCAAATAAACATTGGTAATCTCGCTAGGTCCTCCATGTGCTTCCCTGAAGTGTGTATGGAGCAGGACGTTTTCCCAGATAACATCTGCCTGGAGCTTTTGCTCTATCTGTAGGAACCACAGACGAGATCTCTTTCATTGCTCAGTTGTTGCTACTAGACAGCGAAGAGATTAAATGAGGACTTTTGCTTTTCAGGTCTTTCTCCTGAGAACAGTTTAACTTTTTACTCTTACTGAATGGCAAACAGTCAAAAATGTCTTATTTGTGTCTGTTTCCTTAAGAATTTTAGTCTGAGGCAAAGTTATAACTCCATTATGTCTCTTAAGTTGTGAAAGAGAAATCTTTGAGCAATAAAAAGTTCCTCTGGTTGTTTTTACTTAATTACTTGTTATTTAGCAGACGTGGTTTCCATTGTGTTATGGGTGGTTTGTAGGGCGTTGTTAGTTGGTTGCTAAGGTGTTCTGGGGTTTTCTAAGGCGTTGCTATGTGGTTGATGGGGTGTTCTGTGTAGTTTGCAGGGCATTGCAAGGGTTTTTTGGTTGCTGTGTAGAGTGTTGCTATGTTATTACTGGGGTGTTCTGGGTGGTTTCTAAGGCATTGCTATGTGGATGATGGGGTGTTCTGGGTGGTTTGTAGGGCGTTGCTATGTGGTTGATGGGGTGTTCTGGGTGGTTTGTAGGGCGTTGCTATGTTATTACTGGGGTGTTCTGGGTGGTTTCTAAGGCATTGCTATGTGGATGATGGGGTGTTCTGGGTGGTTTGTAGGGCGTTGCTATGTGGTTGATGGGGTGTTCTAGGTGGTTTGTAGGGCGTTGCAAGGGTTTTTTGGGTGCTGTTTAGAGTGTTGATATGTGGTTGCTGGGGTTTTCTGGGTGGTTTCTAAGGCGTTCCTATGTGGATGATGGGGTGTTCTGGGTGGTTTGTAGGGCGTTGCTATGTGGTTGCTGGGGTGTTTTAGTTGGGTTGTAGGGCATAGATTTGTGTTTTCTAGGGTGTTCTCGGTGGTTTCTAAGGTGTTGCTATGTGGTTGCTGTGGTGTTATGGGTGGTTTGTAGGGTATTTCTGTGGTTGCTATGGTTTTCTTGGAGGTTGCAAGGTGATTTCTTTGTGCTTATTTTTTATATTTAACCACAAGTACGTGCAATAGTTACAGTGATATTTGTTTTTTATTATTATTTATTTGCCAAGCACCACTAATATATGTGCCAGACAGTATTCACAAATTAAATATCTGCAGATCAGGCACAGAGAATAGAGGCAGCACAGAGGATCAAACCTACAGTCTTCTGGGTATTAACCTCGTAATAAAAGCTGCAGCCCCAAAACCAGAGCTCATCTCCAGATATTACAGCCCTGAAATCAACAGGTAACAGAACCTGTGTGTACCTGTACGTGACTGTCATGTCAAAAAGCCACCCTGTCATCTAAATCAGCTCACATTAGTGCAGTAAAGCTTGATGACGATCACATTTCTGCTATTACAAGCAACCCCTTATTCCTATACAGTATAAATAATGAGCATGTCTCATGTTTATGCAGTTATCACTGTTACCGCCGATTATATTAATGCTAATTAATTCATGCGAATGCTCCGGCACTAGTTTGACAATCACAGCGGTAAAGCACTGTTGATTTGATCTGATTTGATTAGAAAGCCAATGCTAGCAGGAAGGAAAGGGGAAGAGCGTGTAAACAAGCGAGCAGGAGATGTTAATTCATACGCTGTCCAGGGCAGAGCATCAATCTTGCTTTGTGAGGTTCATCATTCCAGTTGCACAGTTCCTCGTTCAGTCACTCCAACAACAGATCCATCATCCGTTCGGCTGATTGGGACAACAGTACTTGTTATGCTATAAAACCTATCATCGTGAAGTTAGATGCCATAAATCTTGCCTTAAACAGACAACGAGTCCCATGGAAACACAGACAACAGCGATTCTCCTCACAGATTGATGGCAACTTTGAGTGTACACGCGCTCAAAACAGTACAAAAGAGTGTGTGAAAGTTGTCTAATGACTGATATGAATTGAAATGGGGTGCTTTTTTGTTGTTTGCCTTTGCTAGGAGCTTACGAAATATTGCAATCCAAATTCAGAACAATCAAGTATCAGTCTTCACAGTGACTGTAGCCTCTGGCTTTATGCTGTTGCTCTATTTCATATTGTGAAACTGGAAATAGTCTATGCAAGTGATGTAAGAAAACGGCAGATGCATCAGATGAGTTCAGTCGTCAGCGGGATTATTGACTGCTCATGTCAGCATCTCTAGTTCAGAGTATTTGCGTCAGTGAAACACTAAGTGGACACACACATTCTTTCATTTTTGTTTTGAATGCTGTCATCTGTGTCAGATTTGTTTGTGTTTTTACAGGAGCAGCCAATGTGTTTAAATATGTACAAAAGGAACACACACCTTCAATGCACCAGCCAAGCTTTTGCTTATGTTTCCAGCCTACTTTTAAAATGATCATTCTGCAAATCCACCATACTGGATAAATAACTGATTCTTTTTTATAAATATAAGTACAGGTATACGTTCCAAAACATTTCCCACAGAAGATGCCTGTCATAGAGCCCCTTAGTGCAGACAATGCATTGATTTAATGCATAAAATCCTACTTGCATTTATGATTTGAGCTTAATGCCGCAGTATTGTTACACCTCAAAGTAACTAATTATGTTGCATCATCATCACTCTTTATGAAAAGTGACATTATATTTGCAGAATAGCACTATGTTTGATTCTCAGGTGCTTGTTTGTTTTGTAACATATAAAGCCTTTATGTATAATGCATTAAAAATTGATTTATAATGCAAGTTTTAATGTATTCATTTCATAAATATTTGTAACCAAAGTTCAAATCCATTATCATGTTTGCAAATTGGTTGTTATATTGCATTTTACTTTCTAAGGGTTTAATAATGAAAGTATTATAACTTTGGTTACAATTATTCCTGATATCATACAATGCAATATAAGATGTAAGGCATAATTAATGCATTAAAATATTATTATAATGCATTATATTATATAAAGCCTTCAAGTAATTTATTTATTTAATTATTTGTTGAATCTGAAGTCTTTGCTATGGCAGTGTTTTTCATCCTGACAAAATTTGCCTACAGTGACTATAACCCCTTCCAATGTCAGTATCTTACAATACTAGCGTCTCTGTGATCTGGACTCTAGGTTTGGCTCAGGTTCATCCTTCAATGTGCTAAAGTAACAGAAGACCTGTCCACAACAAGACTACACAATGGCACTTGTCCTCAAATGAAGGAAAGACATTGTTGAATATCAGCATTGTTGATGTGGTGAAGGGGCGGGGCTGTGGTTGAGGGGGCGGGGCTGTGGTGAAGGGGCGGGGCTGTGGTGAAGGGGTGTGGTTTAGGTTTGCCTCATCTGACAGTGAGCAGATCGAGGGGAACCTTTAATTGGCTGCTGAAGTGCTGAGGCGGGACAGAAGCTAATGACACGCCGTCTCAGCCGGGACGCTCCTTTTGTGTGAGAGACCTTCTCTCCCCAGAGAGCCGTACTATATGTTTCTTCATTTAACGCTTCATTTGTGATTGGCCAGATCTGTGTGTGTGTGCGTGTGTGTGTGTGTGTGTGTGTGTGTGTGTGTGTGACTTGTGTACATCTAGGTGACTTTGCATGCAAAATAGAAAGAACACGTGTATGTTTATTTACATACACAACAATCATCAATACACAACATTACATACACTACAGTAAAGCTACTGTTTACACACGTGTATATGTGTATACATGTTTGGTCACAGTGTTGTGTGTGTGTGTGTGTGTGTGTGTGTGTGTGTGTGTGTGTGTGTGTGTGTGTGTGTGTGTGTGTGTGTGTGTTGGGGATCATTGCATGATTTGAGATGGTGTTAATGTCTCCAGTCTCCCTTGAGTCTATCCAGACACAAAGACGGCCCCCATGTGGGACGGGCCCCTCTCCACTCCTGGGTCCTAAAGTGATCTTAATATGAAGATCATTAACTCGAGACAGAGAGGGAGGGTGAGCTCATGTGCGAGAGTCTGTCAGGATCAGCCCACGCCATCAATCTTGTCATTTACACAATGCAAAATCAAATCGACGGCAAATAATAAACTACCGAAGACAAGCGAGAGTGTCGCTAAACATAAATAGACCTTCAGAAACTCATTAAAGAGTCTTTTTTTACATGTAGAAAAGGAATTACATGCATTGTTTATTTATAAATTCATGCATGCATATATTAATGCATTTATATATGGTAATGGGTGGTTTATGATAGATTATTTTAGGAGAAAGTTTATATGCATGCATTTTTACCTTTATTTTTTGCTTTTATTGGGTTTAAGTGGTCCTGCAGTGTGACGAGATGTTTTAAATTATTCTGCATTAATAATAGCCTAATAGTTTTAATAATAGAAAATATTATTAATAGAATCAGAAAATGGCATTTAAAATTGTTTCAGATTCAGCAGGTCACACTGCAAGTATTGTCATTTTTAATATTTTATTTTATTTTGCACCTGCAGAAGGGACCAGCATTTCTCCAATGCAATATTTGCATGCATAATGCACTGTAATTTTTTATTTATTTTATTTTTTTCTTATACCATATGCACCATTTTTAATCGGTATTTCCCTGCATATATGTGCAATGAGGCTTAATGATCTTTATATTTCTTTGTTGAGCGTATTCAGTGACAAAATGTGTCTCTGTTTCCATGCTGTCCCCCATACGAGTCCCCATCTGCACTAGAACCGCTCTATGAATTGTTCCTAAATAGACTGCGAGCTGCTAATAAAGTATACTTAACATAACAATAGAAGCCAGGCCTCTGTCACAGGAGGGCCGAGTCAGCCCGAGTATAAGATAATAGATCCAGGAGCCAATCGGATGCCTCGTTCCTTCTCTGACTCTCTTTTTTTCCCACTCTGCTCAGCAAAAGCCGAGCTAAGATCAATATCGTGAGCGCTCCCTCTCATCCTAAATTACCGTCCTTTCCCCCTCTTCTCCTCTCCAGACCTGCAGGAGCGAGGGATCGCCTATCTTTAGCAGTAATGGAGGCTGTTTGTAATAAAGCAAGGTGGTTAATATCAGCTTGTCGGCTTTCTCTGCCTATTTCTCTCCTCTCAGGGGCTGCGGCGCTTATATTATTAGCCGTGTAAAAACGGCAGTAGTGTGTGCTAGTGAGGTCTTATTAAGCTGTTACCTGCAGGCTTCTGTCCAATCTCAGCAGGTTGCAACAGTAAGCAGAATGTTATATTGGAGGGTTTTATTGAATTGACGATTGCAGGTCTCTGCGGAGGAGATCTGGGAACAGTGTACGGAAAGAGTGACTTTTGAACTTCGCCAGTCTTTGTCACAGTCCCTATACATAAGCGTTGGTTAGTGTGAAATGACATCAGAGCCGTGGCGCAGTAGGTGACGTGTGTGTGTGTGACACACAGCATGGGTTCAGGTCTGACCTGGGGCATTTTCCAATCCCTTTCCCTTTATCTTTGGACCCCTGGAGATCCAGGAAGGTACTGCATGTTCAGACATTTCTTTTTAAAAAAGTATATTTCTAAGTATGATTTATTTGTTCTGTAACTTGCATGCAAAAAGAAAAACTTTTTTTTCTTTATGAAAGCATGCATGCATTAATATTTGTATATAAACGTGTGGTCTGTGCATGTTTATTTTAGGCTGTAGTTTATATGCATCGTGAATTACTAATTAGTAATTAGTTTTTAGTTTTTTACATGCAAAACCCGTTTCTTTACAAATTCATGCATGCATTCATGAATGTATGTGTATAAAAATTAAGTGGTTTATGCTTGATTATTTTAGGCTATAGTTTATATGCATGTATTGGAGAAAAGTTTAATTGTTTTGTAATTTTATTTAAAGTTGATTACTCTGTCTTTTTTACATGCAAAACAAAAACTTTACAAATTCATGCATGCATGCATACATTAATATATGTATATAAATGTGTGGTTTATGCTAGTTTATTTTTGGCTAATATTAATATGCATGTGTTGGAGAGTGTTTATGTTCTATAACTTCATTTAAAGGTGAATCACTCCTTAAATAGTATTTTTTTCTACATGCAAAGCTAAAAACTATTTCTTTACACATGCATGCATTAATGCATGTATAGAAGAAAGTGCATTTATTCTTTAACTAAAAAAAAAAAAAAAAAGTGCCCTTTACCTTTTAATAAAAGATATTATGGTTTAAGAGTTTAATGTGGCGAGTCATTTGTACCTGATTTCTCTACTGCCATCAAACACAGATCTGAACACAAAACCACTGCCTCGACCAATGCTGTGAGTTTGGGGCGGGACTTTCTGTTTATTGACCAATGACAGTGTTCAGGAAACCTGTTTAAAAACATTTGTTGATTCTAATAGTGCAGACGGTCAGACCGTACACATTTCACCTTTAAAATGTATGACTGAATGTATGTTTCATTTTTGGTTGATGGAGAGAACCATCATTATTGTGCAAAAAAGAGATTTTCATTTCTTAAAGTGTATCAGTGAATCCAGGATGATGTTGTAAAGTTAAGCTTGCTTATTGAGAGACAAGGAAACTAATGAAGCATAATGTAATAATGTGGACGACTCCTGCTGTTCATAAAGGCTAAAACACCCGTAAGCAGAAAGTAAACCGTTTTATCCACTCATACTCAATTATTTTTCCAAAAACTGTTATTTGCAGCAGATCCCACACAGATAATCTCCAGCTGGTTTAGTTATAGGGACAAGGACGCCCTCATCTGGACAAATCTACAAAAACATACAAGATTTTATGACTGTTGTGATGTTAGTTATTGAAGACATTCCTCAAAAAGATTCATATTATGATTATGACCGTAAGATGTAATAATAGTGCATTTTTCCTCTCTTTTCAGGGTAAATAACACCTTCCCACATCAGCCCACCTGAACATCGACAGGTACGTCACTCAGGTGGGACTCTTCACAACTGAGATCTCTTCAATCGCTCAGTTGTTTCTCCTACAACAGTGAGATGTAAAGGAGAGCAAATGCAATCTTTTTTCTCACGTTAATCTCATATTTGTCTCTTCTGGAGTTTCACAAGAGATTAAACAATATGAGCACATTCATAGCTCTATACTCTTACTGCACGCACTGCAAAAAATCATTTTCATTTTCAAACAAGACAAAAAATATCTGTCAGTGGGGGTCAGAAAAATCAACTTAATTCAAAGGGAAATTAAGTTATTTGTGAAACTAGCTATTTGTGTTCTAGTTTGATTTCTTTTTATGAGACACATTCAAACTAAGAAATTTCATAACAGAGCAATCTCAGGCATGAACAACATGATGTTTTTTTGCAGATCAAAGCCTTGCTCATCCTCCTCTTCCTCGTCTTTATCGGGAATGTCATATATTTCCCAGCTGCTCAGTTGACCTCCTTCCATTCAGTGAAACCACATGAGTCTGTTTGATTGGCGGTTGACTTTTCACTTCAGTCAGATCTTCAGACGCTCAGTGTTTGTGTGGAGCAAGGCCTGGTCCTCTCCTGTGTCTCATGTCTCGAACAGACTCGTGTCCATTAGTGTGGATCTGACGCTAATGTTGCATGATAATCTCGTGAAGGTTTACATTAGGTGTGTCTGACCCCAGATCAGAATAAAAGTTCACATAAGAGGCATACACTTTGTACTATGGCTATACTTTTGAAATGGATTACTTGTTTTGCTTAGGGCAGGTTTACCCCTACTTCATGCTTCTCATTTAAATATGTGAAGCTGTATGCATTATGCAAAATAAATGCTTCAAACAGCAGTATGCTGTATTGTTTTATGTTTAATTAAGCAAGTACATGGTAAAAAGTGGTAACCTGTCATTGTTAAATCTCAAAGTGATATTTAACCCATGAAAAAGAGTTTTGTTGATTAAGTAATGTTAAATAATATTTATGACTTGAATAGAACCATGCAGTTAATTTAATTAATTGTTTTTCAGTGTTGCATCCAGGGATTTTTTTAAAGCATGAGAGTCTGTGCATTACAGTATTACTTTTTAAGGGATGGTAAAATAATGCTAATGAATGCCCTTGCTAACCATATGATGCAAAAGCTAAATGACACCAAATAGTTACATTGATGATAATAATAAAAATACTTATTTTGCTTGGTATTAAAGTTGCTTGTTTACTATTGCTAAGCAACAACAGTTGCATTAACATACAATGTGAGGTCACAGGTGTGTGTTTATCAGCATTTTACGGCAGATTTTTCATTTCTATGTAGATGTAAACCTTAAAAACTATAAAAAATGTTTTGGATATTAGCAGCGTTGTCGCCCAGAAAAGTACATGACGCACGATGATGTTTTCACAATATGAATTGGTTTTAATGACCACAAAACATATGGCAACCTGATGAAACAATTAATTTTTTATTGGTTAAAATCTGACTTCATTTTTACTTCATTCACTACTGTTCACTCTTGGGTAACACTTTACAATCATTTTCATTAGTTAACATTAGTTAACTACATTAGTTAACATGAACTAAGAATGAACAATACTTCTTCACCATTTATTCATCTTAATTAATATTAATTTCAACATTTACTTACACTTTATTAAAATCAAAGGTTGTACTTGTTAACATTAGTTAATGCACCGTGAACTAACAAGAACTATGAACAGCTGGATTTTTATAAACTAACATTAACGAAGATTAATAAATACTGTAACAAATGTATTGTTCATTGTTAGTTCATGTTAGTTAAAACATTAACTAATGTTAACTAATGAACCTTATAGTAAAGTGTTACCCAGTCTCGTCTTGATGTATGAACATCCACAGGATAAACTGCTCAGTGTTAGAAAGAAAACATCCAGTCTTAAATGCAAACTTCTTCTGAACTACCATTGAATACATTCACATTTGTATTAGAGTTCCTCAATTCAGTGAACATGTCATTAGGCCTGTTCTCAGAGGAGATGTGCTGGTGTGCTTCATTTCAACATGCTGCAGCTCTTCTCGCTCATTTTGGGTATTAAATATCACATATTTGGCATTATTCCTTGAGGGCAAGTGCTGCAAAGTCCTGAAATGCGATCTTTACACAGGGAAGCCCCTGTCCGAAGCCCTCAGTTCAGGTGAACGAAAGCTTCCCTCCTTTATGAGACGTGTTTGAGAGCAGGAGGAGAAGTGACCAATCAGAGGGCTAGAAGAGCCTGTACCTGAGCAGGTGTGAGGATCTCTAAAGCTGCTCTGTGTGTGTTTGTGTGCAGTCTCTCGGACCTATATTTCACCAGAAAAACCCTCTTAATACCGAAACACGGGATAAAACACTCAGATTATGGAGACTAGAGTTGTTCTAGTGCTTTGCTTCGCCAGCCTCGGCGTGTTTTCCGGCGCGCGAGGCGATAAAAAGGACATTTACGCGAAAGTTGTGGATTTGGTGGCTCCAGGTGAAGAGTTCCTCACAGAAGATGCTCTTGTCTCGGTGTTTGAGCGGCTGGAGAACCGTGTGCAGTGTGTCGGTGTGTCGTGTGGAAAGGTAGGTTATATTTGCGCACTTTTGGAGAGGTCGAGGTCCAGCGCGCGCCCGCGGCGGCTGAAGGCTCGTGCGCTACACCTGACTGAAGAATCGCGTAAATTACTGTTATAAGGGCTAAAATACAATCTTACAGAATAATATGAAATAAAAATAGAAGTTGCGAAAGGTTTGGAGAGAATAAATCATGTGTAAGGGAAATAAAGAATCAGTGCAGTTGACAGAAAACTTTCACAGTGTCGAACTGGTTAAATGTTTAAAGGGAACGTGTGTTGTTAGTGGTCTCGAGGCTTTTTAAGCTTTACACCATTTTAATCTTCTTTTATGTAATCCTGTGGTGTGAAAAAATACTATTCGAGTGTATGAAAGAAACCGTTCATGCAGCACCCGTTGGCCGCTGTTGGGGCATGTTGTCACAACGCGGACCTGTGACATATCTGTATTATTTAAATGGGATTAGAGAGTTAATTTATTGTATTTGCTATAGAAATAAACTGTAAACAATTATGAAATGCAAAACAATTCACGAAGCAAAAACATTACAAAATCAGATGTGACAACTTACCCCAGCTTGGAAAAAACAGACTGTCTAAATGTTTTCCATTTTGGTTTTATTGTGTTCTCAAAACTACAGATATCTAGGTGTTTGAAACCAACATAACCATCTTGATCACCATAAGCATTACTATAAAAGGCGTTTGTGGAACTGGACTCTTGACTTTTTAATCTATAAGTTACTGAGATATGCCTATAGATTTGTCTGCACTATAACACAGACCAGCGTTACGAAATATATTACCAACAGTGCAAATTATGAACAGTGAACCCATGGTTTTATAAGATTATCTGACTGAAAACTGGCTAAAATCATCACTGAGATCAGATGTTATTTTTTATTTTATTTAATCAATAATCAAGTTTTTTGAAGTGGTGAAATACATAAAACAGCACTTGCTGTATTTGATATCTGTACAGACTAATATAATAATTACTACTGTAAAGCCTTAGTAAATTATTGTGGGTCTGCTCAATAGTTAGATACTTAAATCTTTCTTTTTTGATGACAGGGGTAGGTAATGTGTCCCACAGTTTTACTGTATTAGCTGTGATGTTTTGGCAGAAAGTTTTGAACATTGAACTTTATTACTTTGAAGATTGATTATTTTTATGTAATTGGAGATTAGTGTTGGTCCGAAAAAAGTGTTTTGAAACATTTTTCAGTGGGTTAAATGTTATTTTTTCTATTATAACTTTTCAAGAGTTTGAGGTTTGTTAGCAGCAACATATTTCCACAAAAAGACTAAACAGAATATTATTTAATATTAATAGATACAATTCTGACTTAATCTCGGATAATTAATATTAATAGATAAAATTCTGACTTAATCTCAGATTCCCAGAATTCTCAAATAAATATCTGTTTAAGGCAATATATATATATATATATATATATATATATATATATATATATATATATATATATATATATATATATATATATATATATATATATATATATACTGTATATACTGTATATATTTATATATATATTTCCCCAGTTGGTTGTTCACCGTACATTTAATTGTTTTGTATTACAAGATTTCTGAAATGTTATGTTTAAATATGCAAATAAGTCATAGTTTAATTAAATATGCACTTATTTGCACATATTTCCAGAACAGAAATCTGAACATTGATGAAGCCAGGGCCAAAATTCTTGTTTGATTTTGTCAACATATTAGAGTTGTGTCTTTTTATCTCTCTGAAAATACTGTCAACAGCCTGTTTTTAGGAAGAACGTGTCATATAAATGATATACTGTATGAACAAACCCCTCTGAAACCCTTCAGAATATTAATATGTATAAAACTGTAGAGTTTAGTGTATGTAAAGCTGCTGGTGTGGAGATTTCTGATTGGGAAAAAATGAACGGCCTTTAAAGATATGCATATGAATTGAAATCTACAGATGCAAATACATAAAGTGCAATAAAATAAACACTTAAATGTGTGTATTTTGGATGTTTTATTTCTGCCAGCTGAAAGAAAACATGTTATGGAACCAAATTAGCCTAAAATCTCAAAATTGACCAGTGTATGAAAAAAAACAATGGTTTTGCCTGTATATTGTCTTGATTTAAATACAAAAATGTTGCATTAAATACAACAGTTATATAGTTTATTATCTAGACTCCATCATCCCATTATGGAAGCTTGTTTCCGCCATGGAATAAAACTATTTAAAACATAATTGTGACTTTTATATCACAATTTTACAATTGCGAGTTATAAAGTCAGAATTGCAAGATATAAACTCATCTTATATAAAGTCCAATTCTGAGGAAAAAACACTGACTTATTTCTCAGAATTGCGAGTAAATATCTCACAATTCTGACTTTATAACTCGCAAATGTGAGTTACATTTTTAAGTAAAATCAAATTGGCTGTACAAGTCATTTCAACTCTTTTTTAAAATCTTGTTGAATCTTAAATAACTTAAAGTTGAAATCGTCAAATTATCTTGATGAGCTAAAGTGATGGACATTACATCTGTTATTTGTTATCTTTTACATGAAGAAGAGACGATCGTCGATCTACGATCCACCAACCCAAACGAGCGTTCAGACGGCACGCAAAAGCTTGCTCGTAGCCTATACGCCGAGTTTCAGTTCATTTTTGTGACGCGCTCCACAAAATCCACGTAAAGGAAACCGAGACGGCATAAAGCAGCATCCTGTTAGTTTTCTTTATTTTACAAAAGCACAAGGTTTTGTTTTTATTGTGAGTGTACACAAATAAATAAGTTTTTATTATAGACCCTTTACAGTTTCCAATGATGCATTACTCATATCTACTCTTATCTGTATTACCATAACTTTCCATGATTTCTTGAAAAAGTGTAATATTGAATTGTGCGTCTGTGATTATATTGACTGATTATATCTCAACACGGCTTGCGTGTTCCCGGGGGCGGGGTTTATGTTAATTCTAGGGTTGGAGATGTCACTAAGCCGGGAGGAATGTGGTGTAGTCTCTACCAGCCGTTTGTTGTAGTCCTTAAAAAGCAATTTCTTTAAAAGCAAATCTCTCCCTTTGCTTTGAACTTTGAGCGTTGTAACTTTGCAGATGTTGATTATGCTCAAACAGCAACATTACACACTAACTAAAGTTAGAAAAGTGAAATCAGAATCAACCACACCTTTAAGTTGTTTCCGCTGCAATAATGAGACAAAATCATTTAGCATTGGGCCGATTTGTGTAAGTAGATGCCACTTTTTCTCCTTGTCGCTCATATTTCTGGGATTTCTTGAAAAAGCACAGTATTGAACTCTATGCATCCGTGATTATCTCTATGCATCTCTCTCTCTCAGTGTCTTTCAGTGGAGGGTCTCCATCAGCTGTTGAACTACAGCAGTTCACAGGGGCTCCGGATGGAGGATTTCTTCACCATGGCTCCCGGATGCTGTTTGTTCCTGAGCGCTCCGGCTGAGACCTGCAGGGCCGTTCACGAGGGCCAATGGGGCGTCGAAACCGATCGCTTCATCCAAATCATCCTCGGCCACAACCACGGTCACAACACCTCCACCACCGCTCATCCTCCTCACGGAGACATCAGTGACTATGAGGGATTGGAGAAGCTGTTTCACGATATGGAGATGTACTATCAGCCCGACACACATGAGGTGTGTATCATATTCCATTTTCATGTTGTTTAGTGCATGCTCACAGTCAGTGTTGGGGAAAGTTACTTTAAAAGTAATGCATTACAATATTGCGTTACTCCCAAAAAAAGTAACTAATAGCATTACTTAGTTACATTATATGAGTAAGTATGATAAGTAATGCGTTACATTTCGTTATGCGTTACATTACTTTTGCGTTACTTTTTCTCACCTGTACTGGGCTTGTTTATTTGTTTTTTAATTACATGGAAAAAAAGTTTTATTTTTGGCAAATATTAAGGCCCTTTCACTCCGAAAGTGAAATGAATAAGCCTCAGGCTGAAGGAAACGCATATTTACTCCTGTACAGTAGAGGGCGCCGCTCAAACAAACCCTTCAGCTTCTGCTGTTCTGGATTAAAGAACAATATAGGAGGAGGAAGTTCAACAATCTTATTTCTAAATCTAATCTAAAGTAATTTTTGCTTATTAATATGGTTGAATTAGATCATTGAAGGTCAGCAGCAAAGACATTGGTTAATAAAGTATATTTGTGTAATATAGTTTAATTTAATATAGTTAATTCTAAAAGTTTTGCGTAAAATTCTGAGATCGCGTTTTATTGTTTTTATTCATTTTTAGGAATACTGAATGTTTTTGTGCCAGTGAGACGAGTAAATGCATGTTCACATTTAGACTATAACTAAAATAACCATCATGTTTACACACACACACACACACACACCTCCTCACTTTATTTCTCTCAACATGAGGACAGGAGAGCTGTCAGTCAATACATGTGAAAAGTAACTAGCGTTACTTATTTGAAAAAGTAACTTAGATATTTTGTTGTAAATTGATAAATTAATGCGTTACTTTACCAGTTACTTTTAAAAGTAATCTGATTACGTAACTCAAGTTACTTGTAATGAGTTCCCCCGACACTGCTCACGGTTATCTGGAATGTATTGCAAAGGCTAATTGCAGCTTGACTCGTGTTACTGAGAATGACAGCAAGGCTGGAAAGACAGGATTCAAGCTGACACTTCCACGCTGACGGACACATGACACATGCGTCTTGTGTTTCTCCTCCAGCCCTGTGTCTCTCTGAAGGACATCGTGGAAGAGAGCAGCTCTCATCACGGAGATCACGTGCACGTGGAGCTGGACGCCGTGATGGGAAGCGTCCTCTATCACGCTCTGAGAGGAGACTGCATGAAAGCACATGAGTTTCCCGAGCGGGAGTTCTTCCTGGATTACATCTTCAGCCGCTTCGGCTCGGAAAACCTCACGCTTCATGGTATGACTGGCTGACAATCCTGCAGGACACTTCTCCATAGTCTTTCTCTATACCACTCGGCTCAGACTCTATTGAAATAAAACTGAAATAAAATATAAATAGTAGATGGAAAAATTTTAACCTTGGCAACTATTTTATTTTGAATTAGTTTTAGTTTTATATTTTTATTTTTCATTTTAGTTAAAGTTTTAGTAAGTTTTAGTTTTTATTCATTTTTATTTTATGTTTAGTTATTTTTAGTACAAAAATTATAAATCCAAAATAAAAGTTTGTGTTTTACGTAATATATGTGTGTGTACTGTGTATAATTATTTTGTATATATAAATACACCCATATGCATGTATATATTTAAGAATTTTTTTTAATTATATATAAAATATTTATATTTATATATAATATAAATTATGTATAAATATATATACAGTATATACATGCAAATATTTCTTAAATAAATACATGCAAATGGGTGTATTTATATATACAAAATAATTATACACAGTACACACACATATATTACGTAAACACAAACTTTTATTTTGGATGCGATTAATTTTTGCCCAGCACTAAAATTTATATTATTTTAGTCAGTATTCATTTCATTTCATTTCATTTCATTTCATTTCATTTCATTTCATTTCATTTCATTTCATTTCATTTCATTTTATTTTATTTTATTTTATTTAAGTAACATAAATGTTTTTTAATTGTTTTAGTTAACGATAATAACCCTGCAACAAACTGAAATGAAATAAAATAAGTATAAGCTGAAGTACTAAAATTACTAGTAAAATCTTTTTTAAAAAAATTAAAAATATTAATAAATTCAGTAATAATATGCCAAACCTACTAAGATAACTGACTAACTGTAACTGTTTGCAAGTAGCAAATCAGGGTTAATTGTTGTGTCTGCTTGTGCTAACAGTAACACTCATACTTTATACTTCCCTACCATTTTGTATTTGTGTTAGTGTTACCCACAAGTATTTTGGGTAACACTTTATTTTTTGGGTAACACTTTTATTTTACAGTGTCCTTGTTACATAACAACATGTAACATGTAATTACCGTAGTAATAACAGTAAATTATGCATAATTACATGCAACTAACCCTCAGCCAAACCCTAATCCTACCCTAACCCTATAGTAAGTACATGTAGTTGCTTAATATTACTCAATACTTAAATAATTACACTGTAACAATGAAACCTTAAAATAAAGTGTAACTGTATTTTATATAGTTTTTGTCACATGTGTTTTTGCAGAGCTGTGATGTAAGCCAGTAGCTATTGGCTGTTTAGACCGGATGCGCTCTGTGACGTCCTTCTACAAAGAAAAAACAATGATGTGGTCTTCAATGTTCTGAACTGTTAACATATTTGCACTTCTGATCATGATTTTTTTAAATAATGTTACTCTTCTCAGATTTTGAAGAGCTTCTACAGGCCTTAAAGCTGGGCGGAGAGGAGCATGAGCATGAGCATGATGAAGATCACCATCACAGGAGAACGAGCCGTGCGGAGAGCCATCAGACCAACAGCAGCTGGGACACGGTAACCTGCAGAGAACCTCACACACTTAGAGTAGATTTGGGAAACACTTCATAATAACGTCTCATTTGTTAACATTAGTTAATGCATTAACTTGAAATAAACATTAACTAAGATTAATACATGTTTTAGAAGAATTGTTCATTGTTAGTTCATGTTAACTTGATTGTTAAATGAAACCTTTTTGAAAAGTGTTACCAATAATTGAATATGTAATAATTATTACTATTTTAACAACACATTTTCGTGTTCATGGTTCTCTGGTGTCGGTTAATGATCACATGAAATGAATAATCACAAATTATATATATATATATATATATATATATATATATATATATATATATATATATATATATATATATATATATATAGAATTATATTGTAATTGTAAAATGTAACTTTTTTCACATTAAAAATTACTTATGACCCTAAAACATTTTCTTGAAGTTAATACATATGTAATAACTTAATTAATAATAATTCATAATTTGTTTATTTATTTATTCATAAAATGTATTAAATTTAAGTGTTTTCATTTTGATTTAGATTTTTTTTTTTTTGCAATTAAATTAATTATTAACATTTAATTAACTCATCAAGTCCAGTTCAGGAAACCCTGTGGTAATCAATCATGCAGTGTAATACAAAGTAATACATTTGGACACAAAACTCACACCATTTTTTTTATATTATTATTAACTTTGATTTTATGGACGAATATGTTATTTCCCAGAATGCATTACCTGCGTTTAAACCTTTGAATAGCAATTTCACTTTTATCATTCAAATTCCAATTCCAGATTCTGTGGTTTGCAAAAACCTACAGCAACATAGAAGTGTGGCTTTCCCCTTTTATGGGGCATCATGGGAAATCTTTGCACGCCTCTGAAATCTAATCATTTAGCCGTGGCGCTTGACGAAGAGAGCAATCATGTGTCTGCGTGAGAAATGATCTGGAGGCCTGTGACATGAAGGATGATGGATGTTGTGACGCGCTGCATGTTTCATCTGTCCACACTCATAATCAGAGTGAAATTAAGCAGTACATGTAATCTTTAATCATGATGAATGTTCCCCATTTCTTTAAGCTCATGCGCGGTCTAAATAAGACCTGTCATCTGACATCCGTGGAATTAATATTTCAGCAAATAGTAAATACGAGTGTTTCACGCGTGATTATCAGAGCATCAGCAGCGCTGCGGTGTGAGATGAAATATTAATGCCAACAAATGTTTTATGCATTTTTTCATTTGCATGTGTCCGTGTGGATTACGATGCGCACCCAGGCCTGTTTCAGCGCTGAAGAGCTGATGAGGATCTACGGGCTGAACTCTTCATCACTGACCCGAGATCAGTTCACAGAGCTCAGTCCGGCTCTGATCCAGCAGATCCTCAGCGGAGGCTGTTCTGAGATCAGTCCGACGCCGACGAGCCCTGATTCTCTGAGCACCGCAGAGAGTGAGTGACCTGATCATGATTCACATGTTAACATACCAGCCTCCTTCAACTAATACAGTCTACTCTGTTGTTTAAAATATACTCATAATAATACGTAACGGGAAAATTGAAGGTCACATAGTGAAATATACATGGCTGATAAACATGTAGGCTAATAAACAATCATATCTCACCCAAAAATCTAAAGAAAACTGCTTAAAGAACATCAGGCCTGTTTGAAAGATTGTTTTTTTTTTTTTGCAATCTGACATCCACTGTAAAAAAAATTATATGATTCTTAAGTTTTGACGTGTTTTTGACGTGTTTTACTCATCAATATATATATATATATATATATATATATATATATATATATATATATATATATATATATATATATATATATATATATTTAACTTTTTTTAAACTTTTTGAAGCATTTTAACAAACATTTTAATGCAATTTAAGTTGAAATTAAACATCCAAGTTGATTGTACTTAAAAATTTAAGGCAGCAACTTTTTTTTACAGCATTGTTTTATTTTTAATCGCTTAAGCACATTCAAAATAATAATATACTGTATATTATTAATAATAATAGAAATAATATTCTAATAAAAATAATAATCATTAATAATATTTTAGGTAAAGTAGGTTTGTCAGTATGCATCGAGATAATAGTATAGTTTTTATTAATTTTCTATTTTTCTATTTTCCGTTTTCATTTTAATTTTAGTTATAGTAATTTTGTTGTGTGATTTTTGTTGTTTTTATTAGTTTTTAGTGTTTCTGTATAGTTTTTATTAATTTAAAAGTTTGTTATTTTAGAACATCAAGTTAAACTAAACAAAAATGGGAAATTATGAAATTAAATTAAATAAAAAAAAAGTTTTTTATACTTTATGTGTGTTAACGTTTATTTAATTTAAAGCAATGAAAGCATTTTTTTTAAGGTTTTAGTTTTAGTCAACTATAATAACACTAGTATGCATCATGGTAGTAATTGTTGTACTGAATTTAAGTTTAAGAGATTTAGGAGGAAATGGGCCTGATTGTAATCGACAATGTCACAATGCCAAAAAACCTGAAAAGCTCTTAAAATAGTTATTTTTTCTTCTTCTTCTTTTTTTAACTGAAAGTGTTAATATATAATATAAACTCAGACAGTATCATTTAATCTTAATGAGTGAAAAATACTGCTGTTTGTTTTGTAAAAGACTGTTTAAGTGATATTTTTTGGAAGTATGAATTGTATTTATTGTGTAAAACTATATTTCAGAAAGAAATATATATTTTTACTGTTGGCATCTGTCAGCAGGACCAAAGAGAAATTAGAAATGAACATAAACTGTGCAACCGAAGTGATCGAAAGTGACATCAAATCCTGCAGCGTTCCCTCGTATCAAACCTGATTCTGCCGAGCGCAGTGTGAACGGTGTGCCGGAGCTCAAAGCTCTCGTTTGTGGTGTTGATCCACACACACGCACACACACACACACTGAATGGCTTCTCTGTGCGCAGGGTACGGATACGCCACGCTGGCGAACCTCATCATCTGTCTGATGGCCATGTTTGGGATCGTGGTGCTGCTGTTCTCGGCCTGTACGCGAGTGTTCGAGCTCTGCATCCAGTTCTGCATCAGTCTGGCGGTGGGCTCGCTGACGGGAGACGCTCTGCTGCATCTGCTGCCCGCGGTGACACTACATTTCTGCCCTTTCTGCGTCTCATAGGCAAAATATGAGGATTTTATGCTGGGAAAATGTCTAAAAATGTAGTCAAAAGTGTGAATAGAAATGGGCCTCTGAAGAGAGAAATCACAATGTTTTATTCTCTTGAATGTGTGTTCACGCTTTTATGATAACATCGTCATATTTTATGACTGATTTGTCACTTAATGCATTAAATTGATCAAAAATGACAGTAAATACATTTATAATATTACAAAAGGTTATATTTTAAATAAATGCTGTTCTTTTGAACTTTCGATTCATCAAAGAATCTTGAGAAATAAAATGCATCACAGTTTCCACAAAAATCTGAAACTGTTTTCAACATTAATAATAATTTTAAACGTTTCTTGAGCATCAAATCATCATAGAATGATTTCTGAAGGATCATGTGACACTGAAGACTGGAGTAATGAAGCTTTGATCACAGAAATAAATTACACTTTACTATATATTCACATGGAAAACAGATATTTAACATTGTAATATTGTTTTCACTGTATTTTTGATCAAATAAATGCAGCGTTGGTGAGCACTTCTTTCAGAAACATTAAAGACTCTTACAGTCGTGTTCAGTTCGAGTTCGTTACGGAAACGGTTTCGGTCCTCGTTTAGTCAGACTGAATCTGTGTTTGCATGATCTGAGATAACACTGATATCTAAATCCACTACGCCACATTTGCCAACATCTGATCATATATTTGTGTTAGTTTAGTATTATTTGAACACTGTAATTGTATTTATTATTATTTTACTTCTCATTTATTTATTATTTATTTTATAACTGGATTATTATTTTTTTTTATATATATTTATTTTTACTATATTTTCAGTTTTCATCTTAGTTAAGTTCTATTAATTTAATTATGTGCTTTTGTAATTTGTATTAGTTTAAAAAAAGTTTTGTTTAGATTTAATTTATTTTCATTTTAGTTTGAGTAGTTTTAGAACTTTTTTTTTTCAGTTAGTTGCCAATTCAGCATTTTTTTAATCTAATTATTTTCAGCTGTATTTAAATGAATAGAAAAAAACCGGAATAGTTTTAGTGAACGATAACAACCCTGCTTTAAATAATTTATTATTCTGACCTAGATTGAAATGTCAGGTCATCATGACACACTATCATGATTGTATCTTCTTATTAGTACAGTCCATCCCAAATCACGAGGCACGCTGCCAAGCGCAGGTTAACCTGTAACTCTGAAAACATCTGAAAGGGCAAAGGACTGTTTATTTCATATTTCATATCTCATATCGCTGGCATGTCGAATTCTTCATGCAACGAGATACTACTACTCTACTTCAAAATACTACTTTCTACTTCAAAATTCAGTGTGTTACTTGACGTTTCTTTGCAATTAATTGCGAAATTTACTAGCAATTTTAGTAGCTTCACCTTCATCTATCTCTCATGCCGTTCTGCGATCCCTCTCTGCCTGAAGCTCAGAGAAACGTCCCGTTCCCGGTTTAACGGGGCAGAATGGGTCTCGACGGCAGGCCTGGCACCCGTTATTACTCATAATTCACCACCATGGTAAAAATCAAAGCTCGCATAGTGAAATATGCATGGCTAATAAACATGTAGGCTTATAACAATCAAATCTCACCCAAAAATCTAAAGAAAACAAGTAGTTTGGCTGAAAGAACATCAAGCCTGTTTGAAAGATTGTTTTTGCAATGTGACATTCACTGTAAAAACTGATATGATCAATAAGTTATGACAACATGTGTTTTTACATTTCATTAAAAAATAAGTTTCAAGAAAAAAAACTTAAAAAACAAAACAAAAAACATTTTAATGTAATTTAAGTTGAAATTACTTAAACATCCAAGTTGATTGCACTTAAACATTTAAGGCAGCAACATTTTTTTTACTCGTTGTTTTATTTTAATGACGTAAGCACATTAAAAATAATCATATACTGTATATTATTAATGATAATAGAAATAATATTTTAATAAAAAAAATAATAATTCATTATATTTAAGGTAAAGTAGGTTTGTAGGTATGCATCGAGATATTATAGTTTTTATTAAAAAAAAATTATTTATATTTTCCGTTTTCATTTGAATTTGAATAGTTTTTTTGTTGTTTTTATTAGTTTAGTCTTTCTATATAGTTTTTATTTATTTAAAATAGTTTGAGTTATTTTTAGAACATCAAGTTAAATTAAACAAAAATGGGAAATGACTAAATAAAATTAAATACTTAATAAATAAATGTATACTTTACTTCTGTTAACGTTTATTTAATATAAATCAATAAAAGCATTTTTTAATGGTTTTAGTCAACTATAATAACACTAGTATGCATCATGGTAGTAATTGTTGAACTGAATTTAACTTCAGGAGATTTAGGGGGAAATGTGCCGGATTGTAATGGACGATCTCATGGCGTTCTGCGATCACTCTCAGCCTGAAGCTCATAGAAACGTCCCGTTTCCCGGGTTAACGGGGCAGAACCCGTTATTTCCCCCGAGCGCTGACATCGCCCACGTTCCCTCATCCGTTTAGATCCGTGTCAACATAACTACAGCCCTGTCATACCATGTCATCGGCCTGAGTGGAAAATAACCGGATTGCTGAGAAGAAAGTGCGCTCTCTTATTGAGTGCGGACAGGAATTACTCTACAGCCCTGCTGGGAAATCAAAGCACAATCAGAGCCTCTGACTGGCGTTAATGTCATCGTCCGGCTGTGTTTTCATGGCTCTGTGTCTCTGTGCAGTTCTTAGGCCTTCACGTTCATGAAGACGGACACGATCACACAGAGGAGAACCTGGACTACGTGTACAAACTCCTGGTGCTTCTCGCGGGCGTCTATGTCTTCTTCCTGATGGAGAGCATCTTCTCCATTATCACCCGCTCACAACATCACCACCATCACGACGACGTGAGTGTTCCGTGTCTCCTGAGTGTTCCCGTCCCACATGATCCGATTGTGAGTTGATTCCCGGACCTGTGTTCACAGGAGGAGTCTGAGGTCCATCACTGCGACCACGGCCGAGTCCTGCAGATGTTCCAGAGAGAGAGACAGAACAATCACTCCAGCTCTCAGGCGGATCTGGTGAGAAAACCACGGAAAATGTGGGAAAGAGTCTTTGTTAATGTATAAACTAATACTAATGGAGTCTAAATTCAGAAGAAGGGTTATTTTAGTATCACGCTATAATAGTTTTATTCATGTTGTTATTTTTATATATATATATTTTTTATTCTCAACTTTAGTTACATTTTTAGTCATTTTGATGGGTGTTTTGTCTATTTATTTATTTATTTATTTATTTATTTATTTATTTATTTATTTATTTATTTATTTATGTCAACACTACCTTTCAAAAGTTTGGAATAATTAAGATTGTTTTACTTAAAAATTATTAAAAAAATTATATATATATAAAAAAAAGTCTGTCTGCTGAAAATGCAGCTTTGATCACAGGAATAAATTACATTTTACAATATATTCACATAGAAAACATCTATTTTAAATTGTAATAATATTTCACAATATTACTGATTTTTCTGTATTTTTTACCAAATAAATGCAGTCTTGGTGAACAAGAGAGACTGTTCATTTCTCCTCTGTTCACTATGTTTATTTCAAAAACATTAAAAAAAAAACTTTTGACCTGTAGTGTATTTGTTTTTTATTAATTTAATTTAATTTAATTTAATCTCTATTCTAGGTTGTAAGAGATGTGCTATTAATGAATATTTTATTATTATTATTATTGTAGGTTGATGCTGAAAAAAAAGAGAAGTCCTTCGTTGGCTCTAAAAGAGGTGATAATACTGTGTGTGAATGACATATTCATGTTCTGCACGTGGAACGGAGTAAATGAGCTGTTGAATGCAGATAACCGTCAGGCCTGCATGTTTACAGTGGTCTTGTCTTCTTCAGAGCAGCGTTTGCTTCCCTACATGATCACCATCGGAGACGGCATCCATAACTTTGCGGACGGCCTGGCTCTCGGCGCGGCGTTCTCCATCTCGTGGAGATCCGGTCTGGCCACGTCTCTGGCTGTGCTCTGCCATGAGCTGCCGCATGAGCTAGGTGAGCGCTGGATTATATGATCACAAATGCAATCATGTTTTCAAATATTATTAGAATTTAAAATTGCTGTTTTCTATGTGAATATCTAGTAAAGTGTAATTTATTCCTGTGATCAAAGCTTCATTACTCCAGTCTTCAGTGTCACATGATCCTTCAGAAATCACTCTAATATGATGATTTGATGCTTAAGACACATTTATTATTAATATCAGTGTTGAAAACAGTTGTGCTGCTTCATATTTGTGTGGAAATACTTTTTTTAGGATTGTTTGATGAATAGAAAGTTCAAAAGAACAGCATTTATTTGAAATATAATCTTAATAACATAATAAATGCCTTTTTTGAGTCCTCTGAAAGTCTTTGGCATGTTAAATAAATGTTGTGATGTTATTTCCATTCATTTTTGGTCAAGTTCTTGTATTGACAATGTCCACTTGTGTTTTTTAAGTTAATTTTGACTAAAATGAACATGTTGCATTACAGCTTTTGGCCAGGCGATATATATATATATATATATACACACACAAACACAAACACACAATAGGTCAAATTCCTAAAAAGAATTGGGTCTCTGCCTAATGACCATGGGAAATGAGTGTCCCATGGTCAAACCAGTTGAGAAGCACAGGTCATAGTGTGTGGTTAGCGTATGATAAGGACGAATGCCTGTTGACTGGTTTCAGTGTTTGTTCTGAGATAAACTCAACAGGTTGTGTGAAACTCTAAATGACTGAGAAAACAAGTGAGCGGCGCTTTCTCTAAAGACTCTTCACAGTTCCTGTTGTGAGTCATGGAACGTCCCAGAGAAACACAGATTAGATAGCATTGACTCCTGAGTTCATGAGCGCTCCTTCCTGGTTATGATTTCCTCCTTCTTTCTGCACACACACGAGAACAAACAAAGAATGAAGGGATTGAAAATCTCCTGTCTGACGGAGAAATAAACTTACACGCCTCTCTATGCTGGTGGAATATTCATTCTCAGACATTTTTATGCTTAGTTTAACAGATGATTTTTGATTTATGCATGATTGAAGCTCTTGATTTAATCTTTCATTTATATTAAAATGCCGCCTTGTTTTATTTTTTTTAAATAATTGTATTTATTTCGCAAGTAGTTTTCTTGAGTGTTGTTGGTTGTCTTACTTTCAGACCCGTTTTTATGCTTTGTTTTACTCTTTTATTCTAACCAGAGGAGGATTTAATGGCTTGGCAATCACTCTTTTATTGCTCAGGAGACTTAAGCTAAATTTGTGTCTCACAACTCTGACTTTATAACTTGCAAATGCAAGTTCACTGTATATCTCTTCAGAATTGTCAGATAAAAAGGCACAATTATCTTTTTCTTCTTTTTTTATTCCCTCGCTAAAAACAAGCTTCCAAACATTTAACCCCAAAATCAAAAGAAAGAAGAAATTATATTTTACATTTTTTAAAAAAAAAACATATTTTTGTACTGTGACATCAATGCAAATTTCATACAAGATCCTAAAATAGGCTTAATTTTTCTTTTTCTTTGTTTTGGCGTGAAATTTCTTCACAGTTTTTGTGGATTATCCGAGAAGCCGGAAACAAATATTATCAGAGTACGTTTTACAGGAAAATTCCATTTCAATCTTTCTAATTCAGATTTCCATGTTTAATTCAATGCATTACTTGCCATTTCTTATACATTATCTGTGAAATGTATCAATGACTTGTGAAAATGTAAGTTTTTCAGTGCATTAGAGAGATCTCAGATGGACTTTTCTTTCCTACACTGTCAGAAAAGGTCACTATAACCTTCCAGTAGTAATATACACTGATATACACTTTCCTTGAAGTGTTCTGCCCCAGTAACACACTGTTGTCCCCTCAATGCCGATGTTTTGTGAGTGTGTGCCGTCTCTCTGGTCTCAGGGGATTTCGCGGTCCTGTTGCACTGCGGTGTGTCTGTGAAGCGGGCTCTTCTGCTGAACATCGGCAGCTCTCTCACCTCCTTCATCGGCCTGTACATCGCGCTGTCCTTCTCCACAGAAGCCGTGGCTATAGAGTGGATCTCGGCGGTCACCGCTGGACTCTTCCTGTACGTCGGACTGGCAGACATGGTACGTGACCAGTCTCAGTGTTTTCTCATCCGTCAGAAACAACAGCAGTGTTTGCCGTCGAGTCTTTGACTTTAACTTTCTCTAATGCATTATTTCAGAGTTCACAGATACTCTTAAAACCCTTCTTCTCTCGTTTCTCTCGTTCAGCTTCCCTCGCTGGTTCATGTGGACAGTGAAAGACCGTGGCTGGTTTTTGTCCTGCAGAATCTGGGACTTTTAAGCGGCTGGGGCATTTTATTGCTTTTGTCCTTCTATGAAGACCAAATCGGGCTCTGAATATGATGCATTCGGGTTTATTTGTGCCTTAGTCCTATATATCTGTTTGCAGATACTACATATTAAACATGTGCAATGTGTCGGAATATTGGTAACACTTTACAATAAGGTCTCATTAGTAACATGAATTAATGCATTAAATAAGATTAACTAAAGAAGAGAAATAGAGATAGAAATACAATTGTTCATTAATAGTTTATACTAGCTTAGGTCCATTAAAATAATATTAACAGATATAACTTTTGATTTTAATAATGTATTAGTACAATAATTAATGCTTTTAAAGTATTATTTCTTTGTTAGTTCATGTTAACTAATATTATAAACTTTATTGTGAAGTGTTACCTAAATATTTTTAGTATTTTTAGATTACAAAATTTGGATGGAAAAGCATAGAAAACTTTTGCACATTTTCAGAATCTTTTTTTATTTTCATCAATTCATCAATTTGAATCATAAATTCACGGATGAGATATTCAGCCTTTAATGTAGCTACTGTCTTTGAATTGAAATGCTGTATTTTTATTAGTAAATACTTATTTCTGTAATTTATTTTTGCATTAGTATTTTTAAAGTAAGATATCAGCCAAAAACACTTTTAGCATAATAGTATATTACACTTACTATACTCTTATGATTAATATCCGGTCAATTCTTTAGATTAAGGATCAAATTCTCACTATAAACTATGACTTTTGCCTCAATAAACTCCTAATTACTGCTTATTAATAGTTAGTAAGGTAGTTTTTAAGTTTAGGTATTGAGGATTTAGGGATGTAGAATATGATAATGCAGAATAAGGCATTAATATGTGCTTTATAAGTATTAATAAACAGCCAATATTCTAGTAATATGCATGATAATAAGCAACTATTTGATTGTGAGAATTGGACCTTAAACTAAAGTGTTTCCGAATGAAGTTTATGAATTAAAATTGTCATTATTCACTGCTATAAATGCAACAGGTTTGATTTAAACCATGTCATGTCAAATCATGTCAAGACTCATCATATATATTTAGAAGATTATAGTAAATGATTATGGACTAGTTTTACGATACTTTGGCGAACTTGAAGCGTTTTTGTACATTTTGGAGCTTTCCAGTGTTCATTACCATTCATTTTCATTGAAAGGAAACAATCAGCATGAACATTCATTCACTTTTCCATTTGATCTGTCTTTAAGAATTTATGTTTTATAGTAATAATACCTGAAAATAAATCCAAACAAATACTAAATGTCATATTTGTCTCCCAGAGGTCATTCACTGCTACATATATCACACATATCTCACTCAGAGCGTTATAGAGCATGAAGACATGATCTCTGTGATTTCATATGCGTTATGCAAGTCATGAGGAGTCTGCTCAGCATTATGTGTGTGTGTGTGTGTGTCATTACTGGTGATGTTGTCTTCAGGTCAAACTCTAAACAGCAGGTTCACAGGGTTTATCTGGCATTATCGACCAGAACCACGCCTCTAAACCTCAAGACAAGCTCAGCAGAACTGCAGGATAGATACAGGTTAACATAACCTTTACTCAGCAGGAGTATTTTAATAGTGTGTGTCATCTGAAAACCTCAGGAGACTGCAGGTCAAATATACTGAATATTTAATAGAGAAACAAAAATACTGAGGATGGATGGATGGATGGATGGATGGATGGATGGATGGATGGATGGATGGATGGATGGATGAATGAATGGGTAGAGACAGACTGGTGGATGGATGGATGGATGGATGGATGGATGGATGAATAGAGGGAGAGGGATGGATGGATGGATAGAAACAGACAGATGGATGGATGGATGGATGGATGGATGGATGGATGGATGGATGGATGAATGGATGAATAGAGGCAGAGGGATGGATGGATGGATGGATGGATGGATGGATGGATGGATGGATGGATGGATGGATGGATAGAAACAGACAGATGGATGGATGGATGGATGGATGGATGGATGGATGGATGAATGGATGAATGGATGGATAGAAACAGACAGATGGATGGATGGATGGATAGAAACAGACAGATGGATAGATGATGGATGGATGAATGGATGGATGGATGGATGAATAGAGGCAGAGGGATGATGGATGGATGGATGGATAGAAACAGACAGATGGATAGATGATGGATGGATGGATGGATGAATAGAGACAGACAGATGGATGAATGGATGGATAGAGACAGACAGATGGATGGATAATGGATGGATGGATAGAAAAAGATGGATGGATAGATGGAGACAGAAGGATGGATGGATGGATGAATGGATAGAAAGAGACGGATGAATGGATGGATGGAGACAGGGATGGATGGACGGATGGATGGAGAGGGGGATGAATGGATGGATGGATGGATAGAGACAGACGGATGATGGATGGATGGATGGATGGAGACAGAGGAATGGATGGATGGAGACAGACGGATGATGGATGGATTGATAAAAATAATAATATATATACCGGTAATAAACATTGGCATATTTAAGCTATATTTGCGACAGAAATTATTTTTGGCCTCTTTTGTAAAAATGAACAAAGTTCACCCTCATCCAAAGCTTGTAAATCTTATCATACTCATAAACCTTGTGTCTGTCGATGTCCAGCTCACATGTTCAGCATCAGGTGACACAGACATCAGCGTTTACTTCTCGAGGACAGCGATTATATTAAACAGAGAGCCAACAGAACTCTCAGATGAAAAAGACTGTCAAGAGAAATCTCAACAATGTCTCGAACTGCTTGGATTACATTCCTTATCAAACTCCTCCAAAGATTCTTCCCAATGAAACCTCGGAAAAGCAAATGAAACATTATTTTTTTTAGCAGCAACATTTGGATGAATCTGTTTTTGGATGTTGTTATGATTTTTTTTTTTACAGTACATGAGTTTGCTTAAGGGTTAATAAATAATCATCCATATTAAGAGTTAAATGAAGAATGACCCTCAACAAATACTGAACAAACAATGACCAACTAAATATTAGATTAAGCTGATAATGAGAGCAAACTATAATGTTTCCTTCATTCCATTGCAGCATTGAAAATGTTTTATTATGTTTTTAAAAAAAAACTTTTACCATATAGTTCGCTGCATGTCGACGGGAAATAAAGAGGGGAAATTAATTCCTGACTATTTCTGGTTTGCTGACCCTAATAATCAGTTTAATTTCCACCCACTACTGTCTTTCAGAAGTGATTTTATGAAAAGCAAGCATAACCAGGTAATTAATATGTCAATCAAATTAAATAAAGTAAATAGAAAGAAGTAAAAGCCCGTTCTCATCCCCAAGTCGTCATAAACTGACGCTTTCAAAATTTCGTCAATATCTGACGCTCAAAGCACCCTTTAGCGTCCATATGAGACGCATAACCCTACCACAGACCTAAACCGAAGCGTCACATATGGACACTAAAGGGTGCTTTGTGCGTCGGATATTGAAGCATGTTTGAAAGTGACGCTTTGGGGTGAGAATGATGTGTTGAAAATAGACATAGACATCCAGTTAAAACTACATCCTTATTATCTGTCAAAGTTTGTCCTGTCCAAAGTCTGGTTTCAGTGACGGATGTGGAGTGGTTTAGCCGATGGGTTCTGGATCTGGTTTATTAAGATTAATCAGAAGTAATTAAGGCGGGAGAGTCCTGAAGCCTGAACTACAGTCACATGAATACTCTAATCTCCTCACACACGCGCCACTTTATGTAACGTGACCAACTATAATCTGGATTATAAAAGTGATTTTTGGATTGAAGTGTTTTGGAATGTTTGACATTCTGATCTGACTCTGATCCCTGAATCCACATGGATGTGATGGTAAATAACACAATGCTGCCCCCTGCTGTACAGACAGTGATAGTGCATGTGTGGAAAGACTGAAATTACACTGAAAAAATAAATAAGTAAATAAAATCACTAGTGTGATCACTATTTATCATTCAGGTGTCCTGATATTTGTTGCCCTCATACATGATGTTTCCACATCTAAAAACCACTGCTCGTCACTGTGGGAAAAACAAACAAAAAAGTTCCTGTTTAATTATTGTACTATGATTTGTGACACTTATATGACTCTTTTAATTTCTCTTTTCCTGTGTGTGATGAATTGTCACGTTTCATTGGGTATATGGTGACTAATAAAATTGTGTAAGTACAATGCAGTGACTGTAAAACATTATAGCTATGTTGAGTTTTGATATATGCATATGGTCGTTGGACTGGTTTTAGTCTATTTCTGATTGGCCTTTGGGCTGGTTCTTCTTACACAGACATGGGAACTCTGCACAGCATCATTTTTATTTTATTTTATTTTTATCTGTGATTTTGTGAGTAGTTTTTTAGTTTCCCGCTGAAACCCAGAGATCAGGAATGGCCTCGATCACAGTTCTCCTCCTGATTTCAGCTTTATCTTCCTCTCAGAGTGGTAAGGACTCCGTTTGTTTCCATATTCTTACATGCACATGTGTCTGTAGACTGTAAAGATTATTTAACCCTCAAAGTCCAGTTCTTTTGAATAGTGTGATCACTCCATAGGCTACCTGTTACCAGGTGTTGTGCCTATTTCAACTACCTGCCCAATTATAAAAAGATATATGTGTTTGAGTGTCAACAAAGCACTTAAACGCGACAAGCTCGTAATCACGACTTCAGAAATGAGAAGTGGGAAATTTCCCATAGCTCGTGAAGGCAATGTTACAACTTTAATGTGCATGTAAAGTCATTCTTACTGTGTATTAAAATAACCCACCACTGATGGACATGCGTAATCTCCTCAATTTCTACTCAAAAAAAAAAAAAAAAAAAAAGCAGCATCTTTGGACCTGGACACACGAATAATTTTGTGGATGGAAGGCCAATCGTGGATGGACGATTAACCACCAAATGGACATCAGGTGACGGTAACTAGGGAACGTTTTGAAGAAGTGTGTTAATGCAATATTAAATATTGCTGTATAGAATAGCTTCTATATTGAATGTGCATTAACATGTTATGTGAGTATATGCATTTAAATCAGTAGTTCCCATTCCCAACTGCACATTTTGGACATCTCCCTAATAAAACACCATTCAACTCATTAGAAGAAACTCTAAGATCTAATTATCTGAGTTTCAGATTAAGGAGACATAAAAACGATCCAGGGCCAGTGTTGAAAACAATGTAGTAAGTGTTTATTTAGCTTGTTTTCTAACCATTGGGGTTTTTATCTTGTAGAAAACTGCAGGATTACCTGTAAACAGCCAGAAATAAACAGCTCCTGTAGCAGCTTCTTCAGCTCCCGACTTTATGGGACAGATCGTGTATTTTAGCACAAGCCATGTCTAACATCACAGTAATCATGATGACCCATCATTACAGGTACGGGTTCAACATTCGATAACTTCGACAGGTCTCTCTCTCTCCTCTCCCACACACTGAGCCACGCTGGTTTAATTGTATATTCATTCCAGGTAAAGTGTTCTGGCACTGCACTGGTTCCTAACCTCCTATATTCCTCAGTTCTCTGTGGTTTAGTGAGCTGGTCACTGGTTAAATGTCTGATACAGAGCTTCTTGCAACTGGAAGCAGAAAAACGGTCTCGGTGTGTGTTCATGAGCCAGCGTTTTCTCGGTCGACAAAAACTTAAAGTTCAGTTGAACTTTGAAGAAGCTGTATATAGTGGGACACAACAGCAATCATATGTTTTCTTCTGCTGTCTCTGAAATTTAAAAACACACATTATTAATCGGCTCGTCTGGCTCGAGAAAACAATGATGGAAATAAGTGAGTTGTACTATTTCAAAACAGAAGTGCACATCATCTACTGTAGGTTGTCAGGTTTGCTGTGGGTTAATTCCCCCCGCTGGTTAAAGGTTTCACATATTGCACAAACTGTAGCCTATTTGGCTGAAATGCTTGTATTGACATTTAACATTCTACCAGTGATAAAACTGTGCTAGATGATGTGTTTTGTGAGTGATAGATTATTATAAATATTCTCAGCCCTCTTTAATCAAAAATGCACATCTGTGGGAAGAAATGATCAAGCTTCTTCAAAGATTATCATTCAGGTTTCATGACATTTGTTGCTCTCATACATGATGTTTCCACATCTGAAAACCACTGCTCGTCACTGTGGTAAAAACAAACAAAAAAGTTCCTGTTTATTTCTTGTACTTAATATGACTCGTGACACTTTTCTCTTTTCATTTCTCTTTTCCTGTGTGTGATGAACTGTCACGTTTTGTTGGGTATATGGTGACTAATAAAATTGTGTAAGTACAATGCAGTGACTGTAAAACATTTTAGCTATGTTGAGTTTTGATATTTGCATATGGTCGTTGGACTGGTTTTGGTCTGTTTCTGATTGGCCTTTGGGCTGGTTCTTCTTACACAGACATGGGAACTCTGCACAGCATCATTTTTATTTTCACATTTGTTCGTCTGTGATTCTGTAGTTTTTTACAGTTTCACGCTGAAACCCAGAGATCAGGAATGGCCTCGATCACAGTTCTCCTCCTGATTTCAGCTTTATCTTCCTCTCAGAGTGGTAAGAACTCCGTTTGTTTCCATATTCTTACATGCACATGTGTCTGTAGACTGTAAAGATTATTTAACCCTCAAAGTCCAGTTCTTTTGAATAATGTGATCACTGTTACCAGGTGTTGTGCCTATTTCGTATGGAATTAATTTTGTTCCAATAATAATTAACGTAACTTTTCAAGAAACTAATTAAAATATAAATTGAAACTGAATAAAATATCTTTGAAACTGAAAAAGAATAAATCGCAGGCAATTTTTTTTACTTCGTTTTTAATACACTGCATGTTTTGCTAACTATTTCTCATATTGCGTTCGCTGATCTGAAATTACAAATGCGCTTCCAGAGTTTTCATTTACGCTTTTGAAGTTTTCGCTTACGCTTCTGAAGTTTTCGTTTACGCTCCCAGAGTTTTCGTTTGCTGTTCTGACACATTTCTCTCGTGGGGGCGGGGCTAGTAGCAGTGCGTTCTCATTGGCTACTGAGGTTTTTATTGACAGCTTCTTGACCAGGAAGTGAAGACGTCAGTGCTGTGTTTATGTGTGGATTTGAGCGTCTGTAAGCACAGCATTCTATTTCATTTTAATGATATTAAGTTAGGTTTGTTTTTTAATTTTATCTGTATTTACCTGCTGCTACTACTTTGTCGACAGAAGCTTTTAGGAGCACAAGAGATCTATTCAGTCTATTCATGTGTAATTGTACATTAAAGTACTGTACATAACACTTAAAATGTTGTATAGTGTCCAATGTTTTCGGAGAATATTTGTTTATTCCTGATGATTCTTTTGCATGTTAGGCTCTGATTAGGTTGAGCTGTTACAATTTAAAGAGAATGCTAGCAAACGTGTGTGATATATTCAGCTGTCAAGAAAGTCAAACTTCAACCAGGTAATCAAGGTTGGCAGCCATGGCCAGCACCCTACTAACTGTTAGCATGATATACATTTACACCATCAAAATTAATGATCACTTAAATAAGAGGAATTTAAACAATATGAAAATTACAATCGTGGCCTGCTGTCAGATGATACATACCTCTAAGGGCATTTAATTACGTCACAGAAAGAATGTTCTTGTTGCCATTTTTTTTTAATTGATAATTGTATTTAGTTATTTCATTTAATTAATACTATCTTCTAAGATTTAAAATTGTAAATATATTTTAACAATCATCTACCATTTCAATTGTGACTTATACAACCAGTTAAATTAATGTAATTGAAAATATGAATTCAAATAAATGTACATTCTTTATTGTCACTAAAGCATATACACAAGTATCGAAGTGAAGGTCTTAAAATGCAATTATGGTGTGACAGGAAAGACCAGAATTCACAAAACATTAACTGCATAATATACATGTAATGCACAGTATTCTCATGATACATTACTATACAAAATGAAAAATTACAAATACAGAATGCATTTTAAAAATTCATATACATAAATGTTGCAATGATTCTTTGAGCAGTTCCTGTTGCAGTACAAGTAACAAAGCAGTGACTGGACACAAGCAGTACAAGGATAGTCCACCCAAAACATGAGGATTCTCTCATCATTTACTCTCCTTCATGCCATCCCAGATGTATATGACTTTCTTCTTCACATAAACATAGACAAAGATTTTAAAGGAAATAATCCATCTCTGTGAGTCCATAAAACAAGTGGATTGTAACCCATGTACGTAAGACAGTTGGTCGGAAGTGATTTTTCGCATGGATTACCATCACGCTCACTGTGTGTGGTTTTTAAAGCGTCTTTAGGACTCGCAGAGATGGATTACTTTCCTTACAATCTTGATTCGTGTTTATCTGTAGAAAGAAAGTAAAATGCATCTGGGACAGCATGAGGGTGAGTAAAATAAGAGAGAATTTTATTTTTGGGTGAACTATCCCCTTAACATACATTTGCTGTTGGTATGCTAATCCAAGATCAGCATAGACTAATAAGAATAAAGCGCAACCTCTTGTGAACTGTGTTTGTTTTAATCTAGAGGAAATTATAATATTTGCTAGTTTATGTTAAAATAAAATAAATCAGGTGTCTGAAGATCAAGATCCCAGTCATTCAAAGGTGATGTGTCTGAACAAAGTGAGATTATTTTCTGACAGGGACAGTGGATCTCTGGTACTATCACTCCATCCTCTGTGTCAGCATCAGAATTTTGTTTATGGAAAAGTTGCTCCACTCCCTGGAAAATGAGAGAGGAAATGTATTATAATCTAACAATACAAACTACTTTGAACTCCCACATACAGTAATAAGTTGCAGATTTAAAATATTTTTTCCAAACAAATTATATAAATGTTTTAAGGGATTTTACAGTACTAGCTTAAATATTTACCTCGGGAGTCATGCAGCATTTATCATCTGTAATACTGCTGTGTAACCAGTAGATGGCTGTATAGCCCTATATATAAACATATATCCATGGCTGTGTATTCCCCAGTTGCTAGATGTTTTCAGTCATACTTGCATGTATTAAGGTTTTAATTTGGACATATATTTATTATTAAAGACTATTAAAGATTAAGCATTTTTCTCAGAAATGTTCATTTGAAGTGCAATTTTTGGCATTATTATTAGTCAAATATGGACACAGAAAAAGTATTTACTCATACTAGCTACATATAATAGCTTTATCTATCAGTCATCTTTATCACACAAAAGTAATCAGAATAAATAATTTCTAAATAATTAAATAATTTTCTTAAAATTATTAAATAATTAAATAAGATTCAAAATAATTGAGTGTTTACATGTTATGAACAGAGACGTGTTCTGTGGTCAAGACGTGTCTCTCCTCTTTCAAAAACTCTGCATCGCAAATTAATCAGCAATTGAGAAATTCAGGTTTAAATAGCTTTATTGGCATGGTAAAAAAAAGGCTTTACATTGACAAAGTTGAATCAGGCAGTGATTGACAGCGCTCTGGTCCTATGGCATCGGTCATTGACTGATACAGTACTTTTTGTACTGTAGGCTACAGTACAGATACTGTACATTACTCTAGCCCAATGTTGTTTGGGGTGGCTGGGGGGAAATATGATCTAATCGAAGACTGTAACTGAATGTAGATAAACAAGTCATGTAATGATTGGGCTAACAGTTAAATCAAGACAACACAGCTCAGCTGTATAATGTTATGGGCTCTCACTGAGCTCTAAAATGCCTCTCCACCTGAAAAAAGCCAGTACTGTATTATAAATAGTATTAGTATAGTATTGATTAAAAATAAATAAATTTGACTTACCACGAGTAGGCTATCCAGTATCCTGATAGCGACGATGGCTAATGATAATGATAATGATTCGTCTGTAGGCTACTATTCCTTCTATAAGAAATCATCTCAACAATATAGTGTAGCAGCAAAAAAAAATACAGATATAAACTTAATATCATTAAAATTAAATAGAAAGCTGTGCTTACAGACGCTCACATCCACACATAAACACAGCACTGACGTCTTCACTTCCAGGTGAAGAAGCTGTCAATCAAACACTCAGTAGCCAATAAGAGCACACTGCTACTAGCCCCGCCCCCACGAGAGAAATGTGTCAGAACAGCAAACGAAAACTCTGGGAGCGTAAACGAAAACTTCAGAAGCTTAAGCGAAAACTCTGGAAGCGCATTTGTAAGTTCAGATCAGCGAACGAAATATGAGAAATAGTTAGCAAAACATGCAGTGTATTAAAAACGAAGTCAAAAAATTTGCCTGCGATTTATTCTTTTTCAGTTTCAAAGATGTTTTATTCAGTTTCAATTTATATTCTAATTATTTTCTTGAAAAGTTACGTTCATTATTATTGGAACAAAATTAATTCCATAATTTCGACTCCCTGCCCAATTATAAATATATATATATATATATATATATATATATATATATATATATATATATATATATATATATATATACATACACAGGTGCTGGTCATAAAATTTGAATATCATCAAAAAGTTAATTTATTTCAAGAATTTAACTTAACAGGTGAAACTAATATATAGACTCATTACATGCAAAGTGAGATATTTCAAGCCTTTATTTGTTATAATTTTGATGATTATGGCTTACAGCTTATGAAACCCACGAAATCAAAATCCCAGAAAATTTGAATATTACATGAAATCACACAGTAATTACACAGTGATACCATGGTCATTGAACCAGGTTTTGGTTCTTTTGGCAGTGTGGGCAGGTGCAAATCCTGCTGGAAAATGAAGTTAGAAAATGTGAAATCATGAAAATGTCCTGGTAGACGGCTGCGTTGACTCTGGATTTAATAAAGCACAGTGGACCAAAGTCCTCTTTTCTGATGAGATCTCATTTGGAAACCAAAGTCCCAGAGTCTGGTGGAAGAATGGAGAGGCACACAATCCAAGATGCTTGAAGTCCAGTGTGAAGTTTCCACAGTCTGTGTTGGTTTGGGGAGCCATGTCATCGGCTGGTGTGGTCCACTGTGCTGTCCACTTAACGCAGCCGTCCACCAGGACATTTCCAGAGCACTTCATGCTTCCTTCAGCAGACAAGCTTTATGGAGATGCTGACTTCATTTTCCAGCAGGATTTGCACCTGCCCACACTGCCAAAAGAACCAAAACCTGGTTCAATGACCATGGTATCACTGTGTAATTACTGTGTGATTTCATGTAATATTCTAAATTTCTGGGATTTTAATTTCATGGGTTTCATAAGCTGTAAGCCATAATCATAAAAATTATAACAAATAAAGGCTTGAAATATCTCACTTTGCATGTAACGAGTCTATATAATATATTAGTTTCACCTGTTAAGTTAAATTCTTGAAATAAATCAACTTTTTGATGATATTCAAATTTTTTGACCAGCACCTGTATATAAATGTATTTTTTTACTATTTAGTGAAGAGGATTCCCAACTATTTAGGATCAGTTGAAAAAAGTCTATCCTGGAAGCTTGATTGCTATAATATTATATGTATAATATGAGCATATTATATTTACACTTCAGTAACACTGCAATAAGGTTGAATAGTTTACATGAACAAGTCAGTATTAGCTAATGCGTTAGCTTACAATGAGTTATACATTTGTTACAGTATTTTTTTTATCTTTGTTTTATGTAAGTAAAAATATAACTATTTATAAGTGTGCTAGATCTGATCCATTAAATAATATTAAAGGGTTAGTTCACCCAAAAATGAAAATTCTGTCAGTAATTACTCTCCCTCATGTTGTTCCAACCCCGTAAGACTTTCATTCACAAGATATTTTTGATTAAATCTGTGAACTGTCTCACTCCTCTATAGGCTTCTCTGTAATTGAAACCGGTCCAGAAAGTTAGTAAAGACAAATTAGTCCAAGTTAAAATAGTCTTTAGACTTAAAATAGTCCAAGTGACTACAGTGGCAATGAGAATACTTTTTGTGCATGAAAAACATTAAATTAACAACTTTATTCAACTATTGATTTTCTTCTGTGTTTCTCTGAGTGAATTCACGTAGTGTAACAGTGCAGCGCTCTGGGTTACGTCAGAACGGAGGCTCACTATTGGCCGACACTAGTTTTAACGATGTCTTTACTAACTTCTCTGGGATGGCAGATATCGATTACCTAGAAGCCTATGGAGGAGTGATCCAGCTCTCAGATTTCATCAAAAATATCTTCATTTGTGTTCTGAAGATGAACGAAAGTCTTACGGGGTTTGAACAACATGAGGGAGAGTAATTACTGACAAAATTTTTATTTTTGGGTGAACTAACCCTTTAAGAGATGCAACTTTTGATTTGAATCATTTGTATTTAATAAAGTAAAAGTAATTTTTAAATTATTTAATGTTAACTAATTGTCTCGGTTAGTGTGAGTAGTATAATCCACAGAGAAAGATGCGTGACACAGAATGAAATATAGAAGTAAACTTTAATAAACATTCAGGAACTACAAAACAGACAGAGACCGCAAGTAAAAAAAAAAAACATGAACTAGAAACTAAACAGAATAAGATACAGAAATTAAACATGACTTGATTGTGTCTGCAACAAATGATGCATGACATTTTTCTTGTTTGAACAAGTGTTTATTTTTTATTTATTTTATTTGTATTTTTTTCAGAAATGCACTCTCTATACTACACATACAGCGCCGTATCTAAACCTCTGATGTCTGGAGAAGAGTATGAATTCTACACCTCTGTTGAACTGGATGACATACAGATGAGTTTGTGTAACAGTGTGACTAAAGCAGATTTCATGACTCGATTGTGTGAGGAATCTGAGAGACTCTTTAATGAAAGTGATGATCTGCATTATAAACAACAGTGGCTTCAGATCAACATTAAAACACTGATGGACAAGAGGAATGAGAACAGCACACGGGACACGGGTAATTATGTTTGTGGGACAGTTGGGGTAAGCTGTGCCAAAGTAATTCTGTCAAGTAATTGGGATAATTGAGGAATGCAAGAGTGGTTTTCACTTCCAATAAAAATGAACAGGGAACAAACAAATCACTCATGCACTGATTCGAAAGTCTAATTTGGTTGCATATTATTAATATTTTCTTAAACCAATTAAACAACAAATTCAGTATTTGAATGTGTTCAGTTTTCAACATTTTAAATATTTACAAAGGAATGCAAACATTGTCATGATCCTGTTTCTCTTTCTCACACACACACACACACACACACACACTCACACATTATCGCTATTTCCTCATTTACGCACACACCTCCTCATTTAATCATTATTCCCTTTCAGCTGTCTCTCCTTTACTATTAGCCATCGCTCACTCCCCCCTTCACCTGAATCCTCTTTTCCTCTGATTAGCGTTCCTACTTCTTTTCCCCTTTCTCTACCTGTCTTTGCCTGAGTACTGCATTTTCTCATTTGTGCTGAACGTCAATTAATCCCTGTGTCTCTGTCATGTCATATCATAGTCCCGTCGTGTCGGGAGCTGATTTTCTTTAAGAGAACTCGTCTGAGCCGGAGAATCGCCGCTTGCCTCTATTCTCCCTCGGGAAACGCCAGCCTGCTCCATTTCCCTGTCATACGGAGCTTTCTTCTGTGCATCTCATTTCACCCTGGCTGACTGCTGTTTTTGTTATCAACAAGCCGAGACCTAATTTGGACTTTTACTACAGCTAGTAGTTCTAAGTTTCCCTTTTGAGTACCCTTTTGTTTACTGAACTCTCTGGCAAGCTCTGCTTCAGTTAAAGTGATTATTTCTCCGCATTTAATGTCTGATCCTCTTACCTTCATGACAAACATAATTGAATACATCCTTGGCAAATCTTTAGACAAATCTTTTATATATTTTTACATGCATACATGCAATTAACTATCATGTACAATTATATATCTATTAGAACTTGATAAGTTTACACAGACATGCAAAATCCGTTTCTCTTTCACAGGCTTCAAAATGGTGATGGACCGTTTCAAAATATTTGGGTGCATTACCAAAATTACACTCTATTTCCTAGACAGCACAGATCTCCTCCACTTGTAATCTATTAAAATAATATCACCATCAGATTTATTGAATATTATCTTCTGTTTGTTTCTCTAGATCTTCATGTTCTTCAGTGGAGGCACGGCTGTGCAGTTGAACGTCACTCTAATGGTTCAGTAATGTTTCTTCAAGGCTCTGATGAATACGCCTATGATGGCCAGACCTTGACCTTTGACCTCTCAATGCACTGGAAGCCTTTAGTCCTCGACCATGACATCATCTGGGACAGAGAATCAGTTTCCAGCCTGGAGAGGAAATGTGTGGAAACATTAACCAGATTCACTGAACTTCAGCGAGAGGGAAAGATCATCATGGAATGTGAGTTTACATCAGAATATTTGGGGCCCTATTTTAAAGATCTGAAATGCAAGTATCAAGCACGAAACGCAAGGAACTTTGTGGGCGGGGCTTGGGCGCTGTTGCTATTATAGCGGCGGGATAAATTACTCTTGCGCCCGACGCAAATCTAAAATGTCTTGGTCTGAAGTATCTTCATTACTCATAGGTGTGGTTTGGGCGTAGCGTGAAATTAACCAATCAGAGCGACATCTCACATCCCCTTTAAGAGCAGGCATGCTTGTTCCATGGCGGATTGCTATTATAACGGCGGATTTGCCAGGCGCACGCCAGGAGCGGTTCACAGCCGAGGAGACCGACGTTCTCGTCAGGGACGTTGAGGATGGAGAAACACACCCAAATTAGCTTAAACAGGTTAAACAGGCGTATAATAATTTGGGTAAATGTGTAAGCTAGATGTATGCTTTTATAAACAATTATCTATCTATCTATCTATCTATCTATCTATCTATCTATCTATCTATCTATCGTAATAATTTATGATTTGCAAAAATGAAAACTGCTGCTTCTATGTAGATTATATAATCAAAGTGTATGCGCGCTGTGCACACGCTACATTGATTATGGCCAAGCATGCGCCCTTAAAATAGCATATGAATAACATATAATAACATAATAACATGTCAGTGCCTGGTCAGTGGCGGAAGTGTTGTCTAAACCTGCAAAATAGCACCAGGGAACGTTTGCGCCGGAACACGCCTCGTCTTTGCGCTGAACCGCCATGGGGAGCGAAAGTGTATTTCCTAGTTTATTGACGCGCGTCTGTGGAGGGAAAAGTCTGCTGTGCGTCGGGTGCAAAATAGGAATGATACATGCGTTGGTGTACAAAGTCAATTGCGCTGGGTGCAAGATAGGGCCCATAGAGTTATTATTTGAATGCATTCTTTCATGCAGGTTTATTATTTTCATTGTCTGTCCTGCAGCTCGTCCTCGTGTTCACACTCTTGTAAAAGCGTCTGGATCTTCAGTCTCGTCTCTGCTGGTGTGTTTGGCCACAGGCTTCTACCCTAAACATGTGCAGATGGAGATCAGACACGATCAGACGCCGGTCCCTGATGATCAGCTGAACTCAGAGGGAATCAGACCAAACGCTGACGGATCCTTTCAGCTGAAGAAGAGCCTGGAGATCCTGCCGTCTGAAAGATCCCAGTGTCAGTGTGTGGTGAAGCACCAGACTCTGACTGAACCGCTCATCATCCGCTGTGGTAACAGGATCATTCATCAGAGTTAATGTTCACAAGATCACTTCATTATTAGTGTTACTGTACGTTTGCTTCATTAGAACTGAACTAAATCGTGATGAAGGATGTATTTTTGTTTTTCAGTGACAGATGAAGTGAATGTCTTGCTGCGGGTGCTCACTGGATTTATAGTTGCTTTAGTTGTTCTTGTCATCATTCTTCTTGTTTTTTATCTGCTGAGAAAATGTGTTAAACGTCGAAGTGAGTATTATTCCTGTAAGACCTTTATATAGGATGAATAGAAGTGCAGAATGACTGTTAATATTTATAATTTCAGAATTTAACCAGAAACATCAGAATGAAGCCCTAGAATTACGGGAACCACCAAAATTACCAGAACGACAAAAATTACGAGAATCACCAGAACCACCCAAATTACCAGAACCACCAAAATCACCACAACCACCAAAATTACCAGAACCACCAAGATTACGAGGACCACAAATATTACCAGAATCACCAGAACCACCAAGATTACGAGGACCACAAATATTACCAGAATCACCAGAACCACCAAGATTACGAGGACCACAAATATTACCAGAATCACCAAAACCACCAAGATTACGAGGACCACAAATATTACCAGAACCACCAAGATTACGAGGACTACAAATATTACCAGAATCACCAGAACCACCAAGATTTTTAAGGGCACTACAACCACCAAGATTACGAGGACCACAAATATTACCAGAACCACCAAGATTACGAGGACTACAAATATTACCAGAACCACCAAGATTACGAGGACTACAAATATTACCAGGATCACCAGAACCACCAAGATTACGAAAAGCACAAAAATTTTTAAGGGCACCAGAACCACCAAGATTACGAGGACCACAAATATTACCAGAACCACCAAGATTACGAGGACTACAAATATCACCAGAACCACCAAGATTACGAGGACTACAAATATTACCAGAACCACCAGAACCACCAAGATTACGAGGACTACAAATATTACCAGAACCACCAGAACCACCAAGATTACGAAAAGCACAAACAATTTTAGGTGCACCAGAACCACCAAGATTACGAGGACTACAAATATTACCAGAACCACCAAGATTACGAGGACTACAAATATTACCAGAATCACCAGAACCACCAAAAATACCAGAACGACAAAAATCACCAGAACCACCAAGATTACTGGGTCTACAAATATTACCAGAATCACCAGAACCACCAAAAATACCAGAACGACTAAATTTACGAGGACGACAAATATTGCGAGAATCACCAAAATCACCAAAAATACCAAAACGACGACTATCACAACAATTACCAGGTGACAATTACCTATAATATATTCATACATTCTGCAACACTCTCATGTAATCAGTCTTGTTCTTGTGGTGAATCAGAGAACAGAACTGTGTCATTAAACATTCCTCTCTGTATCTTTTAGACATGATATTTGAATCAGTAGAAGGTAAGTCCATGTACAGATATACATTTTTTATATTTTAGGAAACTTTTTGAGAGCTTTCAGAACAATTATATAATTCAGTTATAGAATAGTGTTCTGTGCCAATTTTTATATATATATATATATATATATATATATATATATATATATATATATATATAGATATATATATATATATATATATATATATATATATATAGATATGTGTGTGTGTGCGCGCATGTGTCAAGTCAAGTCAAGTCATCTTCATTTATATAGCGTTGTTTTGGCTTTATAGCGGTTCTTTAATAAAGTTATTTTCCAGCTAAAGTTAGTTTTGATTGATTCGCTTCTGTCGCAACGATCATTTGTTTTTAAATTAGGGCCGCCAAGACGACACCATTCTCTCCACACAGACTTTAAACGCGAACCTGTGAGAAACGCTGATAGCGTTCAGATGTGCATTAAGAACGGGTTCTATAATTATGTGCGTTTGAATATATGTGTGCAGGTTTGGAATTCCCTACAAACCAAGCCTAAACAAATTACTGGTGTTTCCTTATAGTTTTGATTCAGAATTTTATTTTATTTTATCAATTCGAGGTAGATACGCAAATTGAGTTTTCCCGACGACGCTTTATCTGTATAGTGGGAAAGGGATCCTCCATAGGGAGAGGCTAGTTGGCACTTCAGCACTGCGTTGTCATCGGGTCCAGGCGAAGGGCCTTCATCAGATCTGGAAACGGCCTGGATCCGGCAGGCTGCAGGAAAACCTTGGGACAAACAAAGACACTAAAATTAGCGTAGATGCCATTCTTCTCATGATGTAACAAGTACATCAGGATTTATGGGAAGTGTTCCCGGTTCCAGCTGACCTAATCTATGCAGCCTAATATTGAATTATAGACGTCTATAATGTATTATGCTAACGCTATGTCAAAGAGATGTGTCTTTAATCTAGATTTAAACTGACAGAGTGTGTCTGCTTCCCGGACAATGGTAGGAAGGCTGTTCCAAAGTTTTGGTGCTAAATAGGAAAAGGATCTACCGCCAGCAGTCGATTATGATATTCTAGGTATTATCAACTGGCCGGAATTTTGAGATCGCAATAGACGTGAAGGACTATAATGCGTTAAGAGCTCGCTCAAGTACTGCGGAGCTAAACCATTAAGTGCTTTGTAAGTAATCAGCAATATTTTAAAATTGATGCGATGTTTAATAGGGAGCCAGTGCAGTTTTGACAGAACCGGGCTAATATGGTCATACTTCCTGGTTCTGGTAAGAACTCGAGCTGCTGCATTTTGAACTAGCTGTAGTTTGTTTATTAAGCGTGCAGGGCAACCACCCAGTAGAGCATTACAATAATCTAGCCTTGATGTCATGAACGCATGAACTAATTGTTCCGCATTTGTCAATGAGAGCATATGACGTAATTTAGATATATTTTTAAGATGGAAAAATGCGGTTTTACAGATGCTAGACACGTGACTTTCAAATGAAAGATTGGTATCAAAGAGCACACCCAGGTTCCTAACCGACGACGAAGACTTAACAGAGCAGCCATCGAGTGTTAGACAGTATTCTAGGTTATTAGGGACCGTTCGGTATTTATGGAAGGGGCCACCGGAGGAAAATAGGGGAGGGTCATGTCTTTTTATTCTTTGTTAAGGGGAGGGTCATCCAACTTTTTTTAGTCTAGGGGGAGGGTCACCCAACTTTTATATTCATGAAAACAGCAACATTTCAAAGTGGCTTGTTTGGTGCTATTTTTTTCCATTTAGCTCCATGTTGATCTCGCGTTATCAGCCCCCCTTCGATATCAGATGGGTCTGACCCAACAAAAATCCAGTTTGGCGCTGTTTGACAGTGCGCGCGCACTTCAGTTCGCTCTTAGAAAAAGTGCATCATGTCAGTGCATCATGTCATATGAATCTCAACAATGGTGACAATCAAACTAAATATCCAGATAATTAGATCAACTCCACTTCTGTGTTTGAAGCTTTCTTTTTCGTTAGTTTAGCCACTGTTTCAAATAAATACCTAGGATTATGTTTATTTTCTTCGAATAGGGTTGAAAAATAAGCAGATCTAGCAGCTTTTAAAGCCTCTCTGTATGCAATCGAGCTCTCTTTCCATGAAATGCGAAATACCTCTAGTTTTGTTTTCTTCCAGTTGCGCTCCATTTTTCTGGCTGCTCTCTTAAGGGCCCGAGTGTGCTCGTTGTACCACGGCGTTGGACTATTTTCTTTAATCTTCTTTAAGCGCAAAGGAGCAACTGTGTCTAAAGTGCTGGAAAAGAGAGAGTTAAAAGTTTCTGTTGCAATATCAAGTTTTTCTAAGCTATCCGGGATGCTAAAATGATGAAACTGATTAGGAAGATTATTAATAAAGCAATCTTTAGTGGCAGAAGTGATAGGTCTAACATATTTGTAACACGGAGTCGGCTTTGCAGCCTTGGCTAAATGTAATTTACACGAGACTAGATAATGATCTGAGATGTCATCGCTCTGCTGCAGAATTTCAACGGCATCAACATCTATTCCGTGTGATAATATTAGATCTAGAGTATGATTACGACGATGAGTAGGTCCTGACACGTGTTGTCTAACTCCAATTGAGTTTACAATGTCTTTAAATGCCAAACCCAATGCATCTTTTTCATTATCGATGTGTATATTAAAATCACCAACAATTAGTACTTTATCTGCAGCCAATACTAACTCCAAAGTCCAATTCTAATTCCTATTCCAAATTCTTTGATAAAGTCTGTATGGTGCCCTGGTGGCCTGTATACAGTAGCCAGCACAAATCTCAAACGTGATTTATCATTTATACTATATATTTTTACATTAAGCACCCAGTGGGCATTTGATGTCAATTTAACATCAATGTGACATCAAACATTGATGTCAAAATTACGTCACGAAATAGGTCAAAAATGAAAGTCATATTGACGTCAAAGTGTCGATGTCAATTTGATGTCAAGATTTTGACCTCTGCTGATGTCATTTTGATGTTATTTTGATGTCATGCTTTGTTTGTTGGTATTTGATGTCAATTCAACATTTATTTGACGTCATTTTATTTGATTTATAAGACGTCATAATGTTGTAAACTGCTTCTATATTAAATTGATCAATTGCCATTTCATATTTATACTGTGATCTTATTTCATTTAAGTCCACTAAAAAAAATATTTTATAAAATTTTTTATTTAACTTAAATGAGTTAACAAAACATCAATTTATTTCAATCCTCTTGCAGATAAGTGTTAGTTATCAACAGCAGACATCAATGCATCAACAAGTACACAATCACTACCTGTTAAGTAATGCAACATAATACCAGAGTTTCTCTGCTCATCCTGGACTGAAGCACAGGCTCTACTCTTCAGCACAATGGTGACCCACAAAACTCAACAGAAACTCTTTAAAGGTCCCATTGCATGGATTATTTTATTATTTTAGAATGTTTCCTGGGGTGCCCTTATACTGTTAGTATGTTTTTTAGATCAAAAGTTGTTATAATTTAGAAATAAAAGGCATATTTCCTAGCCTGATTTTAGCCTCTGAACGCTCTGTCTGAAGGGGCGTGTCTGTGTGAGACTTCAGTGTAAACGCCCACTGCTGTGATTGGCTGCTGTGAGACTTCAGTGTAAACGCCCTGTGCTGTGATTGGCTGACATGCTTGCATATGAAATGTTTAGCATTACATGTGAAACTCTCTCGAAAACATTTACAATTACAGCTATTATACGTTTTTACTATTACAGCTATCGAGATTAACGAATCGTGAGAAGTTTTTTATGTATTTAGATCTATTCCCATCACATAAAACGTTGCAGTGGTCCCAGTGGGCATTTGATGTCAATTTAACATCAATGTGACATCAAACATTGATGTCAAAATTACGTCACGAAATAGGTCAAAAATGAAAGTCATATTGACGTCAAAGTGTCGATGTCAATTTGATGTCAAGATTTTGACCTCTGCTGATGTCATTTGATGTTAGTTTGATGTCATGTTTTGTTGGTATTTGATGTCAGTTCAACATTTATTTGATGTCAAGATATCATGATGTTGATCCCAGCAGGCACAGGATATAGACTACAGCGTCGGTCAGACATTGGATTTTGGTTGAAAATGAAAGTCGGGTTGACGTCTAAATCCAATGTTTGTTTGACGTCAAGCTCCAACGTTGGGGAGTCGTTGAATTTTGGTTGGAATAAACTAATCAAAAAGGTGAAATGCATGGCCGTACACTTATTACCAGCTTCACTTAAAACTAACCAGATTTACTTGATTTAATTTCCGGTTTAATCAAGTTATATTTTAAAGTCACCATGATGGTGGTTAGCGTTTGCTTTAGTTGGACTCTTGACTTTTTAGTATAACATTTTCTCTGGCTGCTATAACTGTGTGTTTATAAATCACATTTGTTATGGCAAAAAAGCTGTGAGAAAATTTAGATCAGGTGATGTTGGCTGATTATTGATGATGGTGATGTTATCATCATGTAAATGCCTGAATCCCTGATCTTATTCAGTGTCTAATGTTTTGATTATATAGGACCTGTGTTTTTAATATTGTTTTATAATAGAAGACAACTGATGTTACGGCATGAGAGCAATGTTTGTTAAATAATATAAAGGATTTTCAAAACATTTAATGCATTAAATTTTTTGATGTACATTATTACTTAGCTATCAAAAATCAGCGTATGACTCTCAACAATGGTGACAATCATTGAAATGCTTCAGCTGCAGTGCATGCTGGGTACCACCAATCACAACTCACCCATATCTCCCAGCATGCATTGCGGCTTTAATAAATTATGCAGCTGGAGTTGATCTGATTATCTGGATATTTTGTTTGATTGTCACCATTGTTGAGATTCATATGCTGTTTCTTGATGTCTGTGTGTGTCTAAGTACTGGCATATATTAAAAGTTGTTGTGCACTAAATAGTTTTTAAAAATCAAGTATATTTTTTGATAACATTGTTAGATATGTTGTAGAATCAAATGACTTATATTATGAATAAAACAAAGCTAAAACCACAAATCCTATATAATCAAAGCATTAGACACTAAATAAGATCAGGGATTCTGGCAATTACATGATGAAATCATCTTCATCGTCAATAAACAGCCATCATCACCTGATCTCTTTTCCTCAAGGCTTTTTTTTAGCTATAATAATTGTGCTTTATAAACATACATTTATAGCAGCCAGAGAAAAGTTTACATTAAAAAGTCAAGGGTCAAGAACACAACTAAAGCAAACGCTAACCACCATCATGGTGACTTTAAAATACAAAATATTATTTCTTTAAACCGGAAATTAAATAAAGTAAATCTGGTTAGCTTTAAGTGAAGCTGGTAATAAATGTACGGCCATGCATTTCACCTTTTTGTTTGGTTTATTCCAAACAAAATTGAACGACTGCCCAACGTTGGAGCTTGACGCCAAACAAACATCGGATTTAGACGTCAACCCGACTTTAATTTTCAACCAAAATCCAACGTCGATGTTATAGTCTATATCCTGTGTCTGCTGGGCATCTATTTGACATCAGGACGCCATGATGTTGATGTCATTTTAATGCTATTTTGATATCATTCAATATCAATTAATAAATATACTTTTTCAGACATTTCAGACATTGTTTTGACATAAATTTCACATCAACGTCTTGTTTCCTGACATCAAATCAACATCGATTTAATGTCAATGATATTGACCTGAGATGTAGGGACCAGAAAAAACTTGTCAGATTGATACCTTTGTTAGGCATCTTTACAACCACAAGGAAATAATTACAAAATATAATGAAAATATGCATATTCATGCATGTCATACATGGTGGTCAAAATCTTGACTATTTGTTGATGTCAAATTGACGTCAAGGTGCCCGCTGGGCACTAACACTTCAAAAGAATTATATTCGAAACTTGATTTCTTAGTGACTTTCAAATGAAAGATTGGTATCAAAGAGCACACCCAGGTTCCTAACCGACGACGAAGACTTAACAGAGCAGCCATCGAGTGTTAGACAGTATTCTAGGTTATTAGGGACCGTTCAGTATTTATGGAAGGGGCCACCGGAGGAAAATAGGGGAGGGTCATGTCTTTTTATTCTTTGTTAAGGGGAGGGTCATCCAACTTTTTTTAGTCTAGGGGGAGGGTCACCCAACTTTTATATTCATGAAAACAGCAACATTTCAAAGTGGCTTGTTTGGTGCTATTTTTTTCCATTTAGCTCCATGTTGATCTCGCGTTATCAGCCCCCCTTCGATATCAGATGGGTCTGACCCAACAAAAATCCAGTTTGGCGCTGTTTGACAGTGCGCGCGCACTTCAGTTCGCTCTTAGAAAAAGTGCATCATGTCAGAACAGAATGCCAAAGAAATGTTTACCCGGCAAAGCTTTAAAGCACGAGCAAATAATGAACTTTTGTTAAGTGCACAGTGTCCTGTGAGTGTAACTCTACCGCTGCATTAACATGTGATGTGAACGTATGTCGAGTTTTACAGTATTGGGACTGAGGCACCAGAACTGCAGCTGATAGAATGTGCGCTGAAGGGCGATACATATTTTAGTTTCCATTCTTATTTTGTTTCCACGATGTGTAAGATGTAGGGCTACCACATCTTTAAATTACTATTAGTATTATTTAAGTTAACATAAAATACATTGACCTACACCACAACTAGTTGAGGATAAATTCGTTAAAATTGGGCGATTCCAGTGTTATGGACGTGACATTTGCAGTCAAAACTTAAAATAAAAATTCTCAGAAAATGCATTTAATACCAATATTTTGAAACGTCTGAAAGGAGTCAAGACATTAGAAAAATATCAGTCTACACATGCGTTTTATATTAAATATGAGGGAAATACACATGTGACGTGACACAAAAAAATCTTTAACTTTTAGGTGGCAAAATATTTTTTAGTAATTCTATAAATTGCACTGTGCAAACCAAAAGATATATACCCACCGGATGAATAAAGATCGGCCTCCACAGAACATAAAATATTATATTATTTTTATTTTATTTTTCGCGTTCGCATTTATGTAAAAAATAAATAAATAAATAAATAAATGTTACGGGCGTGACAGTTCTCCATTACGGACATGACTGCTCTGAAGCGACTTAAAAATTTCACAGAGACCTCAAACAGAAAGCACAAAGCCTTTCTTTAAAGTGAATTTCGTTTTTTATTAATTTTATCTTAATTTTAATCAATGTTTCATCTGGATTTAATAAATAAGAAGTAGGCTAGTCTAAATATAGTAGAAAATAGATAATCATGACACGGAGGCGCGGGCGAGTGAACTGGAGTCGTCTCATAAATGAACCGAAACTCAGCGTAAGGTAGGCTATCCCAGCGGGTACCTTGACGTCAATTTAACATCAATATGACATCAACATTGATGTCAAAATGATGTCACGAAATAGGTCAAAAATGAAAGTCATATTGACGTCAAAGTGTCAATGTCAATTTGATGTCAAGATTTTGACCTCTGCTGATGTCATTTTGCCAAACAAAAAGGTGAAATGCATGGCCGTACACTTATTACCAGTTTCACTTAAAACTAACCAGATTTACTTTATTTAATTTCTGGTTTAATTAAATCATATTTTGTATTTTAAAGTCACCATGATGGTGGTTAGCGTTTGCTTTAGTTGTGCTCTTGACCCTTGACTCTTAATTATAAAATTTTCTCTGGCTGCTCTAACTGTGTGTTTATAAAGCACATGTGTTGTAGCTAAAACAGCCATGAGAAAATGAGATCAGGTGATGATGGCTGTTTATTTATGATGATGATATCATCATGTAAATGCCTGAATCTCTGATCTTATTCAGTGTTTAATGTTTTGATTATATAGGACTTAATATTGTATTTAATATTGTTTAATTCATAATAGAAGTCATTTAATTCTTCAGCATGTCTACAGTTTTATCAAACAATCTACTTTTTTTTTTTTTACTATTTAGTGCACAAAACCCTTTAGGCAGTACTTAGACACACACAGACATCAAGAAACAGCATATGAATCTCAACAATGGTGACAATCAAACTAAATATCCAGATAATTAGATCAACTCCACTTCTGTGTTTGAAGCTTTCTTTTTCGTTAGTTTAGCCACTGTTTCAAATAAATACCTAGGATTATGTTTATTTTCTTCTAATAGGGTTGAAAAATAAGCAGATCTAGCAGCTTTTAAAGCCTCTCTGTATGCAATCGAGCTCTCTTTCCATGAAATGCGAAATACCTCTAGTTTTGTTTTCTTCCAGTTGCGCTCCATTTTTCTGGCTCTTAAGGGCCCGAGTGTGCTCGTTGTACCACGGCGTTGGACTATTTTCTTTAATCTTCTTTAAGCGCAAAGGAGCAACTGTGTCTAAAGTGCTGGAAAAGAGAGAGTTAAAAGTTTCTGTTGCAATATCAAGTTTTTCTAAGCTATCCGGGATGCTAAAATGATGAAACTGATTAGGAAGATTATTAATAAAGCAATCTTTAGTGGCAGAAGTGATAGGTCTAACATATTTGTAACACGGAGTCGGCTTTGCAGCCTTGGCTAAATGTAATTTACACGAGACTAGATAATGATCTGAGATGTCATCGCTCTGCTGCAGAATTTCAACGGCATCAACATCTATTCCGTGTGATAATATTAGATCTAGAGTATGATTACGACGATGAGTAGGTCCTGACACGTGTTGTCTAACTCCAATTGAGTTTACAATGTCTTTAAATGCCAAACCCAATGCATCTTTTTCATTATCGATGTGTATATTAAAATCACCAACAATTAGTACTTTATCTGCAGCCAATACTAACTCTGATAGAAAGTCCGCAAATTATTTGATAAAGTCTGTATGGTGCCCTGGTGGCCTGTATACAGTAGCCAGCACAAATCTCAAACGTGATTTATTGTTTACACTATATATTTTTACATTAAGCACTAACACTTCAAAAGAATTATATTCGAAACTTGATTTCTTAGTGGTTTTGAAAATATTACTATAAATTACAGCAACACCACCCCCTTTGCGTTTAAGACGAGGTTCATGTTTATAACAGTAGTCTTGCGGGGTGGACTCATTTAAAGTAATTTAATCGTTTGGTTTTAGCCAGGTTTCTGTCAAACACAGCACATCTAGGTTATTATCTGAAATCATATCATTAACAATGAGTGCTTTTGAAGTAAGCGATCGAATATTCAGCAACCCAAGCTTTAGCATTTGCTCATCTGTATTATAGCTGTTTTTTATTTGTTGAACATCAATTACATTTTTAACCTTAGTTGGGTTTAAACATTTTTTGGATTTCCAAATTCGGGGAACAGACACAGTCTCTATATGATGATAGCTAGGTGAAAGAGGCTCTATGTGATGGGATTTATCTGACCTTGGTGACGTGAGGCCGCTAGCAGACAGTCGGTTTAGCCAGTCTGTCTGCTTCCTGACCTGGTGCCCAATTTGTCATGTTTGAGCTCTAAGACTATGAGCCATATTACTAGAGAGAAGAGCAGCACCATCCCAGGAGGGATGAATACCATCTCTTTTCAACAGGTCAGGTTTGCCCCAAAAACTTTTCCAATTGTCTATGAATTCTATATTATTACACGGATGCCAAACCCAATGTGTGTGTGTGTATATGTATGTATATGTTGCACAAGCTGTTTATGAGTCAAGATAGGTATCTGTAGAGACTATGAAGAGACATGAACTATGAACACAAATCATAATTTCTGAATTATTTACATTAATTTGTTCTGAAATAATAATTAATTCTCTTCTGTACTTTCATCTGAAGTGCTGACATGTTTCTCTCTCTCTCTCTCTTTTAGCTCATGAGCGAAGATGTGAGTTCACATTCACTAATATTTACTTAAAATCAACATATTATTAAGAAGCAAACTACATCAAAACAACCCGTTCCCATTCAGCATAATTTTATTAAATCATTCTTCGTACAAAAGAAAATCTTCTGAAATCTTTACACAGATCTCTCTGATCATAAACTGAAGTGATATGAGATGATATGAGGAAACTGACTGTGTTAATAATCGTTATTTTAGATGAAGATGAATACTCGGGAATATGGGAAATGGAAGCAGAACTGTGGGAGGAAATGAGTGAGTCTGAATTGTTGAAAAGTTCCTGTCACTGTACAGCTGATGACTAAATGCATGAACATGTTTAATAACCATCATTCTATTCATTCTGAACTTCATCAGGACCAGAAAGATGTGCTGCTGCTGATCCAGAAGAAGAAAACCCCACAGATCCCAGTGTGGAGGAGGATCACAGTAGGTCCTGAACTCACACAAGTTTCAAGTTTGTATTTATGTATGTAGCACATTTAAAAACAGCAAACAGGGCTGACCAAAGTGCTGAACAATACACAAGATACAGAACAAGGACATAACCACACATTCATGACAAAAGCTCACTATGAATTAAAAGCTATAGAAAAAAATAAGGTTTTGAGAGAGGATTTAAAATCAGTTATAGATTTAGCCTCTCTGATGAAAACCGGAAGTCTGTTCCACAGCTTAGGGCCAGCGATCGCAACGGCTCTGTCTCCTCTATTCTTCAACCGTGATCTGGGGACAGACAAAAGTCTGTTTCATTAATGGCTCCTCTCGTTCTCTTTCAGCTGAGGAGGATCATGACACTCAAAGTCTGTGTGAAACTGAAGCGACTCCAGCAGCGGCTCGAGGTCAGAACATCTGAATTCATCTCTTATCTGACGCTGATTCTTCATCTCACTCAGTCAACGTGTCCTTCATGACTTTTATAGGTGCGATGGGCTCCAGGAACTTCTCTCTGCCTAACTTCGGTGAGTTGAGACGTTCTTGTGTATTGTAGTTTTAGTCTGTCAGAAACACAGATGTGAAACTATAGATGTGTTTTCCAGCCATGGAGAGAGAAGACACAGATCAGAACACCATTACCCAGAATGCCCTGCTGTTGCCACTGCCAAGTAATATTAATAGTCTCTCCTTCAAATCACATTTCATGAAATATACTGTAACTGGTTGCCATATCTGTGCTGATTATGAAGATATTATAATGCTGTTCTTCTGTGTTTCAGGACGCTGCAGATCCAAGGACATTTCACTGCCAAACCTCGGTAATGTTTCAGTTCATTTCAACTAAAGATAAACAACTTATTCATCCATTTGCACTTGAAATGTTTGCTATTTAATCTTGGTGTTTTTGAACCAGAAACACACAAGTTCTCTGTTTTTACATGGCCGTCAGTATGGAAGTAAAATAATGCCAAATGTTTTTGAAATAAAAAAGCCTGTTGAATTGCACTACTTGAAAAATAGGCATTGCATTATCCATGCTTGCATTTTAATGCATTGTTTTTTTAAGGCTTGCATTTTTATGGGCTGAAATTCAACATAGTTGAATATTTAAGCTGTGAATATTTCAGTTAAAAACATTTCAAACACATTTTCATTATTAAAAAATCAATAATCCATATTCACCTTTCATATTTCACTTCCAAAATATTCAAACTGTTTAAAAATACAACCTATAATATTCAACAGGCAATTTTCGGTCCATTTTTTTTGCTTTGCAAATTTGCTTCCACAAATTCAGTGGTTCAAATTCGACAGTAAATTCAAGATTGGCATCCAGGAACTGCAGGAAAAGCAGTAGAATGCCAAGCATACTCTCCATCTGCTGTTAGTCGACCTCACCAGCGGGAGGTGCAAAAGCTTCGTTGCTTGACGAAGACCAGCAAAAATTAGAGCAAGCCATTCATTAAAGGGATAGTTCACTTTGAAATTAAATTTTGGTATGTTTTAGCTTACCTCAAGGGCATCCAAGATGTAGGTGTCTTTTTTTCCGCAGTAGTTTCAATTTTGATATTTTTAGGTCAAACCGTTCTTGTCTGACAGTCTTATCATGCAGGTCTATGGTCACTGTCTCAAAGAGCATGCACAGAGTCCAAATTAAACAATTCCCCATCGTCCAAATTAAACAATTCCCCATCGTCCAAATTAAACAATTCCATGCTCATTTGACAGTCTTAGGATCATGCCATTTATACTTTAAACAATTATAACTGCAGTAAAATGCATTTTATCATAATTTGGTATCCATATCTTTCCTACGGGTATATGGAGGTTCAATTCAAGACCACATTTGGTATGTTTAAAAGCTAGGGCATAGAAATGACTTCTTATTCCGTAAAATAAGCATTAAGAGTTCAACTAACAATCTAGGAATAAGATTAACCCAAAATGTGATGTACATTTACAAATGGGAATGAAAATTGGACTTTTAAAAAGATCCACATGGCATATCTATGTTTGCAACAGTGTGCACATCTGAAACATTATTCCTTTAAGGTTTACAAGAATACAAAAACCCATCACAGAGAAGAAAAATCGTGTTAAAGAGAAATTACATTCAGGTTTACATATTTCTTCAATGGTTATACATATAAAATATCTAGGATGAACACTTTAATTCTGCTCCTCTGCCAGAATCTTAGTGAGATTCCTGGCTGGCTGACATTCCGTTAGGACCATACAATTTTATGGTCTGGTGGGAGGTAGGGTACAAGACCAATATAGTGTATCATTCTTAAAATACCCACTTAGAATTCAAAACTACACACTAGAGAATCACACTATAGAATAACACAAAACTTATCAACATGCATGCTTTAATATGTCACCTACAAATTCTGAATCACTTGTATTCGGAATTAAATGCAAAGGGATGTTTGTTTGTGTGTGTGTGTGTGTGTGTGTGTGTGTGTGTGTGTGTGTGTGTGTGTGTGTGTGTGTGTGTGTGTGTGTGTGGAGATCTCCTCGCCACCTGGGTCTCTGGCTTGGAGAGAGAGAGATGTTAGCAGATAGGGATCTCTTTGAAGCCATCTTTTCAAATTCTGAGATGTTCTCTGGTAAGCATCACTTGGTAGCAAACGTGTCAAAAGAGATCAGTTTAAGGGTTAAAAGCTTCCTTAAAATTTATAATGACGTATCCTGTCCATACGCTACAAAGCGTACAAACGATTATGTTACACAACAGGCTGAGTTACAAAAACATTCACACTGTCATGACTTTGTAACTGTTAAGCATGAGGAAAGCTATGTAACTTGGGACAAATCACTTGAATCCTCGCCACTTATTCCTCGTCCAGAAAACCAGTTTAAATCGCCAGGGAGATGCATTACCATGTCTGATTCCTACTTTTCACCTCTCAAAATAAGCTCTAACATAGCAGAGACTAATAACGAACAGTGGCCACATCCTCAGTCAGGTGTTCGTACCAGTCTGAATGCCACAGCTCAACCTTATAATCCTCTTCACTATGCTTCCCAGGCTGAATCGGTCAAAGACCCCCCAATGACAGAGTTTTTAAAGTTTCTGGCACGTCGTGAATTGGTGACTACAGGGCTCCGTCACTTCGACAACAGACCCAAAAGTTTCAGAGCATGGCAGTCCTCATTCTTAAATGCCATAAAGGAGCTTGACATCTCAGCTAGCGAAGAGTTGGACCTTTTAACTAAGTGGCTAGGCAAGGAATCAGGCCATTATGTCAACAGTATACGTCTCATGCACATTAACAATCCTCAGGTTGCTCTCAGGAAAGCCTGGGATAGACTGGTTGAGTGTTATGCTTCACCTGAGATAATTGAAGATGCGCTGTTCAAGAAAGTGGATATGTTTACTAAAATATACAACAACGACTCTGTGAGACTTAGAGAACTTGGAGATCTCCTTATGGAGATCTTATCAGAGAAAGCAAGATGGATACCTGCCTGGATTGGCCTTTTTGGATACCGCTCGAGGCATCAGTCCTATAGTAGCAAAGCTCTCACACTCTCTTCAAGAAAAATGAGTAGCCCAAGGATCCAGGTTCAAAGCAGAACACAATGGGCTTTTCCCCCTTTCTCATTCTTTGCTGAGTTTATTTGCAATGAGGCACGCATCAGGAACGACCCTAGTTTCTCATTTACTCATTCCAGCGATATCCATTCTAAAGAAAGACCAATTCTCAGGACGGCAAGAATTCCATTGTCAACTCACAAAACCGATGTTCTCGGTGACAAGAAAGTAGAGAACGCTGGAAAGTACTGCCCAATACATAACAGACCACACCCTTTGAAAAAGTGTTGCACTTTCAGGGCCAAACATATTGAGGAGAGAAAATCCTTCCTCCGTGAGAATGGAATATGCTACAAGTATTGCATGTCCACTACTCATTTAGCCAAAGACTGCAAGTTAACTGTCAAATGTAGTGAATGCGAGAGTAATCGCCATGTCACAGTCATGCACCCTGGCCCACCTTTTCAAGGGCCGAGCATTCTACCCCGCAATTGAGCTACGGAGCAGAAGGAGATGACAATGAATTGTCAACATCCACAGTGACATCACACTGTACTGAAATCTGTGGTAAGGGGCAGCCAGGGAAATCATGCTCTAAGATTTGCTTGGTGGATGTGTTCCCTCAGAATCAGCCAGAGAAGGTTGTCAAAATGTACGCAGTACTCGACAATCAGAGTAATCGCTCGTTGGAAAAAAATTATTTCTTTGAGTTGTTCGGTATAGATAGTGAACCTTCCTCTTATTCCCTTTGGACATGTGCTGGAGTTACCAATATGTCTGCCAGGAAGGCCGAAGGTTTCATGATCTCACCAGCCGCAGGAGGTGCTTCCTTTGCTCTGCCACCACTCATAGAGTGCAATCAAATACTGGCCAGCAGATGTGAGATACCCACCCCGAATGTTGCCTTGAATCACTCTCACTTGAGGTCAGTTGCAAGCAAAATTCCCAAACTCGATCCCAACGCTCAGATCCTTCTCTTACTGGGAAGAGACATCATTAGGGTGCACAAGGTCAGACAACAAATTAACCCTCTGGGGACCAAGCTGTTTTTGGGGTCCTTGAGATGTTCTGACATGCCTTGACATTTGTGCTTTTTTCAGTAATTTATAAACATGTTAATGGCAAAGGTGTAAATTCACTCTATATAGCACAAACAGGGCTACCATAATATGCGAGCAACGTGTATGTAGATGTTTGTATTTTTAACCCTCTGGGGTCTGAGGGGTTTTTGGGGTCCTTGAGATGTTCTGACATGCCCTGACATTTGTGCTTTTTTCAGTTGCTTATAAACATATTAATGGCAAAGGTGTAAATTCACTCTATTTAGCACAAACAGGGCTACCATAATATGTGAACAACTTGCATGTACATGTTTGTATTTTTGATAGAATAATGTTTATGCATGGTTTTTTCAAAAACAAAAAACTAAAGTTTCTGAAATAAGGCCATAAAACACATTCTAAATATATGTAAATAAGACTTTTGACTAATGGATGACGTTGCCTAGAATTTTTTCTTCAAAATTATGTGAAAATCATCCTGCCTAATCATTCACATAACACAATACATTGATTTAAATCTTGTAAAACACTTTTTGTTTGGAAAGGCCATATGCGGGTGGGCGTGATTCACACCTGTGGAGTCAATGGGGCCCGCATAATGAGGCTGCATACGTAATGAGCCTTTCATTCAGGTGTGTGAATGAGCCACAAAAATGCAAGGACAATATATAACTGGTTTGTTGTTTTTTTTCCACAAATTTTGCTTGCAAATTGTACAATATCCAAGGTAAACATTTCTAGTAATTGTGCAGTTAATTGTTCTCATACTGTATTTTCAGATTTGGAATATATTCTCTTCCCAAATGTGTCACTAATAAAGCATAATAAAATTATTTAAAGAGAAGGCTTATAATGACCTTTTAAGATTTTGTTTACATCTATCCTTATATATATATATATATATATATATATATATATATATATATATATTTATATATACAATTAAGGTTATACAATTACAACAACATTTAAAATTGTAACAATATTTCCAGTGTAATCTTTCTTTGTATTCGCGATTCATATTAAAACAGTATTTTTGCCAGCTGTAGTAGCTCCACAACAGCGCGCATCTTTGCGTTCATTCATTCAAACGCGATTCATATTATTTAAACAGTATTTTTGCCAGCTGTAGTAGCTCCACAACAGCGCGCATCTGTGCGTTCGTTCGTTCATTCATTCATACACAGAAACGCAATTCATATTTAAACAGTATTTTTGCCAGCTGTAGTAGCTCCACAACAGCACGCATCTTTGCGTTCATTCATTCAAACGCGATTCATATTATTTAAACAGTATTTTTGCCAGCTGTAGTAGCTCCACAACAGCACGCATCTTTGCGTTCATTCATTCCGATTAGAACAAAGCAAACATAACTGACCTAATTCCTCAGCGGGATCCGTTTGCTCCTCGAAATGATACTTCCAGAACTTCTGAGGTAAATGTTTGCAGGATTATTATCAAGATAGTAGTATTCCTCACAGCATCGTAAAGTACATAAGTCTGAAAGTGAACTCGCGGTGTGTTATCCAGCTGATGTGGGCGTTTCACAGGTTTGTTTGGATCGCCTCACATTTGCGTTTGAATAGCGCGCGCTCTCCGTGGGCGGAGCACATTAAAACTTAATTAGCTGAGATGAGAACGACTGACATCTCTCTCTTTGCATACATATTACATAAACTGTGAATATTTATTTTTTATAAAAATTACTTCATTGAAAAGAAGAGAATTCAAGCTTCATGCCTGTGTGACTGTATGCCTGTTTGACTGAGTATTCGCTGAGTTACAGTTCATTTTCGGACGCGTTTCAGAATTGACTTCACTGACGGAGAGTAGGCAGAACTCGCATCATGTTTATTTTTCTTTATTTGGCAAAAAGCACAACACTTTGTTTTTATTATGAGCATACACAAAAAAAATACACACTAAACAGGATCGATTGATGTATAACACAAGCATATAAGATAAAAATTAATATTTTTTCTTTATTATTTTTTTGCACTCATACGGAAAAAAACGAGCCTATCGCGCCGGCGCGACAGCCGACCTCAGGGGGTTAAGAGAATAATGTTTATGCGTGGTTATTGGAAACATTTAAAATGAAAGTTGCTGAATTAAGACCACAAAACACATATTAAATATGTGTACACAAGACTTTTGACTAATGGATGTTGTCCCTTTGAGTTCTAGCTTCAAAATGGTGTAAAAATAGTCTTGCTTTATCGTTCACAAAAAAAAAATACATTGATTTAAATGGTGTAAAACAGGTTTTGCTTGGAAAGCCAATATGCGAGGGGGAGGAGTAGTTTAAACCTTAGATTACAATGTCCCACCCACTCTGCATAATGATGAGCCATTCACTCAGGTGTGAAACTGACTGAGCCACAATGCAAGGACAAAAGATGTATTTAGAAGAAGACTTATATTGACCATTTAAGATTTCACTTACATCTCTCTTGTAAATATGTTTTGCTATTTTATTAAAAAATTTACAATTACAACAATAATTACAATTTCAACAATATTTCAAGTGTACTCTTTCTTTGTAAAAAAAAAAAAAAAAGATTATAGGCCTAAATTTTATCATATGTATTCATTAGTTTGAATATAGCCAACATTGGAACATCTAACATCTTAGTCTATGAATTTATTTTTGACAAAAATAGTATTTTTGTGCAGTTTAATACGTTGCTTATACAAATACATTTTATTTCAACATATTCCAGTCGATTTTTACTCATCTCAGTAGGCTATAGCAAAGCAGTTTATTCTTTCACACACAGACGCGCGATTCATATTTAGGCTAAACAGTCTTTAAAAATATGTCCCCTTCATTCATCTCACAGAAAGGCGAGTCATATTATAGAAATGCGATTCATCTTTTTGCGGTTTACATAGGCCTACACTAACGTTATTCCATAACGTTATTCCACATGTGAGAAAAGAAAACAGCCTACCTCACTCCTCAGCGGGATCTGCTCCTCATATCAAGAGATATTGCTCCTCATCAGCACTGTTCTGAGGAATCTTTTCTCCATAAGGTAGGCTATAATGTCTCACTCGCGAGGAGTTGCGACACGCTTTGTTTACAGCTGATGTGGGCGTTTCACAGCTCTGAAATAGTTCTCAGAATTTGCGTTTGAATAGCACGCGCTCTCCGGGGAGTGGTCACATTACTGTGAATTAGCTCGTAATGAGCTCAACAGGAGTCGCTCTCTTTTTATACAGATTACAGAAGCTGAGAATATTTGTTTTTTATATAAATTCATTTAAAAGATGCGATCTCAAGCTTTATGCCCGTGGGTCTGTTTGCCTGTTTGACTGAATTTTCGCGGAGTTATAGATCATTTTCGAACTTGTTTCAAATGGGAGTTTACTGACAGAGAGAAGGCAGAAATCGCATCATGTTAATTTTTCTTTATTTGTCAAAAAGCAAAACACTTTATTTTTATTGTGAGTATACAGAAAAAAAATAGAAACTGAACAGGATCGATTGATGTATTACACGAAAATGAAAGATCAAAATTAACAGAGCATTTAGTGTTTATTTTCATTGCTAAAAAAAAAAAACGAGCAAAACGCGCGGGCGCGTTTGTGGTCCCCAGAGGGTTACTGGCCGACATTATGCACCCTTTGCCCAAAGGTTAGACTTGGGTTGGGTGGTAGTTGGTGAGGTATGTTTGGTGTGAGGTATGTTAGAAAATAAGAGCGGTGCATATGTTTGGCCATATACCTAGTGTGAGCACCTTCAGGACCAATATATTAGAGAATGGTCGCACCACTTACCTTTCGTCCTGCACCAGTTACATGAACCTGAAAGAGGAAGTTCCTTACAGCGGGGAGCCTAGGGGTATTATCCTCGTGGCACGCAAAGAAAACAGCCTTGGTTATGATGTGTTCCAAAGAACCGAGAACGATAATAAACTAGCACCATCCATTGAGGACACAGCGTTCTTAAAGATCATGGATTCAGAGGTTTACAAGGATGAAGGAAACAGTTGGGTCGCCCCATTGCCATTCAGAGAGCCAAGACAAATACTTGCCAACAATCGTGTACAAGCTCTTAATAGATTTCATTCTCTGCAGCGTACTCTTACTAAGAAACCAGAGATGGAAAAGCAGTTTGTCTCTTTCATGAAGAAAATCCTGGAGAACGACCACGCTGAACCCGCACCACCACTGAAGGAGGGAGAGGAGTGTTGGTTCCTGCCGATCTTTGCGGTTTACCACCCAAAAAAGCCAGATCAGATCAGGGTGGTTTTCGACTCGAGCGCCCAACATCAGGGCATCTCCCTCAACAACGTCTTTTTAACGGGCCCCGATCTGAACAATAACTTGTTAGGAGTCCTTCTTCGATTCCGTAAGGAACCCGTAGCCATCACAGCTGACATCCAACAAATGTTCCATTGTTTCAAGGTCAGAGAGGACCATCGTAACTTTCTTAGGTTCCTCTGGTTCAGTGACAGCGACCCAACAAAAGATGTCATAGAGTACCGCATGAAGGTACATGTTTTTGGCAATAGCCCTTCCCCGGCCGTTGCTATTTACGGGCTAAGACGAGCTGCTAGCGAGGGTGAGAAGGTACATGGCTCAGATACTCGACAGTACGTGGAAAGACACTTCTACGTGGATGATGGGCTTGTGTCCCTACCTACTGACGATCAGGCGGTGAGTCTCCTTCGAAGAACATGAGCATCTTTAGCCGAATCGTACCTTCGTTTACACAAGATTGCTTCAAATAGCCCAGTTGTAATGCAAGCCTTTTCTCAAGAGGAACACGCTAAGACTATAAAGGACTTAGACCTTAGTGGTGAAGTTCCTCCTATACAGCGGACTCTTGGGTTGTGTTGGGAGATAGCAGGCGACACCTTCACCTATGATGTGTCATCTGTCAGCAAATCATTTACAAAACGTGGTGTGCTGTCCACTGTGAACAGTATCTTTGATCCACTCGGCATAGTCTCTCCCGTCACCATACAAGGCAGAGCTCTACTACGGAAACTCTCAAACTACACCTCAGAATGGGATGCTTTACTTCCTGAAGAAAAGAGAGGAGAATGGAGAACATGGCAAGACTCCGTCCAGGACCTGAAGCAACTGCATATTCCTCGAACCTATTCCTCAATTTCCCTTTCTGAGGCAAAACTTGTAGAACTGTGCATTTTTTCTGACGCCTCCACTAAAGCAATCGGCACAGTGGCTTACCTCAGGGTCATTGACCATGATGGTAGCAGTGATGTCGGATTTGTCTTAGGTAAAGCCAAACTAGCACCGCAACACAAACCTACTATTCCGCATCTCGAACTCTGTGCTGCAGTATTGGCAGTTGAAATTGCCGACCTGATATGCCATGAGATGGATCTCAGATTGCATGCTGTAAGATTCTACTGTGATAGCAAAGTAGTCTTAGGGTACATACACAATGAGACAAAGCGTTTTTATGTGTATGTGCATAACAGAGTTCAACGAATTCGCCAATCTTCAAGGCCAGAGCAATGGGTTTATGTGCCGACTGAGCTCAACCCAGCTGACCATGCTTCTAGAGGAGTTGCTGCATCTCAACTCAATAATTCGACATGGCTCAGTGGACCACCATTCCTCTCCAAACCATATACATGCTTGCAGGAAGAGCCTGAATCCTACAAACTTGTCTGTCCAGAACATGATGTTGAGATAAGACATGATGTCCTCAGCTATCGCACACAAATTAGACTGAATGGCTTAGGGACAGAAAGATTCAAGAGATTCTCTACCTGGATAACCCTTGTACGAGCTATTGCCCTTTTGATCCACATTGTTCACACGATCAAATCCAAGAGTGGTTGTGGAGAACATGTAGGGTGGCATTGGTGCAATAAACTTGGAAACGCACAAGAGTATTCGCTAGACTGGAACACTATTTTGAGAGCAACTCAACATGAGAGCTTTCCTATGGAATATGCAGCCCTTTCTGAAAAAAAGCCCTACCAAAGAATAGCCCTCTCTTAACCCCCTGGGGTCGGCTATAGTGCTTTTTTTTCCTTATGAGTGCAAAAAAAAAAAAAAAAAAAAAAAAAAAAAAAAACATTTTTATCTTATATGCTTGTGTTATACATCAATCGATCCTGTTTAGTGTGTTTTTTTTTGTGTATGCTCATAATAAAAACAAAGTGTTGTGCTTTTCGCCAGATAAAGAAAAATAACCATGATGCGAGTTCTGCCTACTCTCCGTCAGTGAAGTCAATTCTGAAACGCGTCCGAAAATGAACTGTAACTCAGCGAATACTCAGTCAAACAGGCATACAGACACACATGCATGAAGCTTGAATTCTCTTCTTTTAAATGAAGTATTTTTTATAAAAAACAAATATTCACAGTTTATATAACTAGTGCATAATGCCCGTGCAAAATCAGTTTTTGTGTGTGTTTTTAGTAATTGTTGGTTTGGTGTGTTTGAGTGCTCATTGTTACAATTACACAGCAAAAGTTCAGTGATATTTTTTTTTGTGTATGGTAGAAAGTACACAGTGAACTCCGAGAAAACGCTATGTTTGAGCAAACAGTTTGTGAATAGGCTACTATAAATGATGCCTGTGAAAGAGACTGTGAACGCATTGAATAGGATATGTTTAGTTGGTGAATAGCATAGGCTACTATTACACAGCAGCGATAACGTTAAGGGCACCAGAATGAAATATAATATTCAGAAGTAAACAGCATAGCTGACTTACAGATTCAGTTAACATCCACAAATGAATAAGTGTGTCGATTCAGGGAGCAGTGCAAAGTGCCCGTGCAAAATCAGTTTTTGTGAGCTGATCGCCGTCAAAAAAGTTCAGGAGATATTTCTTAGTGATGGCTGATTTCAACAGTTTTAATATGATAGCATTTAGAAAAAAAAAGTGCCATGAATTTATTGCATTTTTTGGGGAAAATAATCAGTTTTGATAATAAATCTTTGAAAATCCAAATCTGTATTTGTATTTTTTATGATATTATAAACTATAGATGCTATGTGAAAGTTTGAAACAGAAAATAGTGGTTTTCATCTTGCCACTTTCTTGGTAAAGAAAACACAATTTTTACTCAAATTAATCAAAATGGATTTATCATTTTTTGGAACCAAACTATAATATTCAGAAGTAAACAGTGTAGCTGACAGATTGTCAGAATGTTTATTTTTAAACCACAACCTTCTTAAAATGATATATTTAACGATATCTTTTGCATTTCTCACCCAAACAACGTCAAACTTGACACTGCACTTACTCGTGCCCGTGGCAAGACACCTGTCGAATTTGAAATCCATCGGTCTAACGGTTCGAGAGATATGTGGTTAACACACACACACACACACACACACAGACAGACAGACACACAGACAGACAGACGTTTCTGTAATTTATAGATAGATATGTATGTAAAGAGAGAGATGTCAGTCGTTCTCATCTCAGCTAATTAAGTTTTAATGTGACTCCGCTTATGGAGACCGCGCTATACAAACGCAAATGTGAGGTGATCCATACAAACCTGTGAAACGCCCACATCCGCTGGATAAGGCTGGTGACACACTGGATGCGTGGCTTAAGCGTCTCAGCTGTGTGGCGTGTCCGTTTTTATTTTGGCTCCCATGTTAACAGTTTAGAGTTTGCACACTGCCTGTGTGAGACGCGCGTCTCAGGCGCGGCACGAGCCGCGTGGATAACACGTCCATGCTAGAAATAGAACCGACGCCTATTTTTCCCGCGACACGCAAGCGTCTTGGAAGCGTTTCCATGCAAAATTGAATAGGAAAATCTGTTTATATGTCATTTTGACACGAATACATATTAATAAATATCCTTTTGATGTTTAAAAGTGTCTAGGTTTTGACATAAATGCAAATATAAATGTAATTTTACAAAATATTATCGATTTTCAAATACTGCTGTATTGAATGAACAGCTTTTAGCAAACTCTATTGCTATACTGAGATGGGGAATATATACTGTATGTGTTTTGTCAAAAATAAAGTCATCAACTAACTAATGAATCCTTTACTTTGAAATACGTATGATAAAATGTATACTTTAATTTTGAAAGACGTTGACTAGTTTATGTATATGCATATATATATGTGTGTGTATATATATATATATATATATATATATATATATATATATATATATATATATATATATATATCAGTATGTGTGTGTGTATATATGAAGAGTTCAGATGCATAAGCCTCTAAATGCCATCTGAAATTTTCTTCTAGAATGATAATTTTTTTGAAGCTTGTATATTTAAGTTAGCTATAGGTGACACACCTGAATGAATGGCTCATTAAGTATGCAGGGACATTGTCTCATCAGGTGTGAACTACTAAATATGCATGATCGTTTACGCCCCATCCGCATATTGGCTTTCCAAACTAAAAGTGTTTCACAAAACTTAAATCAATGTATCGTTTCATGTGAATGATTAGGCAGGATGATTTTCACATCATTTTGAAGAAAAAACTCTAGGCGACGAAAAGTCATATTGCCACATATTTATTATGTTTTGTGGCCTTATTTCAGAAACTTTAATTTTTATTTTTTTCGATAACCATGCCTAAACATTATTCTCTCAAAAATGAAAACATGTACATACATGTGGCTCACATATTATGGTAGTCCTGTTTGTGCTATATAGAGTGAATTTACACCTTTGCCATTAATATGTTTATAAGCAACTGAAAAAAGCACAAATGTCAGGGCATGTCAGAACATCTCAAGGACCCCAAAAACACCCCAGACCCCAGAGGGTTAAAACTTGATCCCGTTCTCCAGGAAGGGTTGATCAGAATTGGAGGAAGGTTGAAAAATGATCCATTAAGCTCCAATGAAAAGAACCCTTGGTTCTAACCAAGCACCACCACATCTCCATTCTGTTAGTGCGTCACTACCATGAGAAAGTAGAACATCAAGGGCGTCATTTTACAGAGGGAGCCTTGAGAAGGGCTGGTTTCTGGATTATTGGAGGGAAAAGGCTGATTAGCTCAGTCCTACACCACTGCGTTACTTGCCGTAAGCTCCGTGGGAAAATGGAGAAACAAATAATGGCAGACTTACCTCCTGAGCGCTTAAACATAAATCCCCCGTTTACCTATGTGGGATTGGATGTTTTTGGACCTTGGATGGTCAGAGCGAGACGCACTAGAGGTGGACTTGTGGAGAGCAAGTGCTGGGCTATATTGTTTACTTGCATGAGCATAAGAGCGGTGCATATTGAGGTATTTGAATCAATGGATGCTTCCAGCTGCATCAATGCTCTGAGGCGATTCTTCGCCATTTGAGGACCCGCAAAACAGCTAAGGTCTGATTGCAGCACAAACTTTGTGGGAGCAAGTAAAGAGCTTGAACTGAACAAGTTGCAACAGGAGGAAAAGGTTTTCAGATATTTGAGTGAGCAGGGCTGTTCCTGGGAATTCAACCCTCCTCATTCCTCACACAGAGGAGGTCTTTGGGAACGAATGATTGGGGTGGCCCGCAGAATTCTCGATTGTATCCTACTAAGGAAACATACTGCTTTCTCCCATGAAGTCTTGTGCACACTTATAGCCGAAGTTTCAGCCATCATCAACGCCAGACCTCTCATTCCTGTATCAAGTGACCCTCAGTCTCCATCCATCTTGACTCCAGCAATGCTGCTTACTCAAAAGGGAGCAGTTTCACCTCCTCCAGGGGAATTTGGTGACAGGGATCTTCTTCTCAAGCAGTGGAGACAAGTACAGGCCCTTGCCAATGAGTTCTGGCTCCGAGGGAAAAGGGAGTACCTACCAACTCTACATAATCGCAGGAAATGGAATGAGACACATCACAACTTGCAAGAAGGTGATGTTGTCTTCCTAAAGGATAACCAAGCTGCACGCAATACATGGCCTATGGCAGTGGTCACTTCTGCTATTCATAGCCAAGATGAAAAGGTACGAACAGTTAGTTTAAGGACTACTGCCCAAGGTACTCCAAAGACCTTCACAAAGCCTGTTACAGAAGTCGTCCTACTTTTACCGTCAATGGATTAAAAGTTTGTGCTAAATTGTAGCAATATGGACTGTGGTGTCATAAACACCAAGCGGGGAGTGTTCTGCCCTTTGGGTATTGTCCTTGTTAGAATATTAGGACCTCTAGCGGTCAAGTATGGTATTGCAGGCTGAATCAGGAAGTTAGTTTAAAAAAAGCACATGGTGAAGATTGTTCCAGCTGCAATAATCCTGTTACGTTTTGATTTCTCCTTTGCTAGAACTGCCTGTAAGTTGTTTATATATTTTCTGTTTAACATTATTTCTAATAATAGATTTGTGCTGATTTCATGTTTATTTTTAAAACTATATATGGGTATAAATCTTTGATTTCAATTCGTGAACTGATTGTTTACTGAGACATTTCATTGTAATTAAGCTTTATTAGTATCTGTACAAGTGACAATTTCACCTTAGTGTATTTTTTGTGCTTGTTTTCAGTTTCACTCCTTTGTTCATGTGTTTATGCTCAACAAGAGTCTCTATTAAACGGAGCTAAGAAGCTATATTCTGACTCTCATGTTTTTCATGACGGGAGTTTGGCTGGCTGTCTAATTTTGGTTAAGAACACCAATTGGAGGACAGTACAGGGACCGTCTCTAAAGTTGCATACAACACTGGCATACACGTTTCTAACTTCAATAGCAAACTTCAATTTATTTGAATAAATATCAAAAATTCAAAGGGTGCGCATTATGCCTGACACTACATGAACACTTTACAATTGGTTTTATTTCGTTCTATTCAAATGCTATTGAAGTTAGAAATGTGCAAAGTCGTATACACTTTAGAGACGGTCAATGTGTACTTACGATGGGGAATTGTTTTAATTTGCTCTTTGAGACAGTAACCACAGACCTGCATTATAGGACTGACAGACAAGAACGGTTTGACCTAAAAACATCAAAATTGAAACTACTGTGGAAAAAAGACACCTACATCTTGGATGCCCTTGAGGTAAGCTAAAACATACCAAAATTTCAAAGTGAACTATCCTTTTAACATTAAACAGCCGTCATAATAATCACAAATACACTTACATTGCTGTACGTGAGTGCTCTAGGTAACTTTTTAACCTTTTTAACTTTTTAACCTTTTTAACTTTTTAACCTTAACTGAAAAGCTTCGGAGTCAGTGGAATGGTTATATTACTTATTTTGGGTTGAATGGTGGTGTTTTCGCACCCCCCTGGTGCCCGAGAGCGGAAGAAACTCACTTGTAACTTTGGGCTGGCGGGTCGGCGGTCCTCGCCGTCAGGAAGTATCGCATGATATCAGGTCTCGTGATGTAACGAATTGCTTGACGGCACTGCACACGTACACGCCCCCATTCAAGCACCAGCTAGCCATAAGCAAAGGGCAACGATAGATTGAGTCATGGCTGAGCCTGTAAAAAAGAAGCAGAAGGCTAGGAAATTTTTGTCGGAGGACCAACGAAAGAGGAAACAGGAGACTGACCTAACAAGAAGTCAGAGTCGAGTAAATATCGGACCGGCTTTTTCAGAATGGCGAGAACTGAGAGAAACAGAAGCCTGCAAAACAGATGCTGACCTGGCTGCTGTTGCACTTGTAAGTATCTTTGGAATAAACTGTGTTTAATATTTAAATTTCAAGTAATTGTGACCTCAGGATGTTTGCTATTGTCTGTAAAGGTTTTTATTATGATCACTGTCTGTTACGGCTTACTAGTGCGCTAGAAACTATAACTTTGATGTTAGCATTGTCATTAGCAAACACGTTTGATTTCTGTAGTTGTTTGGCCGTTCGTCTGTCGGTTTTATTTGTGTAACTTATAAAGTGTGTTGGCCGGTTCCTCTGATCAGCTAGGTTGCTCGTGGCGAGTGGGGAGGGACAACAGTTTGTTTTTATGACAGAGTGTTTGAAAGCATTTACTACCAGACAATAGGGGGAGCTTCGTAGAGAAAAAAACACTCAGAGTTGCCTGGTGTCCCTTTAATGAATGGCTTGTTCTAACTGTTGCTGGTCTTCGTCAACAACACACGCTTTTGCACCTCCTGCTGGTGAGATTGACTAACAGCAGATGGAGAGTATGCTCTGTAATCTACTGCTTTTCCTGCAGTTCCTGGATGTCAACGTAGTATTTTCTGTCGAATTTGAACCACTGAATTTGTGGAAGCGAATTTGCAAAGTGAAATAAAATTGACCAAAAATTGCCTGTTGAATATTATAGGTTGTATTTTTAAAAAGTTTGAATATTTTGGAAGTGAAATATGAAAGGTAAATATGGATTATTGAATTTAATAACGAAAATGTGTTTGAAATGTTTTTAATTGAAATATTCACAGCTTAAATATTCAACCATGTTGAATTTCAGCCCATACAAATGTGTCAGGTTTTGGCACGGCAGTCTTAGGGAGAAAGACGACCCAGATGCAGAATGACCAAAGAATTTAAATATTTATTGACAAGACACAAAAGGGATGGTTAGGAGAGATGATGATCCAAACAGTAGGACGGGGCAGTCAACAGGGGAAATGGAAGACAGGTGAGATCTAGTCTCAGCCTCAGACGTCACGCCCACAGAACGTTGGCTAAACGTCTGATGCATATGGTACACTTAACTGGAAACACTTCAGGAATGTCGAAGTCGTCATCTGATTGGTTGAATTTTATCGGATTTCCGGGAGGCGCGAGTGTCGCGTTTATTTTCGGTCCGCCGGGAAACAAAGCGCAGACGTTTACATGAGTGACAATGAGCATTTATCAAGATCAGCTAAAAGATGTGGTAATGCAGACGCCATTATTGTTATACGTGCACGAACAGATCAATGACTTACTGCTTGTTTTCTTCTCCTTCTTTGATTTTCAATGCTGACTGACTTGTTGCTAGCCGGTCTGTTGTTGTGGGGACATTTTCACGCCCCGAAACGAACTGTAATTGGTTGTTTGACATGTCGGTCAAACGGCCTTATGGGCGGGCTTGGCCAAAGAAAGCTGCTATGAATTCCAGACCTTCAGCCGTCAGTCTGAAGGTCTGGCTACGCGAGACTAGGTGAGATCCGACCCAGGCAAGGCTATGCTGGAGAATCCAGGGAATGGGGATGCTCCAGATAACGACCGGAATCAGGCCAAAGCTTGTGGGACCAGGGGCTGGACACAGAGAGCTGCAACCAAAGCAGAGACAGTCTCACTGCCGGGTCTTGGAAGCAGCCGTCAGGACGGGGAACAGGCCTGAACAAACACAACAAGAGAAAAAAAAAAAAAACAGAAAAACAGAAATAAAAACTGACTTGGCACAATGATTTCAGAAAAGATAAACTAACTAAACAGAGAAAAAAATAAAAAAAAATAATTGTAAAAAGGAATACTAGAAATAAACAACTAAAGCTACTAACAGAGAACGACAAGATCTAAATAAAAAACAAAAATAAAACCCCAGAAATCTAGAGCAAATGACTGGAACTGGGCTAAAGTAAATATAAATGAAAGGAAAAAGCCAAAGCTAGAACTGGCAGGAAAACACTGTCTAAACGATTAGTAGACAAGCACGAGTCTTAACACTACATATACACATGCAACGAACCAGCAAAGACATGAAGGAGAGGAACACAATATAAAGGGACCAGAGCACATGAGGATCAGGTGAGCACAATCATTGAAACAAGGAGTAGACGCGGACTAAACAAGGGGGCGTGGCAAAGGGAAAGAAGGAGGTGGCACAAGAGAAGCACATGGCCAGCACAAACAAAGACAAAGCCAGGTGCACAAGACAAACATGGAAACATTGAACATGGACAAGACTGACAAGACTGTCAGGCCAGGGTCCTGACACAAATGTAAGCCCTAAAAATACAATGCATTAAAATGCAAGCATGGTTAATGCAATGCCTATTTTTTGCAAGTAGTGCAATTCAACAGGCTATTTTATTTCAAAAACATTTGGCATTATTTTACTTACATATGTCATTTCAAATGAAATGTTGTGTTGTTTTCTTCAGATCAAGACAGAAAGGACAGCGATGACTCCGGTTAGAAGATCGAGGATGTTCAGGTTGTTTTGAAGAATCAGATCTAGAGCTTTACTTCCATCATCAAAGCCTAAAGAACATGGAAATCTGAACATCACAGTCATTTATACATGTTCAATTATAAACCCGTGGCCATTAATATGAGGTTTATCACAGCGTTTACAAGAGCATCAGGAGGTCAAACATCAGATCAACCGTGTGGATATTTGAGCACATCTTCAATGAACCAGCAAAATGACGTTACATTTATTTACATGATTCGCTTTTATTGTTTTGCTTGCATGAAAATCCCAGTGAGCTCCATCTACCTCTAGAGGAGTGTTAGAAACGCATGAGTCTATAGCTGTGTCCCAATGTTGAAGGCTGCATCCTTTGAAGGACGCAGACTTCAAGGATGCAGCCTATGCGTCCTTTGAAGGACGCACCATGTAGCCTTCCTAGGATTTCCTAATTGTGCAACCAGGTGTTCCCGATCACCGCTCCTGGCGCCAAGCAACGGTGCGAGAGGACAGCTGCCATCCTGATCATTCATTTTGATAACTGAGTAAACAGCAATGGAGCCAGAATTGGCTATTGTCATTTTTATGGTTTATTTTACTGGAGGACATGGTGAGGATTTTTTAGCCCCGGCGCTGCCGGATCATGTATTTTCAGTTTAGCCCTGTTTGAATACAAAACCCAGTTGAATATAAAAAGTCCAGTATTTCTCGCGCTCGTCATCTGCAGCTGTTACGGTTGCCAGGCGACAAGAACAATCCTTCGTAGGCTAGACCGGTCCGAGCGCGTCAGATGCACCCTTTGAAATGGGACGCTGCTGTAGTTAGCAACAATTTGTTAATATTGTGACAATAAGCCTACATTTTGTTACTTTAATTTTCGGAACTGCATATTTCGTTAAGTATTCACTTACAAATGTGAAGTAACAAGTAACCTACTGAAGTACTTTTTTCCCTCACATCACAATATGATTAAACTACACAAAATTATATAATGTAACAACCAGATATTACTGTATATTGAAAATATACAGAAGTAAAATGCAACATAGCCTACGCAGTAATGCAGTAGTAGCCTAATATAAATGCAGTAGTTATTAAAAGTACTTTTTTCAGAAAGCCGTCGATTGAATCAGCCCTGCAAACCTGTTGGTAGACAACTTAGTGGATAGTGGAAATATGCACTCAAACGCTCTGGAGACCATCCCAGATGATGTCCCACCAGCAGGAGGCCTTACCAGGGGCAGCCCATCCCGGTCCAGCAGTTCAGCTCAATAGTCTACATCATTTTTTTCTTATTTTATGTATTGTAAAATTAAATGTTTATGTTGACTTTGATATGTTTAACGTATTTTGTAAATAGTTGGAAAAAGTACTTTAATGTAGCCTATAGAACAAATGACTTTCATTTACCAATTTTATTTGAAAAAATAAAAAGGTATAGAATTTGTTTCATGCAGAAAGTATTACTGTCATTACAAAAATAAACAATGTCCAGAACAATTCATTCTCTTTTATTTACACAATTAAAGTTGCATAAAAATAAATGTACATAATTTTTATTTTAAAAAATAAAAGTGAAAAAAGTTCAACAAGAATATGTAGAAAATGTATATATTTTTCAATCATTCTCTCAAGAAGAGAAAACAGCCTGTCCATCCTCTCCCTTCTTTCCTGTGCACTCCTCGCCTCTGCCTCCCTCTGTAGTTGCATTTCTTCTCTGATCAAGTCCAAAAACTCATCCTGTCTCGCCGCCTTCGTGTTGGTGCTGGTGCTCCTGCTGGGGCTGGTGCTGCTGCCCCTGGCTCCTCCTCACCGTGGGTACCCACTACTGAACTCTGCCCTGGTGTGTCCTCAGGGATTGAGGCGATGAGGACAGGGGGGTTGGTGCAATGCCTCTGTCCCAACACCTCATCCATGAGGACAAACCAGGGCCAAGTTTCAGCAGTGGGTTTCCCACTCACACCCTCACCTGTCCCAGGACACTTGCAATCCTAAGGGCAGAGCAAATGAACCATGGCTTGTTAACAACAACAGGACAATACATTTTTAGCAAAGATGTGTGTATTACTTTTCATATATATATAGTCAAGTCAAGTCATCTTCATTTATATAGCGCTTTTAACAATGTAGATTGTCTCAAAGCAGCTTTACAGAGACAAGCGTATAATTTAAGGTAACAGAGATTGTTTCAGCTTTACAGCAGAGTTAAGTTATTTCCATCTAAAGTTAGTTTTAATTGATTTGCTTCCGTCGCAATGATCATTTGTTATTAAATTAGGGGCCGCTAAGACGACACCATTCCCTCTACACAGACTTTAAACGCGAACCTGTGAGAAACGCTGATGGCGTTCACATGCGCATTTAGAATGGGTTCTATAGTTATGTGCGTTAGAATATACGCAGGTTTGGAATTCCCTACAAGCCAAGCCTAAACAAAATACTTGTCTTTCCTTATAAATTTTGATAAGGAATTTTATATATACCCATTTTTTCCTGAATTGTTCTAAAAAAAAGCAGAAAAGGGTACTTAACACAGAGGAGCAATCTTAAATGCATTGTTAACACTGAAAAATATGACACATCAAGACACGCATACAAAATACTTAAGAAATCATATTTCTGTATACTAAAATTTGGTTAAAACCACATAGCTTGCATGACAGCACTACAAAAACACATAAAAGTGAAACCCCATTGCCTTATCTACTGCTTTTCTTATTGTTTTGGGCTTTATTGGGTGAGTGATATTTTTTATAATACACAAGTGCAAATATTACAAATAGGTCGTTAAACTAATAACGTTATTACCACAAGTTTTGCCTAAAACTACCTGATAAATGTAGCCACGCAATGGTGACGAAGGAGTTAAGTTTATAAGAAACTTTAACTCTGGTTTTGCTAGCTTTTTGAGTAAATGAAAACATAATACTTACATTTAAATGTGAATTTGCTGTCCACCACCGATCTCTAGTCTCGGCCGCCTTTAAAAATAAATAAATAAATGCTGTCGTCAACGGCGCGCAATGACTTATGGGGTAGAATAGGCCGCTAAGTGTCCATTTATGTATCCTTCTTTTCACTGGGAAACGAAGGGTGCATTTGGCGTCGCTTTTGAATCAGGGAAGCCTTCGTCGCGGCGCGATGACGCAACCGGCCTTCGAATACGGCTTTCGGAGGATGCAGAACTGAATTGGGACAGCCTTCATCGAGCCGCGGTGACGCAATCGGCCTTCAAATGCGACCTTCCAAGGATGCAGCCTTTGAATTGGGACGTCCTTCGTCGCGCCGCGGTGACGCAATCGGCCTTCAAATACGGCCATCCGGCCTTCAAATACGGCCTTCGAAGGATGCAGCCTTCACTTTGGGACACAGCTATTATGTGTATTAGAAATGTATTAATAACCACCTGTTCATAAAATCACTGATTTCAAAAGGTCCTTTGTAAAATGAATGTGTTGGTTTATGTTCAGAAGAGACGCATTGCAAAGTGAAGTTCTTATGCAGTTCCTCTTTCCCTTTAATATTTAATATTTAATATTAATATTACTGCCGCCTCTGAAAAGGCTCTAAAATTCATTGAAAAAATAGACATTGCTAGACACTAAAAATGTCCTCCTTAAAAAGCTGTGCTGATCTGTGTCCAGTCAATGACAACTTTAAAGGAGAACTTGGTAACTTTTTTAACTTAATAAAACTGTCTAGAAATCATTTGGATGGTTAAACTACCTGTTCTGGTGATATTGGTGACTTTCCCCGCTCCCCCCAGCGTTCCCAGGCGGAAAACCAACCTTGCAACTTGGGGACTACCGTCCCGGCAAAATAGAAATTGGAAGTCTCGTGAGAAGCGAGAACGAGAACGAGCGCGAAACACAAATCGCTTTACGGCAATTCAACATAAACACACACGCATGTACGATGTATTACCAGATTACCGTACCCACCTCGGCAGACAAAGCTCCAGACGATTCAGTTGGCTTGCTCCGATCAAAACAAACGCACATGAGCAGCGGTAGAGAGGGGGAGGAGGCCGCCGCAAGTGAGTTTTTTACGACCGTGTTGTGACATATACGCCCCCCCACAGCTGTAGGGGGAGCTCGTGGGGAAAACATGCGACAACATAAGGGAAAATCAGCGAAGAAGTGACTAGAGTTCGCTAGAGTTGCCGAGTTCTCCTTTAATGTTTGTTACTTGTCATCACTATTGTCAGTGTCAGACTCGACCTTCGTCTCAAGTGTGAATCCTCCTCATCCCTGTACATCAGTAAACACCACTGGTGTAAAGCAGTGCTGATGGGTAAACCTTCCTCACTACCAGGAAAACATGCACATTTTTTACATTTTGTTTTTAGATGTTAATTAAGCATTTAATGCAAATGTATTGAGAACATCACATTATAAACCAGATGTGATTGTTTACTTTCTTACTCTAAATACTTTTATCCTTTACAGTTTTACACGCTTTTTTTCTTCTTCTTCGTTGTTGCCTGACTGATGACTCTTGACACTGATTTCTGATCGGTTACTGAGAGTGTTTCACAACACGTCCACTCTCCAATTTCACAGTAAAACATGTATAAATAGCTCTCTGCCGTATTTAAATACAGTTTTGGACGTTTCAGTAAAGACATTTCTTTTCTATGTAAATTAAGTTCATTATGGATCGCAGCTTATTCATTTGTAAGTTCAGTATCCTAACTCTGATGTTGAATCCTTATTGTTAAATTGTATTGACATCATGCCAGACTCTAAACATCTGACCTTTATCCAGAATGAGGATGGAGGAATTGGAGGAAGACGTTTTTATGAATTGTAATTTTAATCACTCAAACACCAGTTTAACTCGTCGTCTTTTCGACGTATTACATATTGTTTATTTAAACCGCAAATTTGGACTAAATGCTGATTAAAACTGTTGTGAGAGATGTGACGTGCTGGAGAATAATCGCACATTGTTGCATCGCTCAATCAACTCTTTAAATAAGAAAGCTATAATAAAAAACCTTAAACGTGTGTAATCTTTTTTACAATGTATTTTTATATAGACTATTATTTACCTGGTTGTATAGTTGTGATTTTTACACTTTTGCCTTATATTTATGTGACTAGTTATTCTCTTTTTTCCCTTTAGTAGTCTACTGTTGTAGGCCTATTCGTGGCTTATGTATGTAACTGTATAATGTGTAATATTTGCATTCAAACGAAAGAGTATAATGTTAATGTCTGTTGAATAAAAATAATAATCAAATTGTGATAGAGTGGGACACTCTGAAGGGGATAATACTGGTCTGACAGTTTCCTTTGACAGGGCTCCGGTCAGAGAGAAGGGCACGGAGAAATTATTCCAGCAAACTTTATTATTGAAGTTTGGGTACAGGCATTGTTGTACAAATGTATGTGTATGTGTGTGTGGTCTATAAAAGAAACAAAGAATAAAATAATATTAATCACAATGTACAAAAGTGTAAAGTAATATCCAATACAATAATAAACATTGAATAGGAATACTTAAATATAATAATTTGGTCGAATAACCTGAAAAGAGTCATAAACAACTAATATACAGGCATACAAAGGGTTAATGAGGCAATTTAGAGATACTAAATAGATTTGGTGGTCTTCGCTTCCCTCTAGTGGAAGCGGGCGCAACTGCACCCCATGCGCCCAGTAAGGGGCGCATGGCCTGGGAGTGCCGAACTACACTCTAGTTGCGTCTGACAGCGACACAGAAGCAAAACACGATTTAACGGTAGGACTAAAGGGCATAAGAACTGAAATATGGCACTCGAGAATACAGCTTAAGGCTGAAATAATGTAAAGGAAACAATCTTCAGTCTAACACGGCTTATAACATAGCCACGTGATACCTATTACTAAAGAAATACACACGAAAGTATCAAAACCAAGCGTATAATATACTTAACAGGAAAACAGGTGAAAGTAGACAACATCTAAACAAGTCCGATGGCAATATTTACATCTTAGTGCAGGATGAAACTTACTTTCGCTTAGGTTACGCACACGAGAGCCACCATCCCACAGAATGCGGAGTCGGGAATGAGAATGTGATGCGCTCGGAAAGAAAATGACATCACTACAGTTTCAAAATAAAATGACAGGAAATAAAAGACTTTCCGACATAGCCGCCCCCAAATTTAGCAATAAATTTGAATCCCAAAGGAAAGTCTACTTAGTTGGCGTCGTCTTCATCCTCCCAGGCTGGCAGCCGCACAAGGCGCACGACTGGCCGTAGGTAGGTCTGTCCCTTGATCTTAACTTCAGCTGCCCTAACTCGTCCATCCGAACCTGAACAGGTCTTCACCACTCTCCCGATGGGCCACTGGGCTCTGGGTAGCTGCGAATCAACCACCATCACTACCTGGCCAGCAGTCAGATTGTCTGTGTCCTTGTGCCACTTCGACCGCTTCTGAAGGTCCAGGAGGTGGCGACGGATGAAGTTGGACCAGAAATGGTCCGCCAGGATCTGGCTGTGGCGCCATCTTCTCCTGCTGAGAAGGTCACTAGATGCGTAAACAGTGATGCGTCGCGGCGTCCCATCAACAGTAGATTTGGTGTGACGGGATCCGGATCCGCAGCATCGGAGGAGATGTACCCAAGCGGTTTAGCATTGAGTATTCCCTCCACTTCAATCAGCACAGTTTGCAGCACAGGTTCGGCGACGGTGTGGTCCTGAAGGATGACTTGGAGAGCTGACTTAATCGACTTGATCTCTCGTTCCCACGTTCCCCCAAAGTGTGGAGACCCAAGGGGTGTTGAAACGGAACTCGATTTGCTGTCTGGCCAGCTGTTCTTGAAGAGGAACTTCTAAAGCGGCAAAACTGGCTTGCAGCTCCGCAGCTCCACCTCGGAAGTTGGTTCCTCTGTCAGACAGGATCTCAAATGGCTTGCCACGGCGAGCGATGAAGAGGCGGAGAGCCATCAGGAAAGCATCAGTGTCTATGCTCTCCAGTAGGTCAAGATGCACACAGCTCTTCGTCATGCACTTGAAAATCAGACCCCACCGCTTCTCTGTGCGCCGGCCCACCTTGACGTTGTAAGGGCCGAAACAATCGACTCCAGTTGACCAGAAAGGTGGCTTGTATAAGCAGAGTCTGGCAGGGGGTAAGTTTGCCATCTGAGGCACCACTGGAGTAGCGCGCCATTTCTGACATTCAACACAGCCGTGCTGATGACGCTTGATGGACTCTCTACCCCGGAGGATCCAATATCTTCTCCTCATTTCGGCGAAAACCCGCTCGGGACCAGGATGTAGCAGTTCACTGTCATATTTCTTAATGAGCAGCTTCGTAACATGAGATTTGGGATCGAGGATGATAGGATGCATCGCATCTGGGTCAAGATCTTCTGCTCTGCGTAGTCTACCTCCCACTCTCACCAGGCCAACAGCTTCATCATACTCTGGAGCAAGCATGAGCAGGCGACTCAGTCTCGAGATGGACTTACCAGCAGCAAGAGTTTCCACCTCTTCAGGGAAGGACTCACTCTGGGCTTGTCTGAGGACATGGAGCTCTGCTGTTTGGACGTCAGCTGCTGTCATGGTAGGACTGCTCTGATCATCAGCCGCCCCGTGAAGGCTCTCATGGGTAGCCTTGAGAAGACTGTCCCAGTTGTCTATATCAGACCTGAGTGTCGTGGTCGGAGAGCAGGTGGTGGCTCCACAGAACACTGTCTTCCGAAGTTCATCCTCGTCAGCTTCTTGGGCTTCTATTAACTGAAGCCGGTTCGACTGGCTGAGCTCGAGCAAGGGTTTGCCGCGAGTAAGGTCATCGGCTGGATTGTCAGTGGTGCTGACGTACCGCCAGGTCGAGTTTTCAGTGAGCTATTGAATTTCTGCGACTCTAGTTCCTACAAAGACCTTGTAGCGACATGAGTCGGAATTGAGCCACGTTAAAACTGTCATCGCGTCAGTCCAGAGAGTGACTTGCTGGGAAGGGAGTGACAGTTCTGTCATAATGACTTTAGCCAGCTGGGCTCCGGCTAGAGCAGCACACAGTTCAAGGCTTGGCATGGATAATTGTTTGCGAGGGCTCACTCGTGACCGAGCCATCACAAATGCAACGTGGACTTCACCTTGATTGTCTTGGGTGCGGAGGTAAGCGACGGCCCCGTAGGCTCTTTCAGAGGCGTCGCAGAAGATGTGTGCCTCTCGTCTGGGTGGCCCAGTGTCTGCTACTGATGGGACATAGCATCGGGGGATTTCCACTTGTGGAAGATGGACTAGTTCACTCTCCCATTGTGTCCAGATATCCAGAAGAGCCTCTGGTCTGATCGGTTCATCCCAGCCAACTCCCACTCTCCACAGGTCTTGAATAAGGATCTTTGCTCGTGTGGTAAATGGAATTAAGTATCCGAGGGGATCATATTGTGTTGCCATCACCTTGTAGACGTTCCTCAGAGTTGGCTGTGAATACTCTACCGGTCTGTGGCGGTACCCAAGGCGATCGGTAAGGCAGTTCCAGCGAAGGCCTAAGGCTGGCTCCTCGGGATCTTGTCGAGGCTGAGAGAGCCACAACTCGGTGCTTGCTGCTTTCGCTTCCAATGGAAGATGTTCAACAACTGTGGGGGTGTTACTGGCCCACTGCCTGATGTCAAAGCCTCCGGCTGAGAGCAGTTTACGCATCCGGTTGATGATGGTCTTGGCTTCATCAGCGTTCGTGACACTGGTCAAACAGTTGTCGACATAGAAGGCAGTCTCCACAAGGTGTAGGATGTCCTCATGACCGCTGCTGTTATCCTTCACATGCCGCTGAAGGGCGTACGTGGCACAGCAGGAACTGCATGTCGTCCCAAATGGCAAAACCTGCCACTCATACACCGTTGGTTCCTCCTCCCTCTTCATACCTCTCCAGAGAAAACGGAGAAGGGGCTTGTCTTCTGGTAGCAGGCGAACTTGATGAAACATCGCTTTGATGTCACCACTGATAGCCACACTGTGTTCTCGGAACCGAAGAAGTACACCGAGGAGAGTAGGACCTAAGGTCGGACCGGGCAACAGTTGGCTGTTGAGACTTTGACCGTTGTGCTGGTAGGAACAGTTGTAGACAATCCTCGCCTTACCGTTGTGGTGGACAACGTGGTGCGGCAGATACCAGGACTCTGTGGAGCTGTCTACTGTGTCAGGAGGTAGAGGTTTGGCGTAGCCCAACTGTTCAAGCTTCTGTATTTCTTGACAGTAGGTGTTGGCTAGAGCAGTGTCTTTGGCAAGACGGCGTTCTGTGCTCCGTAGCTGTGGGAGCAATGTGTGCTTTGGAGCCCAGAGTGTGAGGCTAGCTTTGCGCCTAAGTAGGGGAGTAGCATACCTTGTTACTCCATCCACTTCTACCTTGACTGTGCGCTGTTCTAGCAGCTCTAGGGCCTGCTGATCTTCTTTGGAGCGGGTCACAGTCTTGGCATTGGCATACGGTGTTATGTCAACTTCCCACAGTCGTTCAACGTGCCGCTGCAGCTCTGAGTTAGGAGACATAGTGAAGTAGCAGTGAGAGTGCTCACCAGTGAGGTTGAGGTTGGCGGGGCCTTGCAGTATCCAACCAAGAGCAGTACACACAGCTACAGGACTCCCAGGAGGACCTGCTCGAACCGGTTGTTTGGGAAGCAGCAGATGTGGAAAGTCAGAGCCTATTAGCAGAAGCGGCTGGACCTTATCAACCTTCGGCAGAGGAAGACCTTGCAGGTGGGGGTATCTGCGCATGAGTGACTTGACAGGATAGCTATGCTCAGACAGGCTCAGCTCACCAGCAGTGAAGGCATGAAAGATGTGGTACCTTTGTTTGGGAGAATGAGCTGGGGAGATGTCGAACGAGACAGCGGCTCCTTGTAGATGGATCACCTCATGGCGGACAGTACGCAAAGGCAAGCTTTCAGGCTCTTTGGCTAAATGGAGATGCCGGACTGCTGAGGGAAGGATGAGGGTTCTCTCTGATCCGTCGTCCAGAATAGCGAAACCTTCCAGAGAGTGCTCGGCATTGTACAGGCACACCTTAACTAGCTTCAACATGACTCTCTGTGGACGACTAGGACGGTCAACGTATATGGTGTCGGGAGCAGCACTGACCATTAACACTTTCTTAGCCTCTTGGGAACACACTTCGTGTTGCTGCTTGCACACCTGGCAAGGCTTCTTGAGAGTACATACCTCAGGTTTATGGTTCCTGCCACACCTCCAACAGCCTCTGTCTTTAATCCAGGTGGAAATCTCTGATGGAGTGAGCGTTTTGAATTTGGGGCATAAGCTGAGGTAATGCTCACGGGCGTCGCAGTACGGGCAGTAAGGCTTCACACTGGGTTTACCTTTGGGTGACTTTGTGCTGCGAGCAGGATCTGGAGGGGCTACCTTAGCTTGGCTCTCAGTGTTGTAAAACACGTTGGATGAAGGACCCTGGGATTTCCTTTGGCCCTTAACTGGCTTAGGCTGGTCTTGGAACATCAGAGCTGCTCGAGATGAAATGCGCTTTGCTTTTGACTTTAACTGAAGCCAAACAGAGAAGTCTTCAAGCGTGTAGGTCTGGTCAGTGCCGGTCCTGAGGATGCCTCGGTTTATGCTGTACTCCACAAACGCGTCTCGATAGTTAGTAGGCAGTTTGCTGAGCAGCCTGTCGACGTGGGAGCCGCATCGCAGTTCGTAGCCATTCTCACCCTCGAGAGAGCGGAGCATGCCAACTAGACCTTGTACTGATAGAGCAAAGTTGTCAAATGCCTCTGGATCTCCAGATCTTACATGAGGTGAGTTTAAGATGGCACCCAGCTCGCTCTGCACGAGCTCACGCGGTTGCTTATATTTATCTTGGAGAGCCTGGAGGGATGAGGTGTACGGCTTTGGATGATACATGAAGGCTTGGGCTAGCTTGTAGGCGCTTGGCAGTTTCAAATGATCGAGGAGGACTTGATATTTAAACTGCTCTGTGAGGTGAGCATGTGTATTGAGCAGATTGTCCAAAGTCATCTTGAGCAGGGCAAAGTCTGACTCTTTACCTGAGGTGAAGTGAGGTAGAGTAGGTCTAGGAAGGCCATAAGATGTGGCAACTAGGAGCTCCATGAGGACTGTACCCGGCGCTGCCCTGTAATCTAGAGGCGCTGTGCCCTGTCGTGGAGGTGGCGGCATAGCGGGGTATGGATAGGACAGCGTGTTAGCAGCTGATAGCACTGGCTGTAGAGGTGTAACAGGTGGAGGCACATATTGGACCTGGGCTTGGCTATAGTCCATATGTGGCTGGCGAAGTGGGGCCATATACTGTTCGACTGACAGTGGCGGAGCACGTGAGGTAACGGCACTCACGGCTGCTCTGGGAGCCGACTGCGAAGCTGGGTTGATGATTGCAGGAGGAGGAATCATGGTAATATACGTAGTCTGCGGCTGGGCAAGTATACTAGTAGTAGTATAAGCACTCACTTGTGGAGTGGGCTGGACTGATGGAAGACTGGTCGAGACAGGTGGACTAATGACTGCACTGGAGACTGGTGGCAGAGCATGAATAGATGGAGTAGAATGGAGTAGTCCATGTTCACCTTGTGAGTGGAGTAGGAGAGGCTGAGCTTCTGATGAGGACCTTAGGTTGTACTCACATTCACTGAGGGGCCTGGAGGAACTGGGACTTTTACTTCCTTCTTCCTTCAGGAAAGATGTGATAAGAGCTGCTTGTGCCAATTCCATCTCTTTCTCTTTCAGTCGCCGTCGCAACATCTGATGCCTGGTGATAGCCTCTTTACTCTTGTATGCCATCTCTGCTTTCTCCTCCAGTCGACGTCTCTGCCGTTCTTGTTCTCTGAGAAGTTCCTCCTTCTCATCAAGGGCGTCTCTGGCTTCTTTGTCTAGAAGAGTACACTGCTCGTCCACTAGTGTCTGCTCCATAATCTGCCGCTGCACTTCTGCTAATTCCATCCGCTTGACCTGTTCCTCCAACATGGCACTCTGTAGCTCGGATAGCCCGTCTGCAACGGACCTCTTGGTTGATGAGGCAGCACTGGCTCGAGATCTCGGCCTGCTACGATGAGAAGATACCAAGGATCGGCATGACTCTGCTCTCACAAATGGCAGTGAAAGTGGATCAGGGATTGGGATGTCGTGAGCTGGGGCTGCTGCTCCGAGTTCTTCAGCTTCGGTGGAAGGAAGTACTGTGACTCTCGGTATGTACCCAACTTCAAAGTTTGCAAGGGATGCTGGTAACTGTATCTCCCGCTGGGGTCGAGAACGCACTGCTGGATCTGCAGATGGTTGTCCTGGCTCCATATTGTCTCCAGAAAGCTGTCAGATCCGGCTCGAAGGACCATGTGATAGAGTAGGACACTCTGAAGGGGATAATACTGGTCTGACAGTTTCCTTTGACAGAGCTCCGGTCAGAGAGAAGGGCACGGAGAAATTATTCCAGCAAACTTTATTATTGAAGTTTGGGTACAGGCATTGTTGTACAAATGTATGTGTATGTGTGTGTGGTCTATAAAAGAAACAAAGAATAAAATAATATTAATCACAATGTACAAAAGTATAAAGTAATATCCAATACAATAATAAACATTGAATAGGAATACTTAAATATAATAATTTGGTCGAATAACCTGAAAAGAGTCATAAACAACTAATATACAGGCATACAAAGGGTTAATGAGGCAATTTAGAGATACTAAATAGATTTGGTGGTCTTCGCTTCCCTCTAGTGGAAGCGGGCGCAACTGCACCCCATGCGCCCAGCACGTAAGGGGCGCATGGCCTGGGAGTGCCGAACTACACTCTAGTTGCGTCTGACAGCGACACAGAAGCAAAACACGATTTAACGGTAGGACTAAAGGGCATAAGAACTGAAATATGGCACTCGAGAATACAGCTTAAGGCTGAAATAATGTAAAGGAAACAATCTTCAGTCTAACACGGCTTATAACATAGCCACGTGATACCTATTAACTAAAGAAATACACACGAAAGTATCAAAACCAAGCGTATAATATACTTAACAGGAAAACAGGTGAAAGTAGACAACATCTAAACAAGTCCGATGGCAATATTTACATCTTAGTGCAGGATGAAACTAACTTTCGCTTAGGTTACGCACACGAGAGCCACCATCCCACAGAATGCGGAGTCGGGAATGAGAATGTGATGCGCTCGGAAAGAAAATGACGTCACTACAGTTTCAAAATAAAATGACAGGAAATAAAAAACTTTCCGACACAAATAATAATGTAATTTATATCACTCAATTTAGCACTTCAGGTAATAGATGTATAGGCCTATTAGTAGGGCTTTCTGACTGGGAGTTGACACTGTCAGCGCCCCTTGTGGAATAACGGAGTGAGTGGAATGTGCTGGAAAGCGCATCAGATGTGTGAATGAATCCGCAGTGGTGTATGGAGTAAATGTAATTAGTTACTGTACCAAAAGTATCTTTTTGGCTACTTTGTAGTTTTACCTGAATCAAATATAGCAACTTTTAATCTCTACTTGACTACATTTTTGAATATTGTAAATGTACTTTTTACTCCAATACATTTGCGATGAGTGATGCAATTACACATTATATTTTATGGCACAGTCTAACTTTTTCTGCTATAAAGAAGTGATATCGCCGTCTAAGGGCATTGAACTTAGGCTACTACATCTTGTGTGTTTTGCCTTTATCACCCAAACAAGGCTTAACGTGAATGCAAGTGCATTAGCAGTTTCTGAATCACAGGTGTTTAATTTAGGAGATGAGGACATGACATGCAGCGGTGATGAGGCCGAAACCAGCACATTTAGTGCAAGTAGGTTTGACCATTTAATTTTACTTAACATTATTTTATTTAGCCTATCCACTGATACCTTTTTGAAGGATATTTTGGTTTACTTATGGCCTTTTGGTGCACTTGAGCTCAACTGAGAGTTGAGAGTTTGTAGATGTTTAAGAGGCTGTTGTATTGATCTTTATTTATTGCAATATTTATGTTGTTTTATTTTGAACACGAAAATGAACACGATTTCTCATATTACAAATCATATTTTTTTTCTTATTTTCACTGTCATGTCTCTATAGGTGTCGAGGACTAGTGCATCTTTGAGTCTATATATGAGTAAAATACTGTTAAAATCAGATACTCTAAGACTTTTACTCTAGTCGTATAGGAATTGGTGACTGTAACTTGTAATGGAGTCATTTTCGCTGCAAGGTATCTGTACACTCAAGTATGGTTTTCAGGTACTCTTTCTTTACACCTCTGTGAATCAGTAGTCAGTGTGTGTGGACTGCGGAGCGCACTAGAGTTTGCCTCATTTAAAATGGTGTTATTTAATCGTTAATCTAAAAAAAAAAAAAAAAAGCACGTATAGGCCTACACCCAATAAATCCTCAACGAAACACATGAGCATCTGCATTGCGTCCTGACCAGACGTAGCCTTCCAGTTTAACCCGAGCCACATCGGTTACTACAAAACAATATATATATTATTGATTTTTATTGAAGAAAATCAATAATCAGTTCTTCCGCTTTAAATGCAAACACGTAACATTACGTGCACATGTAAGCTATGCGGATGTAGGCTATGCGAAAGCCAAAAATCTGCAATATGAACTCTATCAAAGTTCTCCTCGTGCTTTCCGCTATTTTGCCTTCTCGGAGTGGTAAGAAAACACCAATGCCTCCGTATTTTTCTGTGAAACGTTACATTCACCTCTAGTGGATTATAATGCGCATTCAGAAAGTGTGTTTTTGGGCAAATAGATCTGTGCTGAGAGAATGCTGAAAAGTTCTGTACAGAATGTTACAACGTTACCCTTGTTTAATCCATTTATTTAACTTAAGATTTATTTTTTGGGCAGATTTATGTTTAAACTTTGTTTCTTTTTTTGTTTAAACAAGTTTCTTCTTTTTTCCTCATTTCAGAAATGCACTCTCTATACTACATGTGTAGCCTACAGTGTAATATCGAAATCTGGAGACATTTATGAATTCTACAACTCAGTGGAACTGGATGACACACAGATGAGTTTGTGTAACAGTGTGAATAAAGCAGATTTCATGACTCGATTGTGTGAGGAATCTGAGAGACTCTTTAATGAAAGTGATGATCTGCATTATAAACAACAGTGGCTTCAGATCAACATTAAAACACTGATGGACAAGAGGAATGAGAACAGCACACGGGACACGGGTAATTATCCATTAACATTTTGCCATAATATTTGTAATATTACTTAAGGATGCACAATATGACAATCTTTAATATATTTACTTGTTTCCACCTTTTTTAAGATAAAATTTGTGCATAGCACTAACCGACAGGTTATGGCAAATTAAGTTTGGTTTGAGAAATTAATTTGACCTGCCATGTAGGAAAATTACTTTGACATGACATTACTTTTTTGGCACAAAAATGCTAATCACTTTAATCAAATTTCATTCCTCTGTAAACTTTTAGAATAATATCACTGTCACATTATTGAATCTTATCTTCTGGTCTTAATCTTTTGTGTTTCTCTAGATCTTCATGTTCTTCAGTGGAGGCACGGCTGTGCAGTTGAACGTCACTCTAATGGTTCAGTAATGTTTCTTCAAGGCTCTGATGAATACGCCTATGATGGCCAGACCTTGACCTTTGACCTCTCAATGCACTGGAAGCCTTTAGTCCTCGACCATGACATCATCTGGGACAGAGAATCAGTTTCCAGCCTGGAGAGGAAATGTGTGGAAACATTAACCAGATTCACTGAACTTCAGCGAGAGGGAAAGGTCATCATGGAATGTGAGTTTACATCAGAATCTCTAGGGTTGATATTTGAATGCATTCTTTCATGCAGGTTTATTATTTTCATTGTCTGTCCTGCAGCTCGTCCTCGTGTTCACACTCTTGTAAAAGCGTCTGGATCTTCAGTCTCGTCTCTGCTGGTGTGTTTGGCCACAGGCTTCTACCCTAAACATGTGCAGATGGAGATCAGACACGATCAGACGCCGGTCCCTGATGATCAGCTGAACTCAGAGGGAATCAGACCGAACGCTGACGGATCCTTTCAGCTGAAGAAGAGCCTGGAGATCCTGCCGTCTGAAACATCCCAGTATCAGTGTGTGGTGAAGCACCAGACTGGCATAATAGAAGATTGCTGGTTTTTGTGTGATTATGACCCAGGTAATAAATGGTACTGCTGTTTTGCTGACCTGTTTTTTGCTTTATGGTTTCATATGAACACTTCATTGGTTGTGCTACATTTGATTTTGCACCAGTATAACTAAACTAGGGATGCACTGATACCAGTATCAGTATCAGTATCGATACTGAACTCGTGTACTCGTACTCTTAAGTATTGTTTATTTAAACTGTAAATTTGAACTAAATGCTGATTAAAACTGTTGTGAGAGATGTGACGTGCTGGAGAATAATCACGCATTGTTGCATCGCTCAATCAACTCTTTAAATAAGAAAGCTATAATAAAAAACCTTACTTCCCCTATAATGTAAAAAAATTAATGGTCAAATATGTACTATTTTGTTAACATTTTATTGACTAAAAATGCGAGTTCGTTCAGAATCAGTTACATATAGCAGGTCGGCTGACTCGATTTCCTTCTCGTTCATTCCCGTAGCGTCACAGACAGTGCATTTCCCTGTTAAAGCCCAGCGTCAGTGACTTCAGTGGAGCTGCTCTGAACAGTTTTTTTCAGTGCTTTGATACTAGACGGTCATTGGAGAAATGCTGCGATTATGTCCCGCCCACGGATGCTCAGAGTCTCTGGGGAGTATGGGGTCTCTGCGGAACAAAAGTGGGCGTTTCTAAATTTGTGGGTGTTTTCAAACTGGTGGGTGTTTATAAATAATGCAATGAAAATTATGCCCTTCCCCCGACCCCACCCCTAAACCCTACCCTCTCTGTGACGTGGGCAAATCAGGTAACACGGTGGAAAACGCCCCTCTGTTTATGGCCTCGCCCACTGATCTGGTAACTCCTATTACTGTCTGCAGAGACCTATACTTGTCTCTGGGGGTGAATGAGGAGTGGACTGGCCCGGACTCCGGGCTTCAACATGATGATTGAAGGGTTTGTTTAAAGACTGCATCTCCTTTTGATTGACAGCGATTTCATACAATAAAAAGTAGCTAGTGCTGAAGCTGTTCGAGCTCAGTCCCATCGCAGACTTTTCAAGTGTAGTCAAACTGCTGCAACCAATTTCTTGGTATTTGCTTGTCGAAATTGCTAGCCAATTTTCATAATACATTTCACACAATTATACATATATACCTTTATTATATTATTATTTATTATTTTTTTACATTATTAATAATAATTTAAAAATAATTATTAAAATATTTAAAAAATCTATATTATTATTAGTAGTATTATTATACTTTATTATATTATTATTTATACCTTTATTATATTATTACATTTATACAATTATATTTAACTCTGCTGGCCATTGAGAGGACACTGGTCAAGTCACTGGAAAAGACGCCAGTTGGTACGACAGGGTCACAGAGCATTTTCTTGAAAATGAACGTAGAATTTTTATGATGTAGGCCGAAAATGAGCTTCCCCTCTTTGAAAGACCAGCAGCCACCACTGCAACAGAGAGTATAATGGGTGAGAGAATAGAGAGTAGAATGCTGTATATGACGTCAGTGGAAAGTTTGTAGTTCAGTCGGATGTCAATGGCAAAGAAAATTGTAGGCATGTAGCTCATTATTAAAGGGGTGATATAATGCACTTTTCACAAGATGTAAAATAAATCTCAAATGTCCCCAGAGTGTGTGTGAAGTTTTAGCTCAAAATACCCCACAAATATTGTTATATAGCATGTTAAAATTGTCACTTTTTGAGGGTGAGCGAAGAGCCACCGTTTTGTGCCTTTTCCTTTAAATGCAAATGAGCTGCTGCTCCCGGCACAGGGGGCGGAGCTTCAACAGCTTATGTCCTTAGCAGCTTCGATTACCTCACACACACATGCACTGAAATTTCAAAAACTTTAGCCTTTTATGTTCAAATCGGATTCAGAAAGATAGAGACTCAAGAAGAAGTGACAACATGTAGACAACATTTCTGAATGGTTAGTTGGTGAAGTTATGTAGTTTATGTGTTTTTATCTTCTAGTAATTGATTAGCATATTCTGTCACGATAATCTATAAATCGTGTTCCGGGGGCGGGGTTTATGTAAATTTTAGGGTTTGTGATGTCACTAACCCGGGAGGAATGTGGTGTAGTCCCTACCAGCTGTTTGTTGCAACAAATATTGTTTATGCTCAAACAGCAACATTACACAGTAACTAAAGTTAGAAAAGTGAAATTATAATCAACCACCCCTTTAATATTAACTGACGAGAGAGAGAGAGAGAGAGAGAGAGTTGAAATGTTGAATGCTCTTGATTGCTGATCGTTCACTCAGCACGTCATTTAGATTAAAAGTTAAATTGTATATGAATGTAAAACATGAACTGTTACTTGATTTATGAAGCTGCTCACTGCAGCGCAAAATGGGTGGAGCTTAAGTCTAGCTCCTCCTCTCTAGAGGTCAAGCGAGGAGGAGCCAATGTAATTTGGGCCTAGTGGGTGGAGCTATAATATCCAGCCACACCCTAACCCCACCCACAACTCTATCCCTCCAGAGAGGAGGAGCTGGTCATCGTTTGACTCTGCAGTGAGAACCACTTGGATATATGTATAACGAGTGGTTCTCTACATTATTACAGGACGTTTGCAAGTCAAGTAGTTTCATGAACACAAACATCCGAAACACGAAAATTATGTAAAAACGTCTGTCTTGGCGAGTATATTAGTGAACATAGTCGGTTATATCTAAAGTGAACGTAGACAGTATATTCAAATTTGTGCATTCAGTCTTAAAGGGACAGCAGCCTAATAAACCTGATGCGGTGTTTTAATGTTAATCAAACAAAAGACAAAAAAATCACTCACTGCTCTTGACTAAATAACTTTTGTAAGATCCATCTATATTTAATTTATACAATAATGATTTATATTCTTTTGGTTTCTCTACCCAATACAAATTACATGTATAGAGAAAATACTGGTATCGATACTCTGTATCTGCAATACAAAAAAACAAAGGTATCGGACTTGTTCTAGAAAAAGTGCTATCAGTGCATCCCTAAACTAAACTAATACTTGATGGATCATGGATCATTTTGTTGGGCCAAAATCATTGACCAAAACAGTGACTTTTGAAGCTCTTCTCCGATGCCGCATTTTGAGCATTTCAGTGTCTATTTCGTACAACAGTTACACATATCAGATGTGTAGATGCTGTGGCTGGATTTTGGATTCTCAAAATCAATAATTGAGTCTGTGCTGTTTTCAGTTGAGCCGTGAACAAAACTTCACTTGTAGAGCGCCTGCCATCCAATAATCACAACAAGTTTGTGCTTTGTTACTTCAGATTGTACTTATACTTCAAATGCTTGTGCAGAATCGCAGATCCTCCGACTAGTGAAATGTCTGAATGTTCAGAAATCAGCAAAGATTGTTTGGTGTCTAAAGCTTCATGTCTAGTTTGTCTGTAGTAAAACAAATCAGAATAAAATTACCTAGAATATGACAAACAAATAAAATGGTCAAAGTACTGAAGAGCTCCAAACTGAGGCCGATATCAGCGACGCCATCCTAATAAACATCATCAGTTATGTGTGATTTTGCACCAAAACTTGACAAATAATGGATTTTTGTTCTGTGACAGATGTATTTATTCCACCGAAAGAAGATGACTTTGCTGAATCGAGAGAGAGAGTATCCAGCTCACTGCCGCTGTTGGAAGCAGTCATTGTATTTTTTTCTTGTATTTTTGTTGTTTTCTTCATTTTTCTCACATTGAATCTACTTCAAAATTATGGTAAATATCCAAGTACCATTTAAATCACTTAAAGACATAAATACGGATAGAAGAGGAGAATGAGTGTTCTAATGTTTAACATTTCAGGAGAGCCGGACACACTGAAGACACCATCACTAGTGCAACTATCAGGTGAGTCTGACTCTTCTAGAAGTTATTAAAGCACAACACACGTCCGTACGTCTCTTAATGTTTTCATGCATAAATGTGAACGAGATGAGGAGCCTGAGCATCTGTGTTATTTATTATTTCATGTGATTCTGCAGCTCTTCATAAAACACAGATGAAGCCAGAACTGCTGGAGGAAAAAAGTGAGTCAGAATTGATAAAAGGCCCGTAAATTAAAACTCTCTGCATGTAATGTTTGGTTTACTGTCACTGTACAGCTGATGACTAAATGCATGAACATGTTTAATAGCCATCATTTTATTCATTCTGTGCAGGTTTGGCAACTGCTTTAACCCTCTGGGGACCAAGAACGCGCCGGCGCGTTTTGCTCGTTTTTTTTTTTAGCAATGAAAAATAAACACAAAATGCTCTGTTAATTTTGAGCTTTAATTTTCGTGTTCTACATCAATCGATCCTGTTCAGTTTCTTTTTTTTTTCTGTATACTCACAATAAAGATAAAGTGTTTTGCTTTTTGACAAATAAAGAAACTTTAACATGATGCGATGTCTGCCTTCTCTCTGTATGTAAACTCCCATTTGAAACGCGTTCGAAAATGATCTATAACTCCGCGAAAATTCAGTCAAACAGGCAAACAGACCCACGGGCATAAAGCTTGAGATCGCAGCTTTTAAATGAAGTCATTTATATAAAAAACAAATATTATCAGCTTCTGTAATCTGTATAAAAAGAGAGCGATTCCAGTCGAGCTTATTACGAGCTCATTGACTTTAATTCGTTCACGCCTACTCACGGAGCGCGCTATTCACAAGATAATGTGCTAAGCCATCTATGCAAAACAGGTAAACGCCCCCAAGCAAATGTATTAAACGCTTCAAGTTTCATCATTTCGTCACCTGCGCGTTGGGAAGATGACACGGTACACCGGTGCGGAAGCCCTTCAGTTCGTCCTGGATACTAGCGACGAAGAGTCCAGATTTTCATCAGAAGAGGAGCGCGACTACTCTGATGACGACCGTTTGTATTTTGAAGAGCGACTTGATGCAGCCGTGGATAGAATTTCGGATGAGTAAGTATGTATTCTTACTTGCATTAGTTGACAAGTTATTCAAAACATGAGCTTACATATTATACAGGCTGGACTTGCCATCCAGAGTATTGACATTTGATATCTACCTTTATTCAACACGATCTAATGAAAGTGCATATCTATACCATGAATTTAATATCTTGTACCATTTCAACATCAAAAATGTTTTTTTTTTTTTTTTTTTGTGTACATATGCTACACCCCTTGGTTAGGAAATTTGTATTTGTATGTGTAGCCTAAATGATATGTTTAGATCATTATGTATGAAAGATAGAATTTAGAAATTATTTTAGAAAGTAGGCCTAGTAGGTGTTTAGATTATATTTTGACTATATAAATGCTGCCTCATTATCATTAACGATGCATACTCGCAAATATCAGTTTTAAATGTGTGTAAATGTGCTGAAATGTGTAAATATACCCAGTTAATGAAGTGCACAAATGTGTTAGGCTAATGTTTGCGGTGTGCCTCTCCGTTAATGGCCCATTGACACGCATATAGGCTTATTGCACACGTCTAAAATTATTTACATCAGTTATTCATTATAGACTAATGCTACTATAGTTATATTTATGTAATAATATTCTTCAACTTTTTTAAAAGGAATGTAGCTTCATCACTACCTCCGCCTGCAACTCGGAGTGCGCTTAGCAACACAGTCAGAAATCAGAAAGAGTAAGTACCCACTATTTTACAGATGTTAGTTCAATTTTGTTTATACTTAGTGTTAATATTATGAGCCTGTATGACTTTATTATTTATTTTTGGAGATTGGTTGATGTTACATATGTTTTGTAACTTTTTTTAAAAGGAATGTAGCTTGTTCACTCTCGCCTTCCACTGCAACGAGGACACGCAGCAACAAAAATCAAAAAGAGTAAGTACATATTTACCTACTATTTTACAGATGTTAGTTACATTTTGTTTATATACTTAGTGATGATACAAATGTAGCCTATATGTGCCTGTGTGGCTTTGCAACAAATGTGTTGTTATGCATGCACAATATAACAATTATTGATTGGTAATGTTAATATAAAAGAGCTTATATTGTGTTGCTTTATCAGCATTGCTAAATGTCCATCAGTTATGCATGTGCTGGAATAGTACTCTGTAAAATATATGATAAAAATAGTTTTCAACTTTTTTTTAAAAGGAATGTAGCTTGTTCACTCTCGCCTTCCACTGCAACTTTTGTTTATTTTCCTCACATTTGATTTGCTTAGAGCCCGCATCAACGGGGCATAAGCATTTACTGTGAGATACCTGCCTTTTACTTTTGTTTATTTATCGCTCACAATTGCTTTGTTCATAGCCGACTGATTATTTATTTTGGTCACATTTGATTTGCTTAGAGCTCGCATCAACGGGGCATAAGCATTTACTGTGAGATACCTGCCTTTACTTTTGTTTATTTATCGCTCACAATTGCTTTGTTTATAGCCGACTGATTATTTATTTTGGTCACATTTGATTTGCTTAGAGCCCGCATCAACGGGGCATAAGCATTTACTGTGAGATACCTGCCTTTACTTTTGTTTTTACAAAATTACATTAAAACAGATTGAAAAACAAAACATTTGAATCTCCTCATTCTTTGTTCAGGCTGCCTCACCTGATGGCCCATTAGCACTTGGGGGAGCGTCTATGTCACACCCCTGGTCTGAATCTCATTAATATTGATGACCCATTACCACTCCCACGCATAAACCTCTTCTGACAAAAAAACTGTTTTACAATGTTTAAATCAATGTAGTGTTTTATGTGAACAATTAGGCAGGATGATTTTCACATAATTTTGAAGCTAGAACTTAAAGGGAAAACATCAATTAGTCAAAAGTCTTGTGGACACATATTTAATATGTGTTTTGTGTTCTTAAATCAGCAACTTTCATTTTATTTTTTTCCAATAACCACGCATAAACATTATTCTCTTAAAAATACAAACATCTACATAGACGTTTCTCGCATATTATGGTAGCCCTGTTTGTGCAATATAGAGTGAATTTACACCTTTGCCATTAACATGTTTATAAATAACTGAAAAAAGCACAAATATCAAGGCATGTCAGAACATCTCAAGGACCCCAAAAACAGCTTGGTCCCCAGAGGGTTAAACACTGATTCAGATGATGAAAACCCCACAGATCCCAGTGTGGAGGACGTTCACAGTAGGTCCTGAACACACACACACACACACACACACACACACACACACACACACACACACACACACAGAGAGAGAGAGAGAGAGAGAGAGAGAGAGAGAGAGAGAGAGACAGACACATGAACACACACACACACACACACACACACACACACACACACACACACACACTGCTTCATTAATGGCTCATCTCGTTCTCTTTCAGCTGAGGAGGTTCACAGTAGGTCCTACACACACACACACACACACACACACACACTGTTTCATTAATGGCTCCTCTCGTTCTCTTTCAGCTGAGGAGGTTCACAGTAGGTCCTGAACACACACACACACACACACACACACACACACACACACACACTGTTTCATTATTGGTTCCTCTCGTTCTCTTTCAGCTGAGGAAGATCACAGTAGGTCCTGAACACACACACACACACACACACACACACACACACACACACACACACACACTCTCACACACACACACACACACACACACACACACACACACACACACACACACACACACACACACACACACACACAGACACACACACACACACTGTTTCATTAATGGCTCCTCTCGTTCTCTTTCAGCTGAGGAGGTTCATGACACTCAAAGTCTGTGTGAAACTGAAGCGACTCCAGCAGCGGCTCGAGGTCAGAACATCTGAATTCATCTGACGCTGATTCTTCATCTCACTCACTCAACGTGTCCTTCATCACTTTTATAGGTGCGATGGGCTCCAAGAACTTCTCTCTGCCTGACCTTGGTGAGTTAAGATGGGTTTAATTGATTGTATTTATAGTCAGACAGACACTGGATCTGAAATTAGTTTTTTCCAGCCATGGAGAGAGAAGACACTGATCAGAACACCGTTACCCAGAATGCCCTGCTGTTACCACCGCCAAGTAAGATCAGCTTCTCTTCAAATAATTTGTGTTTATATACATACTATATATATATAATGCTTTTATTCTGTGTTTCAGGACGCTGCAGATCCAAGGACATTTCACTGCCAAACCTCAGTAATGTTTTAGTTAATTTCAACAAAATATAAATAACAATAATAATATTCAGTAGTCAGTCATTTATATTTTTATATAGTTTTTAATGAATGTAAATTAGCAGTTTGTCTGTTTTTCAGTTTAATACAGAAAAGACACCAGTGACTCCAGTCAGAAGATCAAGCAGTTGCTCACGAGTTTGTTCTGGTTGAATCAGATGTTACAACATCATCATCATCATCATCATCATCATCATCATCATCATCATCATCACCATCATCATCATCATCATCATCATCATCATCAGTGCCAAGAGTATGTGGACACCTGAACATCAGTCATAGATGACCGTCCACACCGTCAACACAGCTTTCGCAACTTTCACCAGACACTATCTTATGAGGATATGTGGTCAGGAAACATAAAGGCCATATTACGTAACATACACGCGTCTACACCAACACACTCCTGCTCTCCGTTTCCTTGTAATTCAACTTTTTTTAATTTATGTGCATCTTCATCTTCTCTTCTCTGATGACGAGGGTGGAGCAACCTGTCACTCACATGAGATCAGCCAATAGCAAACCACCACCATCCAATCATCCAATCAATTCCCCTCAGACAAAATCAAGCCCTGCCCACATTTGTTCTTGTTCCAGAAGTGTTTCACTCAGATATACGTCACAATAGAGAAGAAAAGATGATCTCAACTCCCGTTTCATGTCGACTTTGAGGAAACTAAACACTAAATTTAGTCAGCACACTGCAGGCTGTTACTTTAATATTATTATTCTAATATTATTTTACTTAATCATGGAAACCATGTACATACCAGGGACTAAAGTAGTGTTTCCTAGTCCAGGAAAAGTCATTAGAGTAATATATAAACTATTGCATTATTTGGAAAGGCAACGTTTCTAGTTTTGATTAGCTCTAAAATACTTTATCGGCACATTGCACTCTTTTTCGTAGGACATGTTGCCTGACAATCTTATATTCAATGTGTGTTCAGTGTCTTCAAAATGTATTTTTTGTTGTTGTTGTTGTTGTTTTTTTTTTTTTTTTGCGGGTTTCTTTTTGTGCTATAAACAATTGTAAAAATATTGTCTTTTTCTAGTTTCGCCTAAAAGTATTTTTTACAGTATACAGTAGAATTATCTTTCTGCTGTCATGTAGCTTACAGGCACCTTTTCATAAGCGGTTTAAAGGATTTTACTGTAAATTTAATGTTTTCTCTTAATCAGAGCAGAGATGAACCGAACCAGACTGTATTAAGTGAGAGGTTTCTTTCTTTGTCTCGTGTCATTCAAGAGCTTTTATCAATGGAACATATTGAGACTGTATTGACTTCTTATTGTAACCAGCAGAGGGCAGCATGAACCCGAGAGACACACACTTTTAAAGAATTCATGAAATTACAGGAATTTCATAAAATAGAATTCATAAAATATTCCCGGTCTACTGACATTTGTTTAGACGTCTGTTTTAAACATTACAGTCCTCATGATAACTTTCGTTAACTTTACACTAAGTAAATCCACTTGAAAAGTGGATTCTAAAGATGACTGTGCCCTTGTTTCTCTGGCATATAAGGTCTATATGTTAATGTAATTCCAGATTACTTGTGTTACTACTCTTCTTCTGAGCCTCTGAAGACTACCATACCAGCAACTCACACAGAATGTCATAACATCACAAGCATTCTGCTATGGACAGTAATAGACAGCAATTTATTAAGAAATAAAACCATCAGTCCATGCGTCCCATTTGAGCTAGTGGTCCAAAAATATACAGAGGCATTTATAATTAGTTTCTATTTCCCATACACAAAAGAAATATATTTGAAATATGTTTTTGGAATATATGCAAATATTTGAAATTGGCCTAATAAATATATTTTAGTTAAATATATGTAAATAAATGTAAATATATTTAACACTTAACATCATATATTTTTGTTATATTTCAGAATATATTTCAAAATGATAAATATAAGTGAACAACAATGCAAATATATTTCAATGTATTTGGAATATTTGCCACATATATTTTTGACACTTTAAAATATATTTCAATATTTTTTTTTTCTGTATGGGTTGCTCCCCATTAATTAGTGTAGGACGAGTTATATTTTGCTCTTTCTCTCTAAAATCATTTACCTCTGGAAAGCCATACAATGACCATGTTATTTAGCTAAAAAAAAAAAAAACTAGAGAAGAGCATTTTGCTAAATAAATTGTGGAAGAAATTTAATATGTTCTATATGCGCAATTTTCTTATATTCATAGTAATAAGATTAATGTAGTAAAATGAGACGAGGATTGCATGCTTCATCAAGTCCCATAATTCTCTGCTACATTGATGGAACCAAGTGTACGTGTATGACCTTGTATACGTGACTTGACAAAAAGTAATGTGTGACTGAGTGTATGACTAAGACAAAGGGCCTTTACTCAAGGGTAGTAGGATGCAACAATGTGTTCGTTATGGGACATGTTGTTCATTTATCCACTCTGATGACATAGAGGGAGTCAATAGTGATGTAGTACTCGAGACCGGTCTCAAGACCGATTTCTGCTTTCTCGGACTCGTCTCAGACTTGTTCCATCAAAGACTCGATCTTGACTCGGTCTCGACCCTTCAAAGACTCGGTCTTGACTCGGACTCGACCCTTCAAAGACTCGGTCTTGACTCGGACTCGACCCTTCAAAGACTCGGTCTTGACTCGGACTCGGCATAGGCGGTCTCGTCCTCATCACTAGTCCACTACATACCACTAGAAAATTAGTCCATATTAAGACGTTAAGACTGCTCCTCTAAACAATTCCCAATCTAGCTTAGTCTGTAGGCCTAACTGTTGATTATTAACTGGGGTGATATTAAATCATGAATATGAAAACTGACATGTTTTTATGGTCTTGGTCTCGACTCCCAATGACTCGGTCTCGACTTAGACTTGCTTCCTCAAAGACTCGGTCTCAACTCAGACTTGCTTCCTCAAAGACTCGGTCTCGACTCAGACTTGCTTCCTCAAAGACTCGGTCTCGACTCAGATTTGCTTCCTCAAAGACTCGGTCTCGACTCAGACTTGCTTCCTCAAAGACTCGGTCTCAACTCAGACTTGCTTCCTCAAAGACTCGGTCTCAACTCAGACTTGCTTCCTCAAAGACTCGGTCTCGACTCAGACTTGCTTCCTCAAATACTCTGTCTCGACTCAGACTTACTCGGTCTCGACTCAGACTTGCTTCCTCAAAGACTCGGTCTCGACTCACTCAGACTTGCTTCCTCAAAGACTCGGTCTCAACTCAGACTTGCTTCCTCAAAGACTCGGTCTCGACTCAGACTTGCTTCCTCAAAGACTCGGTCTCGACTCACTCAGACTTGCTTCCTCAAAGACTCGGTCTCGACTCAGACTTGCTTCCTCAAAGACTCGGTCTCGACTCACTCAGACTTGCTTCCTCAAAGACTTGGTCTCGACTCAGACTTGCTTCCTCAAATACTCGGTCTCGACTCAGACTTACTCGGTCTCGACTCAGACTTGCTTCCTCAAATACTCTGTCTCGACTCAGACTTGCTTCCTCAAATACTCGGTCTCGACTCAGACTTGCTTCCTCAAAGACTCGGTCTCGACTCAGACGTGCTTCCTCAAAGACTCGGTCTCGACTCAGACTTGCTTCCTCAAAGACTCGGTCTCGACTCAGACTTACTCGGTCTCGACTCAGACTTACTCGGTCTCGACTCAGACTTGCTTCTTCAAATACTCGGTCTCGACTCAGACTTACTCGGTCTCGACTCAGACTTGCTTCCTCAAATACTCTGTCTCGACTCAGACTTGCTTCCTCAAATACTCGGTCTCGACTCAGACTTGCTTCCTCAAAGACTCGGTCTCGACTCAGACGTGCTTCCTCAAAGACTCGGTCTCGACTCAGACTTGCTTCCTCAAAGACTCGGTCTCGACTCAGACTTACTCGGTCTCGACTCAGACTTACTCGGTCTCGACTCAGACTTGCTTCCTCAAAGACTCGGTCTCGACTCAGACTTACTCGGTCTCGACTCAGACTTACTCGGTCTCGACTCAGACTTGCTTCCTCAAATACTCGGTCTCGACTCAGACTTGCTTCCTCAAAGACTCGGTCTCGACTCAGACTTGCTTCCTCAAAGACTCGGTCCTGACTCAGTCTTGCTTCCTCAAAGACTGGGTCTCGACTCAGACTTGCTTCCTCAAATACTCGGTCTCGACTCAGACTTACTCTGTCTCGACTCAGACTTACTCGGTCTCGACTCAGACTTGCTTCCTCAAATACTCGGTCTCGACTCAGACTTACTCGGTCTCGACTCAGACTTACTCGGTCTCGACTCAGACTTGCTTCCTCAAAGACTCGGTCTCGACTCAGACTTGCTTCCTCAAAGACTCAGTCTCGACTCAGACTTGCTTCCTCAAATACTCGGTCTCGACTCAGACTTACTCGGTCTCGACTCAGACTTACTCGGTCTCGACTCAGACTTGCTTCCTCAAAGACTCGGTCTCGACTCAGACTTGCTTCCTCAAAGACTCAGTCTCGACTCAGACTTGCTTCCTCAAAGACTCGGTCTCAACTCAGACTTGCTTCCTCAAAGACTCGGTCTCGACTCGGACTCGACTATATTTGAAAACCAACGGACTCAGTCTCGACTCGGTCTCGACCCTTCAAAGCCTTGGTCTTGACTCGGACTCGGCATAGGCGGTCTCGTCCCCATCACTAGGAGTCAACTATAAAGAAGGAAGGGTGCCCCCACTCTTGGTCACATTCTGCAGGCACTTTGTAATGTCTGTACGACTGCTGACCTTTCCTTGCAAGGGAATAAATAATCTTTAAAGTAGTGGTGGGCCGTTATCGGCGTTAACGCGCTGCGTTAACGCGAGACTCTTATCGCGCGATAAAAAAAATATCGCCGTTAATCTATTCCCCAAGTTGGGTTGGGAGATGGCTCTACTACACAAGCTATGATGACGCAATCTTCCGGGAGGTAAACCCGGCTGCAACGCATATTCGTCGTCATCTTAAGTAAACACGGCTGAAAGTGAAAGCTGCGACATCCATTATTTGGACTTGGTTCGGATTTAAGCCGTCCGACAAACAGCAGCAAACTATCCGAGTGTGTGGGGTAATGGTTCGGTAAGTTAACACACGACTAATCCGTTCTACCACCTCAAATTCAAAACGAAACATGATATCACTGAATAGCCTACCAGCGCGCGCGTATTATTCTCATTCCAATATATCTTAGTGGTGTAACGTTAACACATAATCTCTGTCTACGCCCGATTTTAAGAATCGTTGTTGTGTTTCTTTTTAACTGAAAAGACATCAGTTAGACAATATTATAACTTTAAATTTGGGGTTTCATTAGCTCAAAGCTATAATAAACATTAGACCTACTTAAGATCTCTGCAGCTAGTGTACTTAAATTTTATTTATCTGCAAAATTATGTTGTATACTTACAGTTTTGCACAATATATGTTCTCAAAACTACATATACCCTTTAAAAAAAAAAAATTTAGCAGTTGTTTAGCAGGGTCTGTGTAACCTGTTCTGAAATGGTTTTATATATAATATATATATATATATATATATATATATATATATATATATATATATATATATATATATATATATATATATATATATATAATAAATATAATAATATACTAATATATATTATAATATACTGTATATCGTTATCGCAAGAGGCTGCAATGTATATCACAATATAGATTTTAGGCCATATCGCCCATCCCTAATTGATAGCCTATAGTAGTTGATAATAACATAGGCCTATGTTGCCTACGGACGGTAACAGTACAGAAGTAACCTTTTACAGTCTATGAGTAGAACAGCTTTCTCAAGCAGTTTGTGATGCATTTTGGAAACAGGAGATGAGCCCCTGGTCTAATGCGCCACCTGGCTTGAGAAACCCGTTCTCAAAGACTTAGCCTACTTTTATAGTCATTATTTGGGTAGCACACATATTCTGAATGCCTTCGGCAGAATTCAAATGAGCCATTTTAATCTAGATTAATCTAGATTAATTTCAAAATTAATCTAGATTAATCTAGATTAAAAAAATGAATCTATGCCCACCTCTACTTTAAAGACAATTTATCCATGTTTGTCTCTTATTCAGTATTAGAAAATTGTTTGCAACCACAATATGCACTATAGACATATTACATATTCATTATATTTTACTCTTATATCTTAAAAAAAAAAATCCTAAATAGAAATTGTATAATCATTTTATCCAAAGCAGTTAACCTTTTAACCTGCAGTATAGTTGTCACAAACCAGTTGTTTAGGACACACAACTAACATGATAAGATTCAAAAGTCTTTAATCCCAGACAGCAACACAGATCCGGCCCATATCTGGTAGGGGAGACTGGGGACAGTTGCAACACTTTAATTTCATTAATTAACTTTAGCTTTTTGTCTCAATGAGCATAGAATTCTGAAAATATTAACTGTTTTAGGCCTGCTATAATATTATAGTATTATTTATTTCAATAATGTTATTGTAGCTTATTATTTATCTATTTAGACATATTTATCAAATTACAGTTATTGAGTTTTGTTTGTGTATGTGTAGAACATATGCCTACATAGATTCAGTGTGCAGGAATTACAGATGCTGTTCAATCTCTCCATATTTCAGTGTCAGACAGGAAGAATTGAACAATTTGCAATGCAACAAACTTTTATTAAACATGCAATTTATAAATTGTTGCAAATGTCCCCAACCCTATCAGCCATGACAGAACATCATACACCTGCTACACCGACTTTGACACATGCTAACCATGTCACTTAGAAGTCAACAAAACAATAATTCAAACTAAGTAAGTTTTGATTAATTCATACAAAATGTCAGGACAGTATGACAAAAATATATCTCATGAAAAAATGTACTTTCATACCTCCAAAACAAGTTTTGTTCAATAAATGCAGCAGCAGAGGTTGAATATGTCTACTTTCTTCTTGGTGGGGGGAGGGTCTAACTGTGCATGTTCAGTGTGAGTGTCATCACTCTAGCTTGTTTCTGATTGGAGAAAAATAACATGTTGCAACCATCCCCATGTTGCAACTGTCCCCGGTCTCCCCTACATGTGGAATCCATCATTGCTGTCTGGGATGAATAATCCACAAACCATAACTCAGAAAAAAGATGAAAATGTAACAACGATGAGACACTGACAAAACTCACTAATGAAACAAGGGAACTGATAGGGAACAAACAAAGGAAACTATTAGGCATCAGCTGAACAGAATAACTAATCAAATTGGTAACCATAATTAATAACAAATCTCATAAACTCACAAAAGAAAAAAACAGAAAATAAACTCAAAAAGAACATAACCGTGAGAGTACACTAGAACGGCACGAGCTGATCATGTCAGCAAATTCTGCGTTTCACTTTAACATTTTAAAAAAGGGCACTATGACTATGCCATATACATAATGATTTTAGTTCGTTTGACAGATTTGCCAAAGCAATGGTGCAAAACACAATGTTAAAGGCCTCTTTACAAAGTTTAACAATATTTTCAGTTTCGATTCAGGGGCGGCGTTTGCGTATGGCAAAGTATGGCACCTAGCAGTCAGAGTTCAGATAAAACATCAGCTAATGAGGATGCTCGTTAAAGATTTTACGAGGGTTTTAACCCCCCTAAAAATTTGCTATTAATTCGTGATCGCCTCAGTCACCTTTAAAAGTCATATGAACACGGCTCCTGCAGTATTATCTCCGCAGCGTTAGCGTCAGAACAAAAGGACAACGTGTGTGCATTTATTGATAGATCGTTATGGCATCTGTGTAGATCTTTGTTTGTCATAAATGCAGTTTACATAATATGATGCTGTAGCAATTCAACACGGTTTCCCACTGTAAAATCTGGGCTTATTTATGTATTCAACCTTTTTTATCCAAACGGCATGAGACTTTGACTTGTCCTACTCTTGCTATACTTCATACTTCAGTGCAATAAAATTGTATTACTATTATTCATAAAATATTATTATTAGAATATTAATTTGATAATAAATCCAAAGGCAAAACACGCGATAAGTGATCATTCATTCTTAACGCCGATCTTCTCTGATTGGATCCCACTTCAGAAAAAAACAAAAACGTGTTTTTATTATTATTTTAACAACATCGAAAACACAATGGTAGATTTTAAATGAACACATACATGTACACATTATTGCAAAAGTATTTTTATAAAAAATAATTGTGTGGAGTGAGTGTGGCAGCCGCAGTTTATTGCATCACTTTATCGCGCGTCTTTTTGATTAGCTGTCAGATACTGAGTAAAAATGAAAAGAAACAGGCCTATTCAATCTTCCCTGGATGTATTTTTAACAAATAAATTAAATAATAGCAATCAGGAGAATGGAAGCAGCAAAAAAAAAAAAAAGAAAAAAAAAAGAAAAAGGACTGTAGTGCTGTCTGCAAAACGTTGCACTTATGCAATAAAAATGGCACTTCAACATGTGTTTTTATATTTAATGCTGTTCACTGTGAGTTTGAATTAATAGTGTAATAGTAATAGTAGGCACATCGTGCATTTTGTTTGGTATAATGTGAGGTATATCGCTCGGTAATTTCGTTGTTCTATGTAGGCCTATGCGCAGAGGGAATGCCATATAGGTTTTCGTGAAACGCCGCCACTGTTTCAATTCCCATCATGATGAGTCAGTTGTGTGAGTAGCAGCCCTGACTTAAGTCTGTGTCGCACACACGTTAGCAGACATTTTGGCTTTAGAGTTTGAAGCTGAAACACAAAGATAATGGCTTCTATCAAAGTTCTTCTTCTGATTTCGGGTATTTTTCCATCTCAAAGTGGTAAGAAATCTTTTTTTTTTTTTTACTCAGTTTATCTCCATATTCTTAATGTATATTCATTATTACAATGTACATTGTCTGTATTAGATAGTATTCCAGTGACAAAGTGATCCAAACTGAGCGAACAATGAGAAGTTTGTTACTATTTAATGTAATTAATCTTAATGTCCATTGTGTGTTTGCTTTAAACTTTTTTTATATGCCTGTTCTTGTTGTAACTTGTTTCTTCTCTCGTCCTCATGTCAGAAATGCACTCTCTATACTACACATACAGCGCCGTATCTAAACCTCTGATGTCTGGAGAAGAGTATGAATTCTACAACTCAGTGGAACTGGATGACACACAGATGAGTTTGTGTAACAGTGTGACTAAAGCAGATTTCATGACTCGATTGTGTGAGGAATCTGAGAGACTCTTTAATGAAAGTGATGATCTGCATTATAAACAACAGTGGCTTCAGATCAACATTAAAACACTGATGGACAAGAGGAATGAGAACAGCACACGGGACACGGGTAATTATCCATTAACATTTTGCCATAATATTTGTAATATTACTTAAGGATGCACAATATGACAATCTTTAATATATTTACTTGTTTCCACCTTTTTTAAGATTCAATTTGTGCATAGCACTAACCGACAGGTTATGGCAAATTAAGTTTGGTTTGAGAAATTAATTTGACCTGCCATGTAGGAAAATTACTTTGACATTACTTTTTTGGCACAAAAATGCTAATCACTTTTATCAAATTTCATTCCTCTGTAAACTTTTAGAATAATATCACTGTCACATTATTGAATCTTATCTTCAGGTCTTAATCTTCTGTGTTTCTCTAGATCTTCATGTTCTTCAGTGGAGGCACGGCTGTGCGGTTGAACGTCACTCTAATGGTTCAGTAATGTTTCTTCAAGGCTCTGATGAATACGCCTATGATGGCCAGACCTTGACCTTTGACCTCTCAATGCACTGGCAGCCTTTAGTCCTCGACCATGACATCATCTGGGACAGAGAATCAGTTTCCAGCCTGGAGAGGAAATGTGTGGAAACATTAACCAGATTCACTGAACTTCAGCGAGAGGGAAAGATCATCATGGAATGTGAGTTTACATCAGAATCTCTAGGGTTGATATTTGAATGCATTCTTTCATGCAGGTTTATTATTTTCATTGTCTGTCCTGCAGCTCGTCCTCGTGTTCACACTCTTGTAAAAGCGTCTGGATCTTCAGTCTCGTCTCTGCTGGTGTGTTTGGCCACAGGCTTCTACCCTAAACATGTGCAGATGGAGATCAGACACGATCAGACGCCGGTCCCTGATGATCAGCTGAACTCAGAGGGAATCAGACCGAACGCTGACGGATCCTTTCAGCTGAAGAAGAGCCTGGAGATCCTGCCGTCTGAAAGATCCCAGTATCAGTGTGTGGTGAAGCACCAGACTGACAAAACAAAATATCGTGATTCAGGTAAATAGTACTGCTGTTTGCAGAGGCGGACAGAGTACACAGCTACATTACTTGAGTAAAAGTACAGATACCCCTTGCTAAATTTTACTCAAGTACAAGTAAATGTACTACAGTCAGATGTCTACTTAAGTAAAAGTACTAAGGTACTTGTTTTTAAAAGTACTTGAGTATCAAGAGTACAAGAGTACATTTTCTAAATATTGCATTAGGGAAGTCATCCCTGATTGGTCTGATGACCTACCCCTAACCCCACCCCTCCATAACCCCGCCCCTAAACCTACCCGTCACTGGGGTTAAGACCAATTAGGGATGACTTCCCTAATGAATATTCATGAGTCTTCCCCTAGCATCCTGGGAAAAAAAATATCGCTCCCAGGATGGACCTGCTGCGTCTTCATCCATTGTTTCGTCCATGGTTTCTTCTCTTATCTAAATCTGACCATGGAGTTGACTTTGGCGGAAAGCTGAAGGTGATTGCTGATAGGCTGTCCCAATCAGTGGCGCCTGCACAATCCAATCACATTTGAGAGGGTTTCCGAGATGTTTCTTTTTTCCTTTTTTTTTTTTTTTTTTTAGAAGAAGTAACGGGTACTCACAGTTATGGATAGAAATGTAGTGGAGTAAAGAGTACAATATTTGCCTCTCAAATGTACTTGAGTAAAGTCATGAGTACTCCCCAAAAATGATACTCGAGTAAAGTACAGATCCCTCAAAACTGTACTTAAGTACTGTAGATGTACTCAAACATCTGTAGTACTTGTGTACTACAAGTAAATGTACTCAGTTACTGTCCGGCTCTGGCTGTTTGGCTGACCTGTGTTTTGCTTTATGGTTTCATATGAACACTTCATTGGTTGTGCTACATTTGATTTTGCACCAATATAACTAAACTAGGGATGCACTGATACCAGTATCAGTATCAGGCTCGATACCCATACACAAAAGAAATATATTTGAAATATATTTTCAAAATATATTTTTGGAATAAATGCAAATATTTGAAATTGGCCCAATAAATATAATTTAGTTAAATATATGTAAATAAATGTAAATATATTTCACACTTAACATCATATATTTTTGTTATATTTCAGAATATATTTCAAGTGAACAACAATGCAAATATATTTCAATGTATTTGGAATATATGCCACATATATTTTTGACACTTTAAAATATATTTCATTTTGTGTATGGGCACTGAGCTCGTGTACTTGTACTCATACTCATAAAACTGCTCCTATACCAACAACCGATACCAGGCAGCGTTTATATACTTGTGTTCAGACAAAGAAACACAGACAACAGAGAGTATAATGGGGATATAAAAGAAGGCTGTCTATGAAGTAAATGTATCTAATTAGTGGAATATTATACAAAATATAGTAATGCCTATATAGCTGTGGTGCGTAAGCTTCCCGAGCGCATGCCTTTTTAACAGACGTCAGTGGAAAGTTTGTAGTTCAGTCGGATGTCAATGGCAAAGAAAGCTTGTAGGCATGTAGATTATTATTAAAGGGGTGGTATAATGCACTTTCACAAGGTGTAAAATAAGTCTCTGATGTCCCCAGAGTGTGTATGTGAAGTTTTAGCTCAAAATACCCCACAGATATTTTTATATAGCATGTTAAAATTGTCCCTTTTATTTTTGAGGGTGATCGAAAACGCACCGTTTTGTGCCTGTTCCTTTAAATGCAAATGAGCTGCTTCTCCCGGCACAGGGGGCGGAGCTTCAACAGCTTGAATTTATGTAGAATTTATGTAGCTTATGTGTAGTTTTCTTCTAGTAATTGATTAGCATATTTTGTCATGATAATCTATAAATCGTGTTCCGGGGGCGGGATTTATGTAAATTTTAGGGTTTGTGATGTCACTAACCCGGGAGGAATGTGGTGTAGTCTCTACCAGCCGTTTGTTGCAACAAATATTGTTTATGCTCAAACAGCAACATTACACACTGACTAAATTTAGAAAAGTGAAATTATAATCAACCACCCCTTTAACATTAACTGACGAGAGAGAGTTGAAATGATGAATGATCTTGATTGTTGATCGTTCACGCAGCACACGTCATTTGGATTAAAAGTTAAATTTTATATGAATGTAAAACATGAACTGTTACTTGATTTATGAAGTTGCTCACTGCAGAGCAAAATGGGTGGAGCTTAAGTCTAGCTCCTCCTCGCTAGAGGTCAAGTGATGAGGAGCCAATGTAATTTGGGCCTAGTGGGTGGAGCTAGAATATCCAGCCACACCTTAACCCCACCCACAACTCTATCCCTCCAGAGAGGAGGAGCTGGTCATCGTTTGACTCTGCAGTGAGAACCACTTGGATTTATGAATAACGAGTGGTTCTCTACATTATTACAGGACGTTTGCAAGTCGAGCAGTTTCATGAACACAAACATCCGAAGCGCGCACCCCGAAAACCCACGTCAGACAGCCTGCGAATACTGAATCAAATTATCTTTCACGTCTTGCGCTTGTACGGGCGAATTCACACAAAATGATGTAAAAACGTCCGTCTTGGCGAATATATTAGTGAACATAGTCAGTTATATCTCAAGTGAACGTAAACAGTATATTCAAATTTGGGATCTGTGCATTTGGTCTTAAAGGGACAGCAGCCTAATAAACCTGATGCGGTGTTTTAATGTTAATCAAAGGACAAAAAAAAAAATCACTCACTGCTCTCGACTAAAAATCAATAATTGAGTCTGTGCTGTTTTCAGTTGAGCCGTGAACAAAACTTCACTTGTAGAGCGCCTGCCATCCAATAATCACAACAAGTTTGTGCTCTTAGTTCAGATTGTACTTGTACTTCAAATGCTTGTGCAGAATCGCAGATCCTCCGACTAGTGAAATGTCTCAATGTTCAGAAATCTGCAAAGGTTGTTTGGTGTCTAAAGCTTCATGTCTAGTTTGTCTGTAGTAAAACAAATCATAATAAAATTACCTAGAATATGACAAACAAATAAAATGGTCAAAGTACTGAAGAGCTGCAAACTGAGGCCGATATCAGCGACGCCATCCTAATAAACATCATCAGTTATGTGTGATTTTACACTAAAACTTGACAAATAATGGATTTTTGTTCTGTGACAGATGTATTTGTTCCAGTGATAGAAGCCCTCATCTCATTGGAAGCAGTCATTCCAGTTTTATCTTGTATTTGTGTTGTTTTCCTCATTTTCCTCACATATTATCTACTTAGAAATTATGGTAAATATCCAAGTACCATTTAAATCCCCTAAAGTCATAAATACGGATAGAAGAGGAGAATGACTGTTCTAATGTTTAATATTTCAGGAGAGCCGGACACACTGAAGACACCATCACTAGTGCAACTATCAGGCGAGTCTGACTCTTCTAGAAGTTATTAAAGCACAACACACGTCCGTACGTCTCTTAATGTTTTCATGCATAAATGTGAACGAGATGAGGAGACTGAGCATCTGTGTTATTTATTATTTCATGTGATTCTGCAGCTCTTCATAAAACACAGATGAAGCCAGAACTGCTGGAGGAAAAAAGTGAGTCAGAATTGATAAAAGCCGTAAATTAAAACTCTCTGCATTTAATGTTTGGTTTACTGTCACTGTACAGCTGATGACTAAATGCATGAACATGTTTAATAACCATCATTTTATTCATTCTGAACTTCATCAGGACCAGAAAGATGTGCAGCTGCTTTAAACACTGATCCAGAAGAAGAAAACCCCACAGATCCCAGTGTGGAG
>CM040824.1:39511993-39586993 GCA_022828995.1 Vimba vimba
CCTTCATGACCTTTATAGGTGCGATGGGCTCCAGGAACTTCTCTCTGCCTAACTTCGGTGAGTTGAGACGTTCTTGTGTTTTGTAGTTTTAGTCTGTCAGAAACACAGATGTGAAACTATAGATGTGTTCTTCCAGCCATGGAGAGAGAAGACACTGATCAGAACACCATTACCCAGAATGCCCTGCTGTTGCCACTGCCAAGTAATATTAATAGTCTCTCCTTCAAATCACATTTCATGAAACATACTGTAACTACTCAAATGGTTGCCATATCTGTGCTGATTATGAAGATATTATAATGCTGTTATTCTGTGTTTCAGGACGCTGCAGATCCAAGGACATTTCACTGCCAAACCTCAGTAATGTTTCAGTTCATTTCAACTAAAGATAAACAACTTATTCATCCATTTGCACTTGAAATGTTTGCTATTTAATTGGTGTTTTTGAACCAGAAACACAAAAGTTCTCTGGTTTTAATTGGCCGTCAGTTGAAATGAAATGTTGTGTTTTCTTCAGCTCAAGACAGAAAGGACAGCGATGACTCCGGTTAGAAGATCGAGGATGTTCAGGTTGTTTTGAAGAATCAGATCTAGAGCTTTACTTCCATCATCAAAGCCTAAAGAACATGAAGATCTGAACATCACAGTCATTTATACATGTTCAATTATAAACCCGTGGCCATTAATATGAGGTTTATCACAGCGTTTACAAGAGCATCAGGAGGTCAAACATCAGATCAGCCGTGTGGATATTTGAGCACATCCTCAATGAATCAGCAAAATGACGTTACATTTATTTACATGATTCGCTTTTATTATTTTACTTGCATGATAATCCCAGTGAACTCCGTCTACCTCTGGAGCAGTGATATGGTCTATATTCATATTAGAAATGTGTTAATTAATAAAGTACCTTTTGAAATGAATGATTTTATGAACTGGTGCATAAAATCACTGATTTCAAAATGTCATTTGTGACATGAATGTGTTGGTTTACGTCCAAAGAGATATGTAACGAGTTATAATAAGTGAAATCCAGGTAGTAGGGGAGAGCCGGGACAGTTGAAACACTTTTCAAATAAACGTTGTTTTCTAAGATAAGGTTACAGATAGATTGTTTTGTGTGTGTGATCATCAACTCACATATGTGTTCTCTTTGTATCGTGTTATTCGGTACAAATAGTAAAAATGAACTTTTAACGGTAGTTGTGCTTTGTTTCAATCGTCCCGCCTGAGCTAGGAGACTGAAACACAAGGGTGGAACGGATGAAACATAACAGTTTAAACAGCAACTATTCATCGAATGCTTGTTTTTATGAACAATACCTGACAAGTAACTTATGTACTTATTGTTACAAACATATTTTGTAATTTATCTTAATTTAAAGGTTCATATTAACCATTTTTGTTCTGTCGCCCAATAGGCGATAAGCCTATGTGCATTTTGCGTAATCTTTCTAATAGGCTATTTTGATGAAGACAGACAAATCCGTTTATAATTCATTTTCTTACATTTCTTCCTTGAGTCATATTGAGTGTTTGCTAGTTGAATAGCCTGTTGTTATGAAGAAAACGAGGTTAACCGGAAGACAATAAATAAAATTTATTGAAGATTGAAGATTGGACAATTGATGATTATTAAAGAGATAACGTGTTGCGTAATTGAAAATGAATTTACATTAAAATAAACACAAATCTAGGAACAATATAGGCTAAATAACCATCTGTGAACAGTAGGGGAGACCGGGGACAGTTGCAACACTTTTTGCATTTCTCTCAATTACTCAGAGACTATTTGGACTAGACCAACCAAATTTTTATATATTAAACTTGCATCTGTCTGCTAATTACCCATACCATTTAAAGATGATTATATATGACATATCGTTCACAGTATTTATTTGAATGGAAGAAGTCAGATGTTGCAACTGACCCCGACCCAGGGGACAGTTGCAACACAACCCAGGGACGGTTGCAACATGATTAAAAATACCTTAAATTTCATTAATTTACTTAAGCTTTTTGTCTCAATGAGCATATAATTCTGAAAATATTAATTGTTTTAGGCCTACTATAATATTATAGTATTGTTTATTTCAATAATATTATTGTAGCCTATTATTTATTTATTTAGTCATATTTATCAAATAACGGTTATTGAGTTTTGTTTGTTCATGTGTAGAACATAGTCCTACATAGATTCAGTGTGCAGGTGTTACAGATGCTATTCAATCTCTCCATATTTCAGTGTCAGACAGGAAGTATTGAACAATTTGCAATGCAACAAACTTTTATTAAACATGCAATTTATAATTTGTTGCAACCGTCCCTGACCCTATCAGCCATGACAGAACATCATATTCCTGCTAGACACACTGACTTTGACACATGCTAACCATGTCACTTAGAAGTCAACAAAACAATAATTCAAACTAAGTAAGTTTTGATTATTTCATACAAAATTTCAGGACAGTACGACAAAAATATATCTAATGAAAAAATTTACTTTCATACCTCCAAAACAAGTTTTGTTCAATAAATGCAGCAGCAGATGTTGAATATGTCTACTGTTTTCTTGGTGGGGGGAGGGTCTAACTGTGCATGTTCAGTATGAGTGTCATCACTCTAGCTTGTTTCTGATTGGAGAAAAATGGCATGTTGCAACCATCCCCATGTTGCAACTGTCCCCGGTCTCCCCTAGCCTGTAGCCTTTCTGTAGGTTAATATGGTTAAATAACTATTAAACATTGAAAACACATCTTGTGCATTACAAATGTTTTCATTATTTATTGAGAAACACTTTTTTATTCAATGCTTAAACACATAGTGTGACCACATTAACAGCAGTTTTCCTATGACCGCATGAAAGAATTCACTTACCGTACTCAAAAACAGCTTTACGGCTTTAACTCCAAAACGGCATGACGTAAAGAAGAAATGTTTTCGCGGGTCTGGTAGGCATTGCGTGCTGTACGTGCTAACGAAATTTGACACACATGATGTGAGTGGTTATCAAGGAAATAGGCTTGTTTGAAATGAGCAAAATCTGCGCAGAACCGATCACCGGTGATCAGCGCGAGATGCATGCCGGTTAGAAATGTGTCCGAGTGCGGTCCGCCTTGCTCTGCTGTCATGTTGACGTATGTCAAAAATCTCTCGCGAGCGCAAGGCGGATGTGTTGTATTCTGCAGTCGAGCGCAGTTGCTCTCCACCGACTGCACTGATCAAAAGCATGATGGGAAACGACTTGCTGACGACACAGCTTAATGCTCATTGGTTTAAACAACTGTGATGTATTGTTCTCTTTTAAAATGTTTGATTTTAAAACTCTATTATCATGTTTTATGTGTATATGTTATGTGTGAATATTCCCAAACTATCTGACAGTGCGATCTCTTTGGGTTATGCAATTTAATTTTTATAAAAAAATTAAATAAATAAAAACACATAATGTCTGTATTAAAGAAAAAAATATTGATATTTGGAATGCAATTAAATAACAAGTACTTTGGGTGTCTTGTTCATTTGATTTATTTTCATATAAAAGCAACAGAACTTGAATTACATCCAGTTTATTAGCAGCACTGTGCACGAGCGTGAATCCCGTGATATCCATCTTTGATCTACAGGTGTCAGATCCACTACGAGAAGAGAGAAGAGAGATCTGTCCGGCTTGCCTGCACTTTTTTCACTCCTCCTCTCACTGCAGCCGCTCCTACTCTCGCATACATTTCAGGTGAGGCAAGGCGCATCTCAAACAAGCCTATTCTCAATGGTTAATTCGTCCCGCGTTTCAATCACGCCTAGTAGTAGTAGGCCTACTATGAGATTAACCACCAAAAGGAGATCAGGTGATGGTAACTAGGGAACGTTTTTGAAGAAGCGTGTTAATGCAATATTAAAGGGATTACAGTTTCTGGTCCCATTGACTTCCATAGTATATATTTTTCCTATATGGAAGTCAATGAGACCAGAAACTGTCTGGTTACTGACATTCTTCTAAATATCTTCCTTTCTGTTCAGAAGAAGAAATAAATTCATACAGGTTTGAAACAACATGAAGGTGAGTATATGATGACAGAATTTTCATTTTAAAGTGGAGTATCCCTTCAAATATTGCTGTATAGAATAGCTTCTATATTGAATGTGCATTAACATGTTATGTGAGTATATGCATTTAAATCAGTAGTTCCCATTCCCAATCCTGGTCTTGAGCTCTGTCAACACTGCACATTTTGGACATCTCCCTAATCAAACACCATTCAACTCATTAGAAGAAACTCTAAGATCTAATTATCTGAGTTTCAGATTAAGGAGACATAAAAATGCTCCAGGGTTGAAAACAATGTAGTAAATGTTTATTTAGCTTGTTTTCTAACCATTGGGGTTTTTATCTTGTAGCAAACTGCAGGATTACCTGTAAACAGCCAGAAATAAACAGCTCCTGTAGCAGCTTCTTCAGCTCCCGACTTTATGGGACAGATCGTGTATTTTAGCACAAGCCATGTCTAACATCACAGTAATCATGATGACCCATCATTACAGGTACGGGTTCAACATTCGATAACTTCGACAGGTCTCTCTCTCTCCTCTCCCACACACTGAGCCACGCTGGTTTAATTGTATATTCATTCCAGGTAAAGTGTTCTGGCACTGCACTGGTTCCTAACCTCCTATATTCCTCAGTTCTCTGTGGTTTAGTGAGCTGGTCACTGGTTAAATGTCTGATACAGAGCTTCTTGCAACTGGAAGCAGAAAAACGGTCTCGGTGTGTGTTCATGAGTCAGCGTTTTCTCGGTCGACAAAAACTTAAAGTTCAGTTGAACTTTGAAGAAGCTGTATATAGTGGGACACAACAGCAATCATATGTTTTCTTCTGCTGTCTCTGAAATTTAAAAACTCTTTGTTTTGCACACATTATTAATCGGTTCATCTGGCTCCAGAAAACAATGACGGTCAAATTCCTGTAGCTGGAAATAAGGGAGTTGTACTATTTCAAAACAGAAGTACACATCATCTTGATTGCCAGGTTTGCGGTTTGCCCTTTTCAACTTTTGCTGTGGGTTGATTTCTCAAAAAAAACCCGCCCCCCCGCCCCCCGCTGGTTAAAGGTTTCACATATTGCACATTATATATTGCACAAACTGTAGCTGAAATGCTTGTATTGACATATTTAACATTCTACCAGTGATAAAACTGTGCTAGATGATGTGTTTTGTGAGTGATAGATTATTACAAATATTCTCCGCCCTCTTTAGTCAAAAATGCACATCTGTGGGAAGAAATGATCAAGCTTCTTCAAAGTTTATCATGACATTTGTTGCCCTCATTCAAAAACCACTGCTCGTCACTGTGATAAAAACAAACGGGTGTAGACTGGATAAAGTTCCTGTTTATTTCTTGTACTTATATGACTCGTAACAGTTTTCTCTTTTCATTTCTCTTTTCATTTCTCTTTTTCCTGTGTGTGATGAACTGTCACGTTTCATTGGGTATATGGATTAATAAAATTGTGTAAGTACAATGCAACAGTGACTGTAAAACATTTTAGTTATGTTGAGTTTTGATATTTGGATATGGTCGTTGGACTGGTTTTAATCTATTTTTTATTGGCCTTTGGGCTGGTTTTTGTTGCACAGACATGGAAACCCTGCACAGCATCATTTTTATTTTCAAAAATGATTTGTTGGTTCCACACAATTGATTTTAGCTACATTTAAACAAATGCATTAAGTTGAACTTAAATTTAGTTTAAAAGTAAATTTAACTTTCATTTTTTTCAGTGTACTGTAGTTTTTTACAGTTTCACGCTGAAACCCAGAGATCAGGAATGGCCTCGATCACAGTTCTCCTCCTGATTTCAGCTTTATCTTCATCTCAGAGTGGTAAGGACTCCGTTTGTTTCCATATTCTTACATGCACATGTGTCTGTAGACTGTAAAGATGATTTATTCACAAGGTTCAAAATGATCTGTGCTGAGAGAATGCTGAGAAGTTTGGTACTGTTTAATGTTCAGTTTGATTTTACCTTTAAACTGATCAAATTTAGGGGTAAAACTTCACATTAATGTCCTACAAGTGTGTCTCACACTAGGCGATCTGAACCATACCTGAGCATGTTTGACCCTCAAAGTCCAGTTCGTTTGACTGGTGTGATCACTCCGTACCTGTTACCAGGTGTTGTGCCTATTTCAGCTCCCTGTCAAACTATCACCTCTTGTTGAAACCACTACCTGACAACAAAAAGAGAATAGTGAGTTTAGGATCAGTTGGGAAAGTGCATGATATTATAGGGTAGTCTATCCTGAGCATGATTGCTCTGTGAGCCTATTATATGTTCACTGCAGTAACACTGAAATAAAGTTGAATAGTTTAATAAGTCAATATTAACGTATTTATTCATCTTTGTTTCTGTAAGTAAAAATATAACTATTTATAATATGCTAAGTAATATCATAATTATTATAATTATATTAAGTAATGTTTACAGATGCAACTTTTGATTCTAATAATGTATTAGCAATGTTTCAATTAACATTAATAAATTCCTCAGAAGTATTTTTATTAAAAACATTTTTAGTAACATTTTTAAAGTAACTTTTAAATTATTTCGGTGAGTAGTATAATCCACAGAGAAAGATGCGTGACACTATATGAAATATACAAGTAAATTTAATAAACATTCAGGAAGTTCAGAACTAACTACACAACAGACAGAGACCGCATGAACTACAAACTAAACAGAACAAGAAATTAAACAAGACTTGATTGTGATGCTACTTAACTAACATTAACAAATGAAACCTCATTTTAAAGTGTTACCGAGTTAGGTTAAACTTTGGACATGTGCCTGCAATAAATGATGCATGACAGTTTTTCTTGTTTGAACAAGCTTGTTTTTTCTTATTATTTCAGAAATGCACTCTCTATACTACACATACAGCGCCGTATCTAAACCTCTGATGTCTGGAGAAGAGTATGAATTCTACAACTCAGTGGAACTGGATGGCATAAAGATGAGTTTGTGTAACAGTGTGAATAAAGCAGATTTCATGACTCGATTGTGTGAGGAATCTGAGAGACTCTTTAATGAAAGTGATGATCTGCATTATAAACAACAGTGGCTTCAGATCAACATTAAAACACTGATGGACAAGAGGAATGAGAACAGCACACGGGACACGGGTAATGATGTTTAGGGGACAGTGGGGTCAGTTGGGGGTAAGCTGTGCCATAATTTGAATAATTGAGGAATGCAAGAGTGGTTTTTACTTCCAATAAAAATGAACAGATATGAGAACAAACAAATCACTCATGCACTGATTTGAAAGTCTAATTTGGTTGCATATTATTCATTATGCATTTTATGCATATTTTCTTAAACCAACTAAACGTCTCAGTTACTAACGTAACCTCGGTTCCCTGAGATGAAGGAACGAGTTTTGCATAAGGCTAGCTTACGCTATGGGAAAACTCATTTTCTCGAGAATATTGAAGCCAAATTTTTAAAACGCAGTGCAGCTGCACGAACCTATGGCGAGGCAGCTCAGACGCGCGAACCAATCAGGCCGCTTTGCACCCTGGATGCTCCATATCAGCTGAACCGTCTGTGGATGAAGAGACCATTCCCTTGGGGTAACATTGTCTCTTGATTGCATATCTCACCCTGGTTCATAATGCCTGGCACATGCGCCGCCCTCAACAAGCGCAGGTTGTGCATTATGTATTCTTGTGCCTCTACACCTGAGACTGCCTGTGCGAATTTGCAGTCAGATTTCGCCTCATTACAATCCGCCTTGTTTGATTTGAAGCTACTTTTAAATGCAAAAAAGACAAAGGCAATGATATTTGCCCCCATAGGTACTAAAGTCCCAGTTCTTGCTATTAAGACACTCCAAGATGAAGCTATTGAACTTGTTGATACTTACAAGTATTTGGGTATCTGGCTTGATAAAGGTTTTACCTTTAAAAAACACATTGAAGCTCTCGCTATGAAACTTAAATTCACTCTGGCATTCTTATATAGATTAAAAACTTGCTTTTTTAGGACTATAAGAAAGAGACTCTGGTTGCAGGACTATTCCTGTCTCAGATAGATTATGGGGATATCATCTATGAATTTGCTTGTCCATCTACTCTGTCTATAGACCCTTTTACAGTTGGTAAACACGGTGACGTATTTGTGTGGGCGGAGCTTAGCTGGAGGCAGAAAGATCCCTCTGGCCGCTTCACTAACGTTAGTTTGCAAGTTTTGTTAGCTTGTTTTTTAACAATGACTGGAGAAAATCCGATTTTGTCTTAATGTGCAAGGTCACTCACTGTCCAGGATGCCGATTGTTATTTGCAAAAGTTAATTTTAACGGACGGAACCAGATGACCGTACACGCTCAGTCAATGGACGAACTGACAGGATTAATGTTAACGCTCCCTCCGGTTGAGTGGCCTGACTTCTACACCTACCCGATAGAGAAACTGAGGGTAAAGAGAAACTGAGGACATATAAATATATTTAGATGCCTATAATAATATAACTATGTGCTGAATGGTCATGTAAAGACTTGTGTGGTTCAATCCGCAGTTCTGCCTAGCCAGCGCCAAGACGACAATGTAAAGAGTGACACTACGGTGCAATTTTAATGATATGAATATTTTCTAGAAATAAAAATTCCAGATACAGCATACTCATTTTTCATTGATTCTTGCACCCAAGAACACAACAAGATGACTTTTAATAATAAAAATAATAATTTAAGCTCCTTATTATGTAGCCGAATCTGTGCTGGTTTGTATTAACCGCCTCCAGTTTTCCGTTTGTTTTGCCTCCAGCTAGCGCCGTGACGTAGGCGCAAAAGGGGTCTATACTTGACCCTCTTTATCATGTGGCTCTCAGGCTCATTACAAATGCTGGCTATCAGACACATCACTGCATCTTATACATATGGTAAATTGGCCGTCAATTAAATCGCGCAGGATGTGATATTGGCATATTTTTATTTATAAAGCGATTTTAGGTATCTTGCCGCCTTATATTTGTTTAAAATTTGTTCGTACTCAAAGTACATATCAATTAAGATCTAGTGATGTACTACTTTTTAAGGTACCAAGAATGAGGACAGAAACAGTAAAGAGGGGTCTGTCTTACTATGGTCCTTCGTCCTTGAATGAACTACAGTCTAGACTTAAGATTGGTGCGCTAATTTCCTTAGCTGCTTTTAAAAAAAGGAGCTGGGCGGGGCTGAGAGACCGGGGCACTGATTTTACCTGCTGAGGAGGTGGTGCCTTCTTTTGGCTCGAAGCAGAGCTGGAACGTTTCGGGAGAAAATGACGCACAGCCTGTGACGCTTTCTGAGCTTCAATGTAGCGCTCCGCGAAACCTTTGACTGCTGGGCTGACCTGTGGTGGAGATAGGGGAGTCTAGAAAAGCTGCCCTGTCTGCATCCTTCATGTCAGTCAAATTCAGCCATAGGTGCCGTTCAAGTTCGCCATGCCTCATCTGATCGCCTGGGCTGTTGACTTTGTGGCTCGCAGGGCCAGGTCTGTGGCGTTGTGCAGGTCCCTGAAAGCTTCCGGTTCAGGCATATGCAAGGCCAGCGAGAGCTGAAGTGTCGCGGCAAGGCTTGGACGGATGCAAGCCTTTGGCTTTCCATCCTGTAGTGGTGGGCGGGCAGAGGTGTGTGGCCACCACTTCCTCGAGGGGAGGAATCGCCTCATAACCTTTCTCCAGAGCGCCGTCTACAGTAGAGAGTGTCGAGGAGAAGGAAGGCTTTAAGTGAGCTGAGTGTGGCGCTTTCCCCGACTTCGTCAACTCGTCATGCACTTCTGGGAAGAAGGGGGCGGCAGTGGTGTAGTCTAGTTTTTTGTAGTGAGTATACTGTAATATCCCCAATCCCCCCCCCCTCTCACCGCATACTAAAAAAAAAAAAAAGGTGTTATTTTAAAATACATTTTACTGTGCCATTTCTTTCTAATTTATTTGAGTTAGACCGAACTTTTATTTTGGTGGGTTGTAGACATTTGAGTTTCTGTGTGTTTTAATAAACTATTATTATTATTAGGCCTGAAGTATACTTTACTGTGCAATAGTAATATATTTCTGTTATAATTTCTTCAAGTTATACAGAACTTTTATTTTGACAGGTTGTCGTAAAGACATAACAGTTTCTGTGTGCATGAAACGAATGAATGACGATAGTTTTATCAAATGAAATGGTGAAATTCTCGTCACGTGACTAATAGCAGCTCTGCGATGAAATGCACATGTGTAGCCAACATCATGTCTCAATACAGTGAAACGCTGAAAACACCACGAGCGTGAGTCACGCGTGCTTCTGTGTGTGTGTGCGTGTGTGTGTGTGTGTGTGTGTGTGTGTGTGTGTGTAACAGTTAGTGACTCAGAAATTGCTCTTTAAGAAAACTGTGATGCAAAGGCGAGCACACTAAGCGTTTAGGATATGGCGCGCCGGATGGCACAGCAGAACAGCGGGCTGAAGGCGGCGTCCAGTGAAAACCAGGAAACCGGCGCCCTCAGAACTGCAATGCAGATGGCTTGTTCCACTGAAGGCTTTTTGACAGCACAGCTCTCTTCCACTTGTAATCTATTAGAATAATATCACTGTCACATTTAGTGAATTTGATCTTCTGGTCTTAATCTTCTGTGTTTCTCTAGATCTTCATGTTCTTCAGTGGAGGCACGGCTGTGCAGTTGAACGTCACTCTAATGGTTCAGTAATGTTTCTTCAAGGCTCTGATGAATACGCCTATGATGGCCAGACCTTGACCTTTGACCTCTCAATGCACTGGCAGCCTTTAGTCCTCGACCACGACATCATCTGGGACAGAGATTCAGTTTCCAGCCTGGAGAGGAAATGTGTGGAAACATTAACCAGATTCACTGAACTTCAGCGAGAGGGAAAGATCATCATGGAATGTGAGTTTACATCAGAATCTCTAGGGTTGATATTTGAATGCATTCTTTCATGCAGGTTTATTATTTTCATTGTCTGTCCTGCAGCTCGTCCTCGTGTTCACACTCTTGTAAAAGCGTCTGGATCTTCAGTCTCGTCTCTGCTGGTGTGTTTGGCCACAGGCTTCTACCCTAAACATGTGCAGATGGAGATCAGACACGATCAGATGCCGGTCCCTGATGATCAGCTGAACTCAGAGGGAATCAGACCGAACGCTGACGGATCCTTTCAGCTGAAGAAGAGCCTGGAGATCCTGCCGTCTGAAAGATCCCAGTGTCAGTGTGTGGTGAAGCACCAGACTCTGACTGAACCGCTCATCATCCGCTGTGGTAACAGGATCAGTCATCACAGTTAATGTTCACAAGATCACTTCATTATTAGTGTTTTGTTTGCTTCATTAGAACTGAACTAAATCGTGATGAAGGATGTATTTTTTTTTTTTTTTTTGTGACAGATGAAGTGATTGACCGGCTGCCGGTGCTCATTGGATTTATATTTTTTAGATAAAGTAAAAAGTATTTTTTGCCATCATTCTTCTTGTTTTGTATCTGCTGAGAAAATGTGTTAAACGACGAAGTGAGTATTATTCCTGTAAGACCTTTATATAGGATGAATAGAAGGGCAGAATGACTGTTAATATTTATAATTTCAGAATTTAACCAGAAACATCAGAATGAAAGCCTACATTTATCAAAATTACCAGGTGAATCTGACTCTTCTACAAGTCGAAACACTATAATATATACATACATTCTGCAACACTCTCATGTAATCAGTCTTGTTGTGAATCAGAGAACAGAACTGTGTCATTAAACATTCCTCTCTGTATCTTTTAGACTTATATAGTTGTCTACAACCATCATCAAGTGAGTCCATGTACAGTATATAAAATTTGTATATTTTAGGAAACTATTTGTCAGGTTGATAATTTCAGGTATTTATCTGCTGTTTTTCTAAAAAAAAAGAAAAAGAAAAAAGAATTAGTCTCTCTAAACAATTATAGAATTCAGTTATAGAATAGTATTCTGTGCCAAATATTTGGCACAGAATACTATATATACATATATATACATATATACAGTATATATATGTTTTCTATATATATGTGTGTTGCACAAGCTGTTTATGAGTCAAGATGCATATCTAGCATTAAATCTTTACATCTCATTCTGATGATGACAAACTGAAGTGAAATTAAGAGACTGACTGTATGTGTTAATATTTATGAACACTGTATTATTTACATGAATGTGTTTTGAAATGATAATTCATACTGTACTTTCATCCAGAGTGTTGACATGTTTCTCTCTCTCTCTCTCTCTCTCTCTCTCTCTCTCTCTCTCTCTCTCTCTCTCTCTCTCTCTCTCTCTCTCTCTCTCTCTCTCTCTCTCTCAGCTCGCAGGCGAATATGTGAGTTCACATTCACTAATATTTACTTTCTTTAATTGTTCAATTTATTCAGCATAAAAATCTACATATCATTAAGAAGCAAACTAAATTTAAATAGTACTAAATAGTAAACTAAATAACATCATTTTATTAAATCATTCTTCGTACAAAAGTAAATCTTCTGAAATCTTTACTCAGATCTCTCTGATCATGAACTGAAGTGACATGAGATGATATGAGGAAACTGACTGTGTTAATATTCATCATTTTAGGTACAAATGGATCCTTGCAAACATGGGAAATGAAATCAGAACTGTTTGAGGAAATGAGTGAGTCTGAATTGTTAAAAAGTTCCTGTCACTGTACAGCTGATGACTAAATGCATGAACATGTTTAATAACCATAATTTTATTCATTCTGAACTTCATCAGGACCAGAAAGATGTGCAGCTGCTTTAAACACTGATCCAGAAGAAGAAAACCCCACAGATCCCAGTGTGGAGGAGGTTCACAGTAGGTCCTGAACACACACAAGTTTCAAGTTTGTATTTATGTATATAGCACTAAAAAACAGCAAACAGGGCTGATCGAGGATGTTCAGGTTGTTTTGAAGAATCAGATCTAGAGCTTTACTTCCATCATCAAAGCCTAAAGAACATGGAGATCTGAACATCACAGTCATTTATACATGTTCAATTATAAACCCGTGGCCATTAATATGAGGTTTATCACAGCGTTTACAAGAGCATCAGGAGGTCAAACATCAGATCAGGCGTGTGGATATTTGAGCACATCCTCAATGAATCAGCAAAATGACGTTACATTTATTTACATGATTCTCTTTTATTATTTTACTTGCATGATGTTACGACCACTTGGCTCATACAGTGATCGCAACATGAAAGGGGAGACCACACCGATCGCTATATTTAACAAAGAGTGTTTATTTAACAGAAATAAGTGAATCAGTAAGTGTAGTGGTTAACCAAAAGTGTAGTGTTCCTCAGTAGAATGAAACGGGTGTTGGGAGGAGGTAAAAGCGACGAGCGAGGCAGCCACCAGCCACACGGACCGACGGCCCGAAGAGGAAAGAGAGACCGGCGAGCTCCTGGAAGGCCTCTTTTAACAGGTCATCAATTAACCTTCACGGCCAGCCTACAGCTCCACCTGTTGGACTAAGACAGACAGACAGACGGCAACCATAAAACACAGACAACAACAAGCTGCCCAGCAGCACGGCAAAGCCGGTCATGACATCACCCCCCCCTTGATGACAGAGACCCATTTTAATGGGACTCTGAAAAAACCATCAAGCTCCCACAATAGCCATAACCAAATTATACAAAATCAAAAATAAACCAATTTAACTAACACTCACACACAGGAAAGACTAATTCATTCATACCACCTTCACCAAGTGCACCTCATTCCTAACAGGACAACTGGACCAACAGTGACCATTCTCACCCACACCACCTTTACCACATTCTGCAACCAGCAAATCCCGGTACCATGGACAGCTATTTAAGGCAAGCAGAACAGACACAGATTGAGCGGGGAAAAACAGACACCATTAAACTGACTCATCCGGGGCGCGAGAGAGTGCATCAGCTAACACATTCTCCACGCCGCGGATGTGCCGAATAACTAAACGAAAAGGTTGTAAAAATAGTGCCCAACGTAAGAGGCGTTGGTTGGTGGAATTCTTTAATGACTGGAGGAAAGTGAGGGGATTATGGTCCGAGTAAACCACAATTGGATGCAAACCCCCACCCACATAAACCTCGAAGTGTTGAAGTGCCCAAATCAACGCCAAAGCCTCCTTCTCGATTACGGAGTAATTAAACTGGTGCTTGTTGAATTTACGCGAAAAATAACAAACAGGTTTGTCAACCCCATTTTCATCGCTTTGCAAAAGAACGGCACCTGCCCCAACCTGACTCGCGTCAACCTGTAGCTGGAATGGTTGATCCAATTTGGGCGCAGCCAAAACCGGCGCCGAACTCAATAACAGCTTGGCATTTTGAAATGCCTGATGACACTCGGCCGACCAAACAAACTTAGCTGTGCCCTTCAATAAATTGGTCAGCGGGGAAACTACCGTGGAAAAGTTGCAACAAAAACTACGGTAATAACCGATCATGCCCAGAAAGCGCATCAATTCCTTCTTTGTGGCCGGCGAGGGAAAATTCTCTATGGCCACGACCTTCGCATTTACTGGCCGCACCTTACCTTGGCCCACCACCTTACCTAAATAAACGACAGTGGCCTGGGCAAACTCACATTTAGCAAGATTTACAGTTAGAGTTGCTGCCACCAACCTCTGAAACAGTGCACGAATACGTGCCAGATGGTCACCCCACGTATCGGCGTAACAGACCACGTCGTCTAAATAAACGGCACATCCCTCCAACCCAGCAACTACCCTATTCATGAGACGCTGAAAGGTTGAGGGGGCGTTCCGAAGGCCAAAACTCATCCTAGAATAAGAGTACAACCCAGAAGATGTAACAAATGCAGACACTTCCTGCGCTCTCGGTGTTAATGGTACCTGGTAATACCCTTTTAACAAATCAAATTTACTAACGTACCGTGCACTCCCAACCTGGTCCACACAATCCTCAATACGAGGTAATGGAAAGGAATCGGGCTTTGTCAATGCATTAACTTTCCTATAATCTGTACAAAACCTATATGTTTGATCTGATTTTTTAACCAACAAACACGGTGATGCCCAGCTGGAATAAGATGGTTTTGCCAGACCGTTATCGAGAAGATATTGAACACTGGCCTCCATACTTTTACGCTTCTCTAGAGGCAGTCGATAAAACCTCTGCTTAACCGGGCGGGCACCCTGGGTGTCAATATCATGCTCGATTAAACTTGTACAGGTTGGAGTGTCCGAAAATAAAGGCAAAAATTCAGAAATTAAAACCTTTAACTCATCGCGCTGTTTCCCACTTAGATGCCCCAACATACTATCCAGTTCAGCCAGCTTCTGCGTGTTATTCATGCACCCATGTAAAACTGCATCGTCTGGAAACTGCACCCCATCCTCAGCTGCCACCCGAGCGACGTTCGACAGCCCCTCTACAACAGCCAATCCCACAGGACTGTCCGCATGACCACCCACCACCCCCGAAGATGTGGAGTAGTACGGCTTCAGCAAATTAATATGGCAAAGCTGCATTGATCTCCTGCGTTCAGGAGTAGACAACAAATAATTTGTCTCAGAGACTTTACGCATGATCGTAAAAGGGCCTGAGTACTTTGCTGTTAAAGACGAACCTGGGATGGGCAGCAACGCTACCACCTGATCACCCGGCTTAAACACCCTGGCCTCCGCCTTACGATCATACCGCTGTTTCATTTTGTCCTGAGCCGCACTCAGATGTTCACTAGCCAACTTCCAAGACAAAAATAACTTACGGCGGAAACCGTTAACATACTCCACCAAACTGGCAGGGGTTTTTGACTGGTCTAATTCAGTGCTCAAAACAGACAAAGATGTTCGTACTTTGTGACCAAAAACTAGGTCATTAGGACAAAACCCTGTGCTTTCTTGAACAACTCCACGGGCCGCCAACAAAAGCCATGGTAAAGCCTCTTCCCAATCCTTCTTCATTTCAACGCAATATGCACGTAACAAAGATTTCAAGGTTGCATGAAAATGTTCCAGCGCCCCCTGGCTTTGAGCGTGATAGGCACTGCTCAAATTGTGCCTTACACGTAACAGTCTCAGAGCAGCCGCAAACGTCTTGGAGGTGAAATTCGAACCTCGGTCGCTTTGAATTATCTTCGGGATCCCAAAAACTGAAATAAACTGTGACAAACATTTCATAATGGACCTTGTGGTAATTGCCCTTAATGCATATGCAGCCGGATACCGTGTCGCCTGGCACATTACTGTAAACAAATATGTACATCCAGTTTTCGATGGAGTTAAAGGACCTACACAATCAATAATGATGTGTTCAAACGGCGTGCCTACGGACTGAATGGGCTGTAAGGGAGCAGGCTTGATTGTAGTATTTAGCTTCCCAGTCACTTGACAAACATGACAAGTTCTCACAAACCTCCTTACGTCCCGCTTGATCCGTGGCCAATAAAAATGTTTTAGTATATGATTATAGGTCTTCTTAACACCAAAATGTCCAGACTCTATACCATGTGCTGCTTTCAAAACTAAATCGCGATACTTTTCAGGTACCACGACCTGCATCACCTGATCTGCCACATCAGGATCAACACAAGATGACCACTTTCGGAGCAAGAGACCATTTTGCACCAGATAACCTTTACCTGGGTCAGTTGCAGCTAGAGCAAAAAATTTTTCCAGACTCTGATCTTTTCCTTGAGCTTCAACCAGCTCATCATAAGACAACGGCGCGGGTAATTCTGGAATAAACAAACCAGACACAGACATGTTAGACACATCAGATGGTGAACCTATCTGCGCGCGAGCCATTGCACGCCAGTAAATTACAGTAATTCATACAAAGTTGAATAAAGCAATAAATAGTTTACTCAGTAAAATGAATTCTCAATATTATATGTTTGTTTGTTGAGCTGTAGAGATCCCTTGTAAGGTTTAATTTTTTAAATGAACAACACTACACCTGAGAGAAAGTTTAACATTTAGAAGACAGCCTCTTTTTTTTTTTTTTTAAATGCATTTATTCAGGAGACATGACTGTCATGATCTGGTAGAAGGAGATCATTCTCTGTCAGACTCGTCTTGTGTCAGTACGGTGTCTCGTAGGGCAGCATACTGTGCCATGTTAGGCAATCCTGATGCTACACAACAGCTCAGAGCACTGCGGGAAATGGCCATTTTATTTGCATCAAACCTGTATAGAAAACAGATGCAATGAAGGAATGCAATGACATATAGGGCCCTATCTTGCACCCAGCGCAATTGACTTTGTACACCGACGCATTCCTATTTTGCACCCGCGCAAAGCGCGCTTTTCCCTCCACAGAAGCACGTCGCTAAGCTAGGGAATGAACTTGCGCTCCCTGGGCGGTTCAGCGCAAAAAAGGAGGCGTGTTCCAGCGCAAACGTTCCTTCATGCTATTTTGCAGGTTTAGAAAACAATTGAGCAACTAACCGGGAAAAAATAGTTTAAAGTCAGTGGCGCGTTGCTTATGTTATTCATATGCTATTTTAAGGGCGCATGCTTGGCCATAATCAATGTAGTGTGTGCACAACGCGCATACACTTTGATTCTCTCATCTACACAGAAGTGGCAGTTTTCATTTTTGCAAATCATACATTATTATGATAGATAGATAGATAGATAGATAGATAGATAGATAGATAGATAGATAGATAGATAGACAATTTAAAAGCATACATCTAGCTTACACATTTACCCAAATTATCATACGCCTTTTTAACCGAAGTTAATTTGGGTGGGTTTCTCCATCCCCAACGTCCCTGACGAGAGCGTTGCTCTCCTCGGCTGTGAACCGCTCCTGGCGCGCGCCTGGCAAATCCGCCGTTATAATAGGAAACCGCTTTAGAACAAACGTGCCTGCTCTTAAAGGGAATGTGAGATGACGCTCTGATTGGTTTATTTCACGTTACGCCCAAACCACACCTATGAATAATGAAGCTCTTCAGACCAACCCATTTTAGATTTGCGCCTGGCGCAAGAGTCATTTATCCCGCCGGGAAAATAGCAACAGCGCCGAGACCCGCCCACAAAGTTACTTGCGCTTTGCGCTTTGACACTTGCGTTTCAGATCGTTAAAATAGGGCCCATAGTCTGTATTAGACTTTTAGACTTATATTTATATCTAATGCAGAGTAAAATGATCTGTAAGATTTAGTGTTTTCTGGAAGTTACCATTCATCTGTCTTCTCATCGTAGCGCTCCACATCAGAGATGGTGTCGAATCCATTAAAGCCTCCGACAGCAAACAACTGACCATTAACTACCTGGATTTTGAGGAAAGTAAAAAGGAAAATAAATAATGTTCAGCTAATGTCTTTAACTTTACATTAATAAATCTTATTATAAAAAGTCCCCCATATTAATTATCATCAAATCATTATTTTAATGTTATTTAATAGTTTGACCAGATACAGATATTAACTGTCCACACATCTCACCTCAATGCCAAAGTTGCTGCGTGGGTTGTTCATTGATGCAACATCAGTCCAGATGTTAGTGAGCGGATTATAGGCCTCCGCACACCACAAATCACTGGCACCATCAAAACCACCAACCTTTAAATAAATTCACTTTTTATTTATGTATTCTGTGCATTTGTATATGTACATCCATGCATGTATTTACAGAAGTGCAACCTTTAAACTGGGATTGTTCCATATTTCTGTATTTGTGTCATGGTTATCATAGTTAAAGGTATAGAGGAGGATTTTTTATTAGATCACCTATACTATTGGTCCTCCTAATTGTCAATCATTCTGGTGAATCAATCAAACTTTTCAAAAAGTGGAGAGGGCGGGTCTTATCTAAAATTCGGAAAGATCCTCCGCTATACCTTTAATTAAAACTATAAAACTGTGTTTAATACTCACAGCATACACTCGATCTGCATAAGCGATCACACCAACACCACTGCGGCGGCTACTCATGGGAGCGATGAGAGTCCACTGGTTTGTTTCAGGGTTGAAGCTCTCAGCAGAGGAGAGATACTCGGTCCCAGTAAAACCACCGCAGATATAAATCTGACAAACACAAAATTAACATGCATGAGGTTTGTGCACAATCATCACAGACTGATCAGAAAACCACTGTTTAAAACTCTCAGTAAATTTTATGATATTCCTTTCCATTTTAACACTATTCCTTATGCCATATCTCTATTTCACAGTTCCTTCATGCTTTACAGGCATTAAGAGTCTCCGGCAGATGAGTGTGGGATCATGGGTAAGTGCTCTTACCCTGCCCTGCAGTGAGGTGGCGCTGGCGTCACTCCTCTCATCATTCATGGGTGCCATCATTGTCCACTGATTGGTGTTTGGATCGTAGCGCTCTACTGTTTTAAGCCGTTGTTGTCCATCAAAACCACCAATGGCATAAATGAGCCCGTCCAGAACAGCAACACTAATAAAGCCTCGGCGTTCATACATGGGGGCCACCTACAACACACCAAATACATCAGTGTGTGAACACACACCAATACACCATCTCATTGGTTCTGTCCTATCAGTTGCAAATAAGCACAATAATACTATTATTATTTTTCTTAATGGTATTTTTTTACCATTTTCATCAATCATGATGCTCTGGTGTATTATATTATATTATATTATATTATATTATATTATATTATATTATATTATATTATATTATATTATATTATACAAAGCTTCAACAATTGCTGGAACACAAAAAAAATGTATCATGGTTTTACCACTTTTAGACATGTAATACGGTAATACAGTGGTATTCTTTGAAGAGATGTGGAGTACAGCACATCATTCATCACTATGGTCCATATCACAATCCAAGTACAATCCGGTGCCATCACTGTACCACAATACTGTTTTGTGAAGGAAGCGAAATTAAAGTTACATGTTGACCTACAGTATTACTCACCTCATGCCAAGTCTGCGTGATAAGACTGAATTTCCTCACGCTGTTGAAACAATCCACACCATCAAAACCACCAATACAGTAGACAAACTCATCCAGGACCGCTGTACCGTGATAGGCTCTGGGACGCTCATCCTCTTGAGTAACATTGACCCAGCAGTCTGCCTTCACATCGTATGCCTCAATCTCATTGGTGGGACTATCGGCACTCCATCCTCCGATGGCCAATAGGATCGATGAGGGCAGACGTGGGCGTGTCAGTTGATGCATGAGTTCTGAGTTGGTGGGTTCATCCATGTTGAGGTCAAACAAAGTCTTCATTGCACTGATGATAACAGGCATGCTGGCTTCATTCTCCATCACTAGTGCATTGCACTTTACATTATTGACGAAGTAGTCTGGTGTTATCAACCCCAATCGAACCTGAAGCACAAGGGAGAGTTTAGACTTTCAGAGACTGTTGCAAGACTGTTATATGGTGCTCAAAAATGGAAAATGATTTCCAATGTTAATGCTTGAAACAAGAAAAAAAAAATTTGTCAGAAGGGAAAGAAAAATAAACTTGTTTGCCCTTTGAATTAAGTTTATTTTTCTTACACCATGCCAGGATTATTGTAGTTAAAACCCTAAAATAAAAATAAAATTAACTTTAACTGAAATAAAATATTTAAAAACTTAATATTAAATAGTTGTCAAGGCAAGTTTCTCATTTTCATTTTCATTTCATTTCAAACTGAAATAAAATGAGTAAATTATACACATTTAAACAAAAAAGAAATGTAAATGACAAAATAACAAAACAAAATGACAAAATTTTTAATTATAGCAGAAAATGTATCTTGATTTAAGACTTTTAAGACATCTCTAATGAAAAACAAGACAAAAATCTCTGTTTTACCTTCGGCAGAAGCACGGCAATGTGTCGCCTCCTGTTTTCTGGTGCATGATTGATCCAGTGGAGGACGGCTTCAAAAACCACCTCCTCCTGTCTGACGTTCAGCTCATCCTCACCAATGATCTCCTCCAGCTGTTCCAGGGAGAGCTCCAGGAACTCCTCAGATACGTGCAGAACCTCCTCAAAGTGCTGCAGGATGTAGTGCTGTGCTTTACAGCGGAGCTTTGAGCAGGAGTAAAAGTCCTCTGTAAACTTGCAGATGCCGATGCAGTTCTCTGGGCATAACTGTGACTCCAGGAACTGACAGCAGGAATCTACAAGACCTGAGACTGAGATCATTTCAGCCGCCACCAAGAGCTCCAGCACATTCTCTTGAGTAATGAGCACAGATCTTGTGTACGCATACTGGATAATAAGAGGCATGATGTCTTGGGATATTCCTTGAATTTCACAGAAATGTTGTGCTGGGCTGCTGCAGTTGTTGGTGAAAAGAGCCCTGTGAACAAATTTGACAAAGAAATAGGCATCAATTATGAGCATATATAAAATAAGTTTTCGTTATTTACATTTTAATTTCAGCCAAATATACTTAGAGAAACAGATTAGTTTCCTATATTAAATTTGAAATGGGTAAAACTTCATTCATAGCCACTCCCAGAATTAAATTTCAAGAATGTTTTTTCCTAGATATCATAGTTACATTCTTTTCTCTGGCAATACACTCATTCATTTTCATGCATTTATATATTTGGAATTAGGCAGTGTCAACAGTATGATGTTGGCAATCATTTCTTGGTAATTTGCACACAATTGCAGTTCAAATGCTTCTTCTCACCTAAAGTAGGAGCTGCAGCCACACATGATGATCTTGTGCACTTGAAATTCTCTGTCATTGGACTTGATGATCATGTCAGTGTGTTCACCCAGTAAACGAGCTTCATCAAACACGTCGAAGGCTGTTGCTCGTATGTTCTCCATGTTCTCTCGGGACTGTAAATGTATTCAGTCTTCTCTCCTCAAACTCTGATTAAAGTCACCTCAGGATTTTGTCTTTGTGGGACTTTTGCTCAGGAGAGTTCTATAGAATGTCTCTGTGACATCATAGTTGTAGATCTTGAATATGTCTCTTCAGTTTGTGTCTTGGCCACAAATTAATATTGAGTTTTGTTTTATCGATTCCTTTTGAATGAAACATCTTCACAGTAACAAAGATATTAAAATTGATTAAAAAAAATGACTTCAGTGACAAATAAAATAAAGCATGGGATAATTAGTCATTTGAATATGCAATCATCCATTTTGATTGCACAACACACACCCTAGTAAGTTTTTGACAGAAGGACAGATGTTTCTTGTGTGGAATGACTGTGACCCCAAACAAGTTTACCAGAGGCCTGTATGAAGAGGATTGTTCTTCACAGATGTCATATTCCCATTCCATTTCAAGGTCAAGCAGCATTAGGCCACGTCATGAGTGCAATGTCTTGCTTTTATTGGTTAAATCTGTCTATTTAGAATTACTGCCATTATAAGTAAAATTAGATATAAATAACCAAGCTGACTTTTTTTTTTTTTTTTTTATTTTTTTTTATCTTTTTACAATATTTACAACTGGAAATATTCAACAAACAAGACTTTGATCAGCCAATAAGACACTACGGCTGTATCTGAAAGTGTCCCATACTGTACCAGCAGTTCTCAACTGGTTTGGCCATGGGACCCACATTTTCCCTTGGACATTAATAAGTGACCCAATCATTTTTATTTTATGTTTTTCAGGAATTTGACCTAATATATATGATATTATCACGATATTGAAATAAGCGTTTTCAAACAATAACAGGTTTTATATTTTTTTTCTTAAAACAAAAAGAACTCGAAATTATATTTAAATCCAACAAAGCAATACACACAAAAACTGCATAAAATAAAGTGATTCAAGTGTTATAAAGAACAATAGTTAACACTTTACAATAAGGTAAAGTCATTTAATGCATTAACCAACATGAACAATGAGCAAAAGCTACATTTGTTACCATAGTTATTCTTTGTTAACATTAGTTTTAAAAAATACAACTGATCATTGTTAGTTCATGTTAGCTCAGGTCCATTAAATCTTTTTGAATTTAATAATTTATTAAATGTTGAAATTAACATAAACCAAGATTAATAACTGCTTTAGAAGTATTGTCCATTGTCAGTTTATGTTAACTAGTGAATTAACTAATAAAGCCTTATTGTAAAGTGTTACCTGTTACAGAATGCAGACCCAGACACAAAGAAATACATTGAAATGTGAGCTTTATTAACAGCACTGAGCAGAATGGAGAATAAGGAAGAGTATGCAGTTCAAATAGACTTTGAAGAATGAGTAAAGCTTAGTAATGAAGACCTTCTTTGTTTTACAGGTGCAGGAGATCATGGATAGCTGGACGGATGACTGGACGGACGCACACACCTCTTCATGTTTGGTGAGTATACAGGATGAGAGGAGAACACAGGAGAGGAGAACACGGGAGAGGAGAACATAGGAGAGGACAGGAGAACACAGGAGAGGAGAACACAGGAGAGGACAGGAGAACACAGGAGAGGAGAACATAGGAGAGGACAGGAGAACACAGGAGAGGAGAACACAGGAGAGGACAGGAGAACACAGGAGAGGAGAACACAGGAGAGGAGAACATAGGAGAGAAGAACACAGGAGAGGAGAACACTGGAGAGGAGAGGAGAACACAGGAGAGGAGAACACGGGAGAGGAGAACACAGGAGAGGAGAACACTGGAGAGAAAAACACAGGAGAGGAGAACACAGGAGAGGAGAACACAGGAGAACACTGGAGAGGAGAACACAGGAGAACACTGGAGAGGAGAACACAGGAGAGGAGAACACAGGAGAGGAGAACACTGAAGAGGAGAACACAGGAGAGGAGAACACAGGAGAGGAGAACACTGGAGAGGAGAACACGGGAGAGGAGAACACAGGAGAACACTGGACAGGAGAACACTGGAGAGGAGAACACTGGAGAGGAGAACACAGGAGAACACTGGAGAGGAGAACACAGGAGAGGAGAACACTGGAGAGGAGAACACAGGAGAGGAGAACACAGGAGAGGAGAACACAGGAGAGAAGAACACAGGAGAGGAGAACACAGGAGAACACTGGAGAGGAGAACACGGGAGAGGAGAACACAGGAGAACACTGGACAGGAGAACACTGGAGAGGAGAACACGGGAGAGAAGAACACAGGAGAACACTGGAGAGGAGAACACGGGAGAACACAGAAGAGGAGAACACAGGAGAGGAGAACACTGGAGAGGAGAACACAGGAGAGAAGAACACGGGAGAGGAGAACACAGGAGAGGAGAACACAGGAGAGGAGAACACAGGAGAGGAGAACACTGGAGAGGAGAACACAGGGGAGGAGAACACTGGAGAGAAAAACACAGGAGAGGAGAACACAGGAGAGGAGAACACAGGAGAACACTGGAGAGGAGAACACAGGAGAGAAGAACACGGGAGAGGAGAACACAGGAGAGGAGAACACAGGAGAGGAGAACACAGGAGAGGAGAACACTGGAGAGGAGAACACAGGGGAGGAGAACACTGGAGAGAAAAACACAGGAGAGGAGAACACTGGAGAGGAGAACACAGGAGAACACTGGAGAGGAGAACACAGGAGAGGAGAACACTGGAGAGGAGAACACAGGAGAGAAGAACACGGGAGAGGAGAACACAGGAGAGGAGAACACAGGAGAGGAGAACACAGGAGAGGAGAACACTGGAGAGGAGAACACAGGGGAGGAGAACACTGGAGAGAAAAACACAGGAGAGGAGAACACAGGAGAGGAGAACACAGGAGAGGAGAAGACAGGAGAGGAGAACACAGGAGAACACTGGAGAGGAGAACACAGGAGAGGAGAACACAGGAGAGGAGAACACTGGAGAGGAGAACACGGGAGAGGAGAACACAGGAGAGGAGAACACTGGAGAGGAGAACACAGGAGAGGAGAACACAGGAGAGAAGAACACAGGAGAGGAGAACACTGGAGAGGAGAACACGGGAGAACACTGGAGAGGAGGACACAGGAGAACACTGGAGAGGAGAACACAGGAGAGGAGAACACTGGAGAGGAGAACACAGGAGAGGAGAACACAGGAGAGAAGAACACAGGAGAGGAAAGAACACAGGAGAGGAGAACACAGGAGAGGAGAACACTGGAGAGAAGCACACGGGAGAGGAGAACACAGGAGAGGAGAACACTGGAGAGGAGAACACAGGAGAGGAGAAAACAGGAGAGAAGAAAACAGGAGAGGAGAACACTGGAGAGGAGAACACAGGAGAGAAGAACACAGGAGAGGAGAACACAGGAGAGGAGAACACAGGAGAGGAGAACACAGGAGAGGAGAACACTGGAGAGGAGAACACAGGAGAGGAGAACACAGGAGAGAAGAACACAGGAGAGGAGAACACTGGAGAGGAGAACACAGGAGAGGAGAACACAGGAGAGAAGAACACGGGAGAGGAGAACACTGGAGAGGAGAACACTGGAGAGGAGAACACAGGAGAGAAGAACACTGGAGAGGAGAACACAGGAGAGGAGAACACAGGAGAGAAGAACACAGGAGAGGAGAACACTGGAGAGGAGAACACTGGAGAGGAGAACACAGGAGAGGAGAACACAGGAGAGAAGAACACAGGAGAGGAGAACACTGGAGAGGAGAACACAGGAGAGGAGAACACAGGAGAACACTGGAGAGGAGAGAACACTGGAGAGGAGAACACAGGAGAGGAGAACACAGGAGAGAAGAACACAGGAGAGGAGAACACAGGAGAGGAGAACACAGGAGAGGAGAACACAGGAGAGAAGAACACAGGAGAGGAGAACACAGGAGAGGAGAACACAGGAGAGGAGAACACTGGAGAGGAGAACACAGGAGAGGAGAACACTGGAGAGGAGAACACAGGAGAGAAGAACACAGGAGAGGAGAACACAGGAGAGAAGAACACAGGAGAGGAGAACACAGGAGAGGAGAACACAGGAGAGGAGAACACAGAAGAGGAGAACACAGGAGAGGAGAACACAGGAGAACACAGAAGAGGAGAACACAGGAGAGGAGAACACTGGAGAGGAGAACACAGGAGAACACAGAAGAGGAGAACACAGAAGAGGAGAACACATGAGAACACAGAAGAGGAGAACACAGGAGAGGAGAACACTGGAGAGGAGAACACAGGAGAACACTGGAGAGGAGAACACAGGAGAGGAGAACACAGGAGAACACTGGAGAGGAGAACACATGAGAACACTGGAGAGGAGAACACAGGAGAACACAGGAGAGGAGAACACATGAGAGGAGAACACATGAGAGCACTGGAGAGGAGAACACTGCAGAGAAGAACACAGGAGAGGAGAACACAGGAGAGGAGAACACAGGAGAGGAGAACAGAGCACAACACTGGAGAGGAGAACACAGGAGAACACTGGAGAGGAGAACACAGGAGAACACAGGAGAGGAGAACACAGGAGAACACAGGAGAGGAGAACACAGGAGAGGAGAACACAGGAGAGGAGAATACATGAGAGGAGAACAGAGGAGAACACTGGAGAGGAGAACACAGGAGAGGAGAACACTGGAGAGGAGAACACTGGAGAGGAGAACACAGGAGAGGAGAACACAGGAGAGGAGAGGAGAACATTGGAGAACACAGGAGAACACTGGAGAACACTGGAGAACACAGGAGAGGAGAACACTGGAGAACACAGGAGAACACTGGAGAACACAGGATAGGAGAACACTGGAGAACACAGGAGAGGAGAACACAGGAGAACACTGGAGAGGAGAACACTGGAGAAGAGAACACTGAAGAACACTGGAGAGGAGAACACAGGAGAGGAGAACACTGGAGAACAGGAGAGGAGAACACTGGAGAGAACACAGGAGAGGAGAACACAGGAGAACACTGGAGAACACAGGAGAGGAGAACACTGGAGAACACAGGAGAGGAGAACACTGGAGAGGAGAACACAGGAGAGGAGAACACTGGAGAACACAGGAGAGGAGAACACTGGAGAGGAGAGAACACTGGACAGGAGAGAACATTGGAGAGGAGAGAACACTGGACGGGAGAGAACATTGGAGAGGGGAGAACACTGGACAGGAGAGAACACTGGACAGGAGAGAACACTGGACAGGAGAGAACACTGGAGAGGGGAGAACACTGGAGAGGGGAGAACACTGGACAGGAGAGAACACTGGAGAGGGGAGAACACTGGAGAGGGGAGAACACTGGACAGGAGAGAACACTGGAGAGGGGAGAACACTGGAGAGGGGAGAACACTGGACAGGAGAGAACACTAGAGAGGGGAGAACACTGGAGATGGGAGAACACTGGACAGGAGAGAACACTGGAGAGGAGAGAACACTGGACAGGAGAGAACATTGGAGAGGGGAGAACACTGGACAGGAGAGAACATTGGAGAGGGGAGAACACTGGAGAGGGGAGAACACTGGAGAGGGGAGAACACTGGACAGGAGAGAACATTGGAGAGGAGAGAACACTGGACAGGAGAGAACATTGGAGAGGGGAGAACACTGGAGAGGGGAGAACACTGGACAGGAGAGAACACTGGAGAGGGGAGAACACTGGAGAGGGGAGAACACTGGACAGGAGAGAACACTGGACAGGAGAGAACACTGGAGAGGGGAGAACACTGGAGAGGGGAGAACACTGGACAGGAGAGAACATTGGAGAGGAGATAACACTGGACAGGAGAGAACACTGGAGAGGGGAGAACACTGGAGAGGAGAGAACACTGGACAGGAGAGAACACTGGACAGGAGAGAACACTGGAGAGGGGAGAACACTGGACATGAGAGAACACTGGAGAGGGGAGAACACTGGAGATGGGAGAACACTGGACAGGAGAGAACACTGGACAGGAGAGAACACTGGACAGGAGAGAACACTGGAGAGGGGAGAACACTGGAGAGGGGAGAACACTGGACAGGAGAGAACATTGGAGAGGAGAGAACACTGGAGAGGAGAGAACACTGGACAGGAGAGAACATTGGAGAGGAGAGAACACTGGACAGGAGAGAACATTGGAGAGGGGAGAACACTGGACAGGAGAGAACACTGGACAGGAGAGAACATTGGAGAGGAGAGAACACTGGAGAGGAGAGAACACTGGACAGGAGAGAACATTGGAGAGGAGAGAACACTGGACAGGAGAGAACATTGGAGAGGGGAGAACACTGGACAGGAGAGAACACTGGACAGGAGAGAACATTGGAGAGGAGAGAACACTGGACAGGAGAGAACATTGGAGAGGGGAGAACACTGGACAGGAGAGAACACTGGACAGGAGAGAACATTGGAGAGGAGAGAACACTGGACAGGAGAGAACATTGGAGAGGGGAGAACACTGGACAGGAGAGAACACTGGACAGGAGAGAACATTGGAGAGGAGAGAACACTGGACAGGAGAGAACACTGGAGAGGGGAGAACACTGGACAGGAGAGAACATTGGAGAGGGGAGAACACTGGACAGGAGAGAACACTGGACAGGAGAGAACACTGGAGAGGGGAGAACACTGGAGAGGGGAGAACACTGGACAGGAGAGAACACTGGACAGGAGAGAACATTGGAGAGGGGAGAACACTGGACAGGAGAGAACACTTGAGAGGGAGAACACTGGACAGGAGAGAACACTGGAGAGGGGAGAACACTTTCTCCAGTGTTCTCTCCTGTCCAGTGTTTTCTCCTGTTCTCCCCTCTCCAGTGTTCTCCTGTCATCCTGCATACTCACCAAACATGAAGAGGTGTGTGCGTCCATCCAGGCTATCCATGATCTCCTGCACCTGTAAAACAAAGAAGGTTTTCATTATTGAGCTTTACTCATTCTTCAAAGTCTATTTGAACTGCATACTCATCCGTATTCTCCATTCTGCTCAGTGCTGTTAATAAAGCTCACATTTCAATGTATTTCTTTGTGTCTGGGTCTGCATTCTGTAACAGGTAACACTTTACAATAAGGCTTTATTAGTTAATTCACTAGGCTACATAGACTGACAATGGACAATACTTCTAAAGCAGTTATTAATCTTGGTTTATGTTAATTTCAACATTTAATAAATTATTAAATTCAAAAAGATTTAATGGACCTGAGCTAACATGAACTAACAATGATCAGTTGTATTTTTTTAAACTAATGTTGACAAAGAATAACTATGGTAACAAATGTAGCTTTTGCTCATTGTTCATGTTGGTTAATGCATTAAATGACTTTACCTTATTGTAAAGTGTTAACTATTGTTCTTTATTATAGAAACACTTTATTTTATGCAGTTTTTGTGTGTATTGCTTTGTTGGATTTAAATATAATTTAGAGTTATTTTTGTTTTAAGAAAAATATATAAAAACCTGTTATTGTTTGAAAACGCTTATTTCAATATTGTGATAATATCATATATATTAGGTCAAATTCCTGAAAAACATAAAATAAAAATGATTGGGTCACTTCTTAATGTCCAAGGGAAAATGTGGGTCCCATGGCCAAACCAGTTGAGAACTGCTGGTACAGTATGGGACACTTTCAGATACAGCCGTAGTGTCTTATTGGCTGATCAAAGTCTTGTTTGTTGAATATTTCCAGTTGTAAATATTGTAAAAAAAAAAGTCAGCTTGGTTATTTATATCTAATTTTACTTATAATGGCAGTAATTCTAAATAGACAGATTTAACCAATAAAAGCAAGACATTGCACTCATGACGTGGCCTAATGCTGCTTGACCTTGAAATGGAATGGGAATATGACATCTGTGAAGAACAATCCTCTTCATACAGGCCTCTGGTAAACTTGTTTGGGGTCACAGTCATTCCACACAAGAAACATCTGTCCTTCTGTCAAAAACTTACTAGGGTGTGTGTTGTGCAATCAAAATGGATGATTGCATATTCAAATGACTAATTATCCCATGCTTTATTTTATTTGTCACTGAAGTCATTTTTTTTAATCAATTTTAATATCTTTGTTACTGTGAAGATGTTTCATTCAAAAGGAATCGATAAAACAAAACTCAATATTAATTTGTGGCCAAGACACAAACTGAAGAGACATATTCAAGATCTACAACTATGATGTCACAGAGACATTCTATAGAACTCTCCTGAGCAAAAGTCCCACAAAGACAAAATCCTGAGGTGACTTTAATCAGAGTTTGAGGAGAGAAGACTGAATACATTTACAGTCCCGAGAGAACATGGAGAACATACGAGCAACAGCCTTCGACGTGTTTGATGAAGCTCGTTTACTGGGTGAACACACTGACATGATCATCAAGTCCAATGACAGAGAATTTCAAGTGCACAAGATCATCATGTGTGGCTGCAGCTCCTACTTTAGGTGAGAAGAAGCATTTGAACTGCAATTGTGTGCAAATTATCAAGAAATTATTATAATTATATACAGAATTTCCACTGCCAACATTGAAACTGCCTAATTCCAAATATATAAATGCATGAAAATGAATGAGTGTATTGCCAGAGAAAAGATTGTAACTATGATATCTAGGAAAAAACATTCTTGAAATTTAATTCTGGGAGTGGCTATGAATGAAGTTTTACCCAGCATTTCAAATTTAATATAGGAAACTAATCTGTTTCTCTAAGTATATTTGGCTGAAATTAAAATGTAAATAACAAAAACTTATTTTATATATGCTTATTATTAATGCCTATTTCTTTGTCAAATTTGTTCACAGGGCTCTTTTCACCAACAACTGCAGCAGCCCAGCACAACATTTCTGTGAAATTCAAGGAATATCCCAAGACATCATGCCTCTTATTATCCAGTATGCGTACACAAGATCTGTGCTCATTACTCAAGAGAATGTGCTGGAGCTCCTGGTGGCGGCTGAAATGCTCTTAGTCTCAGGTCTTGTAGATTCCTGCTGTCAGTTCCTGGAGTCACAGTTATGCCCAGAGAACTGCATTGGCATCTGCAAGTTTACAGAGGACTTTTACTCCTGCTCAAAGCTCCGCTGTAAAGCACAGCACTACATCCTGCAGCACTTTGAGGAGGTTCTGCACGTATCTGAGGAGTTCCTGGAGCTCTCCCTGGAGCAGCTGGAGGAGATCATTGGTGAGGATGAGCTGAACGTCAGACAGGAGGAGGTGGTTTTTGAAGCCGTCCTCCACTGGATCAATCATGCACCAGAAAACAGGAGGCGACACATTGCCGTGCTTCTGCCGAAGGTAAAACAGAGATTTTTGTCTTGTTTTTCATTAGAGATGTCTTAAAAGTCTTAAATCAAGATACATTTTCTGCTATAATTTAAATCTTTGTCATTTTGTTTTGTTATTTTGTCATTTACATTTCTTTTTTGTTTAAATGTGTCTATAATTTATTAATTTTATTTCAGTTTGAAATGAAATAAAAATGAAAATGATAAACTTGCCTTGACAACTATTTAATATTAAGTTTTTAAATATTTAATTTCAATGAAAGTTTATTTTTCAATTTTATTTTTAGTTCAGGGTTTTAGTTATAGTTTAACTACAATAATCCTGGCATGCAGTAAGAAAAATAATCTTAATTCAAATGCCAAACAAGTTTAGTTTTTTCCCCTTCTGACAAATTTATGTTTTTGTTTTAAGCATTAACTCACTTCATTTTGATACATTTTTCAGAAAACAAGACAATATCTTGAGTAATTTTGGAAATCATTTTCCATTTTTGAGCACCATATAACAGTCTTGCAACAGTCTCTGAAAGTCTAAACTCTCCCTTGTGCTTCAGGTTCGATTGGGGTTGATAACACCAGACTACTTCGTCAATAATGTAAAGTGCAATGCACTAGTGATGGAGAATGAAGCCAGCATGCCTGTTATCATCAGTGCAATGAAGACTTTGTTTGACCTCAACATGGACGAACCCACCAACTCAGAACTCATGCATCAACTGACACGCCCACGTCTGCCCTCATCGATCCTATTGGCCATCGGAGGATGGAGTGCCGATAGTCCCACCAATGAGATTGAGGCATACGATGTGAAGGCAGACTGCTGGGTCAATGTTACTCAAGAGGATGAGCGTCCCAGAGCCTATCACGGTACAGCGGTCCTGGATGAGTTTGTCTACTGTATTGGTGGTCTTGACCATGCGGAGTATTTCAACAGCGTGAGGAAATTCAGTCTTATCACTCAGACTTGGCATGAGGTGAGTAATGCTGTAGGTCAACATGTAACTTTAATTTCGCTTCCTTCACAAAACAGTATTGTGGTACAGTGATGGTACCGGATTGTACTTTGATATGGACCATAGTGATGAATGATGTGCTGTACTCCACATTACTTCAAAGAATACCACTGTATTACCGTATTACATGTCTAAAAGTGGTAAAACCATGATACATTTTTTTTGTGTTCCAGCAATTGTTTTAGCTTTATATAATATAATGTACTTATTTGCAACTGATAGGACAGAACCAAAGAGATGGTGTATTGGTGTGTGTTCACACACTGATGTATTTGGTGTGTTGTAGGCGGCCCCCATGTATGAACGCCGAGGTTATCTTAGTGTTGCTGTTCTGGACGGGCTCATTTATACCATTGGTGGTTTTGATGGACAACAACGGCTAAAAACAGTAGAGCGCTACGATCCAAACACCAATCAGTGGACAATGATGGCACCCATGAATGAAGAGAGGAGTGACGCCAGCGCCACCTCACTGCAGGGCAGGGTAAGAGCACTTACCCATGATCCCACACTCTTCTGCTGGAGACTCTTAATGCCTGTAAAGCATGAAGGAACTGTGAAATAGAGATATGGCATAAGGAATAGTGTTGAAATGGAAAGGAATATCATAAAATTTCTGAGAGTTTTAAACACTGCTTTTCTGATCAGTCTGTGATGATTGTGCACAAACATCATGCATGTTAATTTTGTGTTTGTCAGATTTATATCTGCGGTGGTTCGACTGGGACTGAGTATCTCTCCTCTGCTGAGAGCTTCAACCCTGAAACAAACCAGTGGACTCTCATCGCTCCCATGAGTAGCCGCCGCACTGGTGTTGGTGTGATCGCTTATGCAGATCGAGTGTATGCTGTGAGTATTAAACACAGTTTTATAGTTTTAAGTAACTATGATAACCATGACACAAATACAGAAATATGGAACAATCCCAGTTTAAAGGTTGCACTTCTGTAAATACATGCATGGATGTGCATATACAAATGCACAGAATACATAAATAAAAAGTGTATTTATTTAAAGGTTGGTGGTTTTGATGGTGCCAGTGATCTGCGGTGTGCGGAGGCCTACAATCCGCTCACTAACATCTGGACTGATGTTGCATCAATGAACAACCCACGCTGCAACTTTGGCATTGAGGAGATGTGGACAGTTAATATCTGTATCTGGTCAAACTATGAAATAACATTAAAATAATGATTTGATGATAATAAATATGGGGGACTTTTTATAAATTTATAAATTTATAAAGATTTATTAATGTAAAGTTAAAGACATTAGCTGAACATTATTTTCCTCTTTACTTTCCTCAAAATCCAGGTAGTTAATGGTCAGTTGTTTGCTGTCGGAGGCTATAATGGATTCGACACCATCTCTGATGTGGAGCGCTACGATGAGAAGACAGATGAATGGTAACTTCCACAAACACTAAATCAATCTTACAGATCATTTTACACTGCATTAGATATAAATATAAGTCTAAAAGTCTAATACAGACTATATTTCATTGCATTCCTTCATTTCATCTGTTTTCTATACAGGTTTGATGCAAATAAAATGGCCATTTCCCGCAGTGCTCTGAGCTGTTGTGTAGCATCAGGATTGCCTAACATGGCACAGTATGCTGCCCTACGAGACACCGTACAGACACAAGACGAGTCTGACAGTGGATGATCTCCTTCTACCAGATCTGACAGTCATGTCTCCTGAATAAATGCATTCAAAAAAAGAGGCTGTCTTCTAAATGTTAAACTTTCTCTCAGGTGTAGTGTTGTTCATTTAAAAAAAATTAAACCATGCAAGGGATCTCTACAGCTCAACAAACAAACATATAATATTGAGAATTATTTTTACTGAGTAAACTATTTATTGCTTTATTAAAACAAGACCAAACTTAGGTCTATATTCCAAAGCATTCTTCAATTACAACCATTTAAGTTTGAATAGTGCATTTTGACGTCCATTCTCAAAAAGGGGGGTGACAGTTAAATTTGCTGATAACTTCTGGATTTGAAATACAAATAGTGAATATGTGTTTGTGGTACAGCCGCGGATCAGTTACGCACTGCAAACGCAGCATATGTGAAAGCACTATAGCGCGTGCTGCTCCTGCACTGCACTGCAATACGAACCGCACACGCACAGCACACTCCGTTTGCAGTGTGTGTGCGGTGCGTATTTTTTTTCCGTACCCATGTTAACAGGTTAGAGCTTTCACACTGCACGCGGATGCGGTCCAGCGATCCGTTCCAGGTGCAGTGCGTATACAGCAGTGCAGCGATCGTTTCGCATCGAGTCTATTTTTGCTGTGCTGCACGTGCTGAATTAAAATGACAGCGCATGTTTCGTGGTCAAAATGAACACAGATTGACCTGAAAATGTAGTAATTTCACCATAAATGTATTTAAAGGGATACTTCACCTCTGGAAAGATGAATGTGTATTTAAATTGGGTAATTTATGTAGTAAAAATGTTAAATTATTTTTGAATTTGGATCCTTCTAGAATGAGAAAAACCAGAAAATTTATTTTTGGCTTATGTGGATGAAAGACAACAACTCCCAGAATGCACTTGCTTCGCTGCCCTAGAGGCCACTTCCAAGCCACGCCTACCGGTTAGAGAGCAGTTAAACAACAAAGCTAAGCTACTAGTGAGACTCCATGACGAGTCTGCCTGGGATTTTGAGATCGCACAGTATGTTTACTGTGGCGAGCAGGACGAGACTGAGGGGCGCGGGAGAACGGTGCGAGGCCGGTGGCGTGATTACTGATGAGCGACACCTGTGCGACGCACTGGTCTCGTATCTCTCACGGAGGAGCGGGTATTTTCTTAGCAATGGTAAAACGCACATCAACCGATCACTTGTTTAGCGTTCATGTAAACACTACATTCAGATTCACCAATCGGAATTAATTCAGTTAGATTGAAACAAAAGGTGTGCATGTAAACAATGAATGGCGACCGCAGAAAGCAAAAGCTGAATCCCGGACATTTTGGACGATCTCCATGGCAGGACATGTACGGGAAAAAGAGGATGTATGGTAACCCCTACTACTCAGCTTTCTCCACAGAACCCGTTAGCTTAGCTTCCAAATAAAAGATGGCTGACACTGTTGTACATTCTGTGAGTGAGATCCCTCTATGGGCGGGTTGAGAACATGCGGGTCAGCCCCTCCTACTGGCTGTAGTCTTTAGCCTCTGGCCAAAAAAATCCTCCGATGACGCAAAATGACGATCGCGTCATCAGAGGATTTTTTCCAGACAAAAAATACATAAATCTCTCGTCTCAGGGGGATATGAGGGAGGAAAGCACGGTAATTCGAAAATACTACAGGTTTTCTACTGATACAAAGCTTAATGCTAAATCTTGAAGTATCTCTTTAGATTTCATGACTCGATTGTGTGAGGAATCTGAGAGACTCTTTAATGAAAGTGATGATCTGCATTATAAACAACAGTGGCTTCAGATCAACATTAAAACACTGATGGACAAGAGGAATGAGAACAGCACACGGGACACGGGTAATTATGTTTATGTTTAGAGTAAACTTATGACAAGTAATGCGAGCAAATTTCATTTCCATCGAAAATTAACATACATGAGATCAAACAATTTACTAATGCTGATATGAACGTCAAAATTGGCTGCATATTATTCACATTTTCTTAAATCGGTTGATTTACCGGTAATATAATTTTGACATGCAGTTAACTAGCATGTACAATATACATATATTTTAGAACATGATAAGTTTGTTTTGATAGAGTAAATTTTCTGCCATGTAGTTAAATCTTCTACTTGTAATATTTATATAATAAAAAAAAAGATAAACATTGTATCTTCTGTTCTTAATCTTCTGTGTTTCTCTAGAGCTTCATGTTCTTCAGTGGAGGCACGGCTGTGCAGTTGAACGTCACTCTAATGGTTCAGTAATGTTTCTTCATGGCACTGATGAATACGCCTATGATGGCCAGACCTTGACCTTTGACCTCTCAATGCACTGGAAGCCTTTAGTCTTCGACCATGACATCATCTGGGACAGAGAATCAGTTTCCAGCCTGGAGAGGAAATGTGTGGAAACATTAACCAGATTCACTGAACTTCAGCGAGAGGGAAAGATCATCATGGAATGTGAGTTTACATCAGAATCTCTAGAGTTGATATTTGAATGCATTCTTTCATGCAGGTTTATTATTTTCATTGTCTGTCCTGCAGCTCGTCCTCGTGTTCACACTCTTGTAAAAGCGGCTGGATCTTCAGTCTCGTCTCTGCTGGTGTGTTTGGCCACAGGCTTCTACCCTAAACATGTGCAGATGGATATCAGACACGATCACAGACACTGACGGATCCTTTCAGCTGAAGAAGAGCCTGGAGATCCTGCCGTCTGAAAGATCCCATTATCAGTGTGTGGTGAAGCACCAGACAGGCATAATAGAAGATTGCTGTTTTTTTTGTTCTGACCGAGGTAATAAATGGTACTGCTGTTTGGCTGACCTGTGTTTTGCTTTATGGTTTGCATATGAACACTTCATTGGTTGTGCTACATTTGATTTTGCACCAGTATAACTAATCTAGGGATGCACTGATACCAGTATCAGTATCAGACTCGATACTGAGCTCGTGTACTCGTACCAGGGCCGGAGTGGGGCCACTTTTCAGCCCGGGAGTTTCAGGCCCAAGACCGGCCCATTTTTTCCATGGTGGAATTCCAAATTAGCACTTTTTCTAAATTGGATAAATGAAGCAACAGTTCAGCTCTTACTACTGTGTAGTTTGTATTAATAACAAATAATGTAAAGGTTAAATAATAATTCACTTAGACTTTATAAGCAATTGCAACTTTATTTCACACAATTCTGACTTTATATTTCGCAATTCTGACTTTATAACGCGACTTTATATCACAATTCTGACTCTATATCTTGCAGTTCTGACTTTATAAGCAACTGCAACTTTATTTCACGCAGTTCTGACTTTATATCTTGCAATTCTGACTTTATAAGAAGCAATTGCGACTTTATTTCACACAATTCTGACTTTATAACACACAATTGCGAATTTATATCACACAATTCTGACTATATATCTTGCAGTTCTGACTTTATAAGCAATTGCGACTTTATTTCACGCAGTTCTGACTTTATATCTTGCTATTCTGACTTTATAAGAAGCAATTGCGACTTTTTCACACAATTCTGAATTTATATCTCGCAATTCTGACTTTATAACACACAATTGCGACTTTATATCACGAAATTCGGACTTTATCTCGCAATTCTGACTTTATAACACGCAATTGCGACTTTATTTCACGCAATTTTGACTTTATATCTCGCAATTCTGAGAAATAAAGTCAGAATTGCGAGATAAAAAGTCGCAATTATCTTTTTAAATGTTTTATTCTGTGGCGGAAACAAAGCTTCCATACCTCCTGGCCTCTTCCTCCCATCCATCCTCCCTGACGCGTTACGGTAGGGCCGGCCCAGCTATCGGTAGGCGCCGGCGGTGCCGCGGTAAGCCTACCTGAGAAAACGTTTTGGAAAAGACGGACTATGGACCCAACCAACTCTATAGGAGGGGAGGGGAGAACTCCCTCACATGGTACAACCCATGCAGAGGCTGCGCGCTGCGGTGTCAGAATGTGAAACGTGTGTAGCCTATGTAACTAACGTGACATTGAAATAAAAAAAAAAAACATTTCCTCGACCGGCCCAAAAGTGAAGCGGCCCACCGGGAATTCTCCCGATTCTCCCGATTACCCACTCCGGGCCTGACTCGTACTCGTACTCATAAAAATGCTACGGTAAGAAAAACAGATACCAGGCAGCGTTTGTACACTTGTGTCCAGACAAAGAAACACTGACAACAGAGAGTATAATGGGGATATAAAAGAAGGCTGTCTATGAAGTAAATGTATCTAGTGGAATATTAAACAAAACATAGTAACGCCTTTATTGCCGTGGTGCGCAAGCTTCTCAAAAGCATCCCTTTTTAACAGACATCAGTGGAAAGTTTGTAGTTCAGTCGGATGTCAATGGCAAAGAAAGCTTGTAGGCATGTAGCTTATTATTAAAGGGGTGATATAATACTCTTTTCACAAGATGTAAAATAAGTCTCATATGTCTCAGTGTGTGTGTGAAGTTTTAGCTCAAAATACCCACAGATATTTTTATATAGCATGTTAAAGTTGTCCCTTTTTGAGGGTGAGGAAAAACCCACCGTTTTGTGTCTGTTCCTTTAAATGCAAATGAGCTGCTGCTCCCAGCACAGGGGGCGGAGCTTCAACAGCTTGCACTCGCACTCACACACACACATGCACTGAAAATTTAAAAAACTTTTAGCCTTTTATGTTCAAACTGAAGTCAGAAAGATGGAGAGTCTCAAGAAGAAGTGACAACATGTAGAAGCAACAGGACATTTCTGAATGGTTAGTTGATGAATTTATGTAGCTTATGTGAAGTTATCTTCTAGTAATTGATTAGCATATTCTGTCATGATTATCTATAAATCATGTTCGGGGGGCGGGGTTTATGTAAATTTTAGGGTTTGTGAAATCACTAACCCGGGAGGAATGTTGTGTAGTTGTTACGAACTGCTCGGAGACACGAAGGGAGAGATCCAAATGCAGCTTTATTTTAAGGGTTATCCAGAATCGTAATCCAAAAACAGGCAATGGTCGAAACACAGGTGAGCAGTCCAAACAAACAAATAAACAAACAAACAAAACAGGCAGGGACCAGAGGCAAGAGAGTAATCCAGGGAACAAGGCAAGATATCCAGAAAACCAAGAAACATGAAACCAGGGAAAATGCTCGGAAATGCAGACTAACAGTACAACAAGACTTCGCGATGAGTGAATGGGTGAACCAGGCTTATATGGGGTGTTTGATCATGAGGTGCAGGTGTGTAATGCAGTGCAGGTGTATGGAGTAATCAGTCCAGGTAGATGCAGGATGGGAAATGTAGTCTGTGAGTGAATATGATGGTTAGGTGTGGAGTGCCCTCTTGTGTCTCTCGAGGGCACTCCAGCTGGTTATCGTTACATAGCCCCTCCCCAAAGAGCGGCTTCCAGACGCTCAAACTGTCCAGGTGGGAGGTGGCCCGGAGGCGGATCCGGGGGCGGGATGGAGGGCCAGGTCCGTGGAGCGGAAGAGGACCTTGAGACTGTGGTAATACGGGAGGCCAGGACGGAGCAGGCTGTGCAGGTGACCAGGGCGGATCAGGCTGTGCAGGCGACCAGGGTGGAGCAGGCTGTGCAGGCGACCAGGGCGGAGCAGGCTGTGCAGGTGACCAGGGCGGATCAGGCTGTGCAGGCGACCAGGGTGGAGCAGGCTGTGCAGGCGACCAGGGCGGAGCAGGCTGTGCAGGCGACCAGGGGGGAGACAACCCTTCAGGCGGCCAGGGAGGAGACGAACCTTCAGGCGGCCAGGGCGGAGACGACCATTCAGGCGGCCTGGGCGGAGACTTTCCCTCGGGCAGCCACGGCGGTGAAGACCCCTTGGGCGGCCACAGCGGTGAAGACCCCTCGGGCGGCCACGGCGGAGGAACTGGAACTGGCACCACCGGAACTGGTACCACCGGAGCTGGCACTGGAACTGGTACCACCGACTCAGGTTCAGGAACAGACACAGACACTGGCTCAGGAACTGGAACAGACACAGACACAGGAACTGGAACAGACACAGACACAGGAACTGGAACAGACACAGACACTGGCTCCAGCTCAGGAACTGGAACAGACACCGGCTCAGGGAAAGGCATGTTGGCAGCCATCTCTGTAGAGGGTAACTCTGCTGAGGACACTGGCTCGGCGGAGACCATCTTGTCCCGAGACACTTGCTCGACGGCGGCGACCATCTTGTCTGGAGACACTGGTTCGGCGGAGACCATCTTGTCCGGAGACACTGGTTCGGCGGAGACCATTTTGTCCTGAGACACTAGTTCAGCGGCGGTGGCCATCTTGTCCGAAGACACAGGCGTGGAGTCGGCCATCTTGTCCAAAGACACAGGCGTGGAGTCGGCCATCTTGTCCAAAGACACAGGCGTGGAGTCGGCCATCTTGTCCAAAGACACAGGCGTGGAGTCGGCCATCTTGTCCAAAGACACAGGCGTGGAGTCGGCCATCTTGTCCAAAGACACAGGCGTGGAGTCGGCCATCTTGTCCAAAGACACAGGCGTGGAGTCGGCCATCTTGTCCAAAGACACAGGCGTGGAGTCGGCCATCTTGTCCAAAGACACCGGCGTGGAGTCGGCCATCTTGTCCAAAGACACCGGCGTGGAGTCGGCCATCTTGTCCAAAGACACAGGCGTGGAGTCGGCCATCTTGTCCAAAGACACAGGCGTGGAGTCGGCCATCTTGTCCAAAGACACAGGCGTGGAGTCGGCCATCTTGTCCAAAGACACAGGCGTGGAGTCGGCCATCTTGTCCAAAGACACAGGCGTGGGAAGAAGAAGAGGAACAGATTCAGGCTCAGTATCAGGATCAGATTCAGGCTCGGCGGGACGAGACTCCTGACGGGCAGACGTGACGTGAACAGTCTCTGGATCGGCAGACGTGACGTGAAGCGTCTCTGAGCTTGACGGGACCAGCGGCGGCGAGGGCTTTGAGCTGGGCAGGACCAGCGGCGAAGAGGGCTTTGAGCTGGGCAGGACCAGCGGCGAAGAGGGCTTTGTGCTGGACAGCGATGAAGAGGGCTCTGTGCTGGGCAGCGGTGAAGAGGGCTCTGTGCTGGACGGGACCAGCGGTGAAGAGGGCTCTGTGCTGGGCAGCGGTGAAGAGGGCTCTGTGCTGGACGGGACCAGCGGTGAAGAGGGCTCTGTGCTGGACGGGACCAGCGGTGAAGAGGGCTCTGTGCTGGACGGGACCAGCGGTGAAGAGGGCTCTGTGCTGGACGGGACCAGCGGTGAAGAAGGCTCTGTGCTGGACGGGACCAGCGGTGAAGGCTCTAGCTTGGCGGGCATGTCGCTTGCTGTCTCAGGGGCGGCGGGCATGACGCATACTGCCTTGGCTTCGCCAGATTTGGCGTGAAGTGCAGGCTTGGCTGGACTGGCGTGAAGTGCAGGCTCGGCTGGACTGGCGTGAAGTGCAGGCTCGGCTGGACTGGCGTGAAGAGGCTCAGGCTCAGCAGACGTGACGGGCACGGTCTCTGGAAACGCCCCCTCATCCACAGGGCCCACAGAAAAGGATGAGCCACTTATCCTCAGGGCGAATTCAATATATTGACATAAAGTCCATTGAGGGGTGTTGTCTGGCATGAGATAATTTAACATGTCCTCAAGCCCATATCGGAAACTATCCTTTAAGACGGCATCGTCCAAGTCTACCCCATGGCAGAGCTCACAAAATTCTCCAACATATTCCTCTATAGATCGGTTACCTTGGCGGAGGCGGAAGAGACTGATTAGTAGGTCCATGGTGGGTCTCAGTTCTTTCTTGGCTGCTGGATCTGAAGTGGCGAAGTCTTCTGTTACGAACTGCTCGGAGACACGAAGGGAGAGATCCAAATGCAGCTTTATTTTAAGGGTTATCCAGAATCGTAATCCAAAAACAGGCAATGGTCGAAACACAGGTGAGCAGTCCAAACAAACAAATAAACAAACAAACAAAACAGGCAGGGACCAGAGGCAAGAGAGTAATCCAGGGAACAAGGCAAGATATCCAGAAAACCAAGAAACATGAAACCAGGGAAAATGCTCGGAAATGCAGACTAACAGTACAACAAGACTTCGCGATGAGTGAATGGGTGAACCAGGCTTATATGGGGTGTTTGATCATGAGGTGCAGGTGTGTAATGCAGTGCAGGTGTATGGAGTAATCAGTCCAGGTAGATGCAGGATGGGAAATGTAGTCTGTGAGTGAATATGATGGTTAGGTGTGGAGTGCCCTCTTGTGTCTCTCGAGGGCACTCCAGCTGGTTATCGTTACAGTAGTCCCTACCAGCTGTTTGTTGCAACAAATATTGTTTATGCTCAAACAGCAACATTACACACTGACTAAAGTTAGAAAAGTGAAATTATAATCAACCACCCCTTTAACATTAACTGACGAGAGAGAGAGAGAGAGAGAATTTAAATGATGCACACTCAGTGTTCATTCAGCACACGTCATTTGGACAAAAGTTAAAAATTGTAATTTTTACAATTTTTTTGTAATTTTAAAATTTTTACAATTTTTAACTTTTGTCCAAATGACGTGTGCTGAATGAACACTGAGTGTGCATCATTTAAATTCTCTCTCTCTCTCTCTCTCTCTCTCTCTCTCTCTCTCTCTCTCTCTCTCTCTCTCTCGTCAGTTAATGTTAAAGGGGTGGTTGATTATAATTTCACTTTTCTAACTTTAGTCAGTGTGTAATGTTGCTGTTTGAGCATAAACAATATTTGTTGCAACAAACAGCTGGTAGGGACCTCCTCACTAGAGCTCAAGTGAGGAGGAGCCAATGTAATTTGGGCCTAATGGGTGGAGCTATCCAGCCACACCCTAACCCCACCCACAACTCTATCCCTCCAGAGAGGAGGAACTGGTCATCATTTGACTCTGCAGTGAGAACCACTTGGATATATGTATAACGAGTGGTTCTCTACATTATTACAGGACGTTTGCAAGTCGAGCAGTTTCATGAACACAAACCCGTGTCAGACAGCGTGCGAATACTGCATCGAATTATCTTTCACGTCTTACGCTTGTACGGGCGAATTCACACAAAATTATGTAAAAATGTCCATCTTGGCGAGTATATTAGTAAACATAGTCGGTTATATCTCAAGTGAACGTAGACAGTATATTCAAATTTGTGCATTCGGTCTTAAAGGGACAGCAGCCTAATAAACCTGATGCAGTGTTTTAATGTTAATCAAACAAAGGACAAAAAAAACACTCACTGCTCTTGACTAAATAACTTTTGTAACTTTATAAAGATCCGTCTGTATAAATATTTAATTTATACAATAAATATTTATATTCTTTTGGTTTCTCTACCCAATACATTTAAAAATGACATATGGAGTGTAAATACTGGTATCGGTACTCGGTATCAGCAATACCAAAATGAAGGTATCGGACTTGTTCTGGAAAAAGTGGTATCGGTGCATCCCTAAACTAAACTAATACTTGATGGATCATGGATCATTTTGTTGGGCCAAAATCATTGACCAAAACAGTGACTTTTGAAGCTCTCCTCTGATTCCGCATTTTGAGCATTTCAGTGTCTATTTCGTGCAACAGTTACACATATCAGATGTGTAGATGCTGTGGCTGGATTTTGGATTCTCAAAATCAATAACTGAGTCTGTGCTGTTTTCAGTTGAGCCGTGAACAAACTTCACTTGTAGAGCGCCTGCCATCCAATTATCACAACAAGTTTGTGCTTTGTTACTTCAGATTGCACTTATACTTCAAATGCTTGTGCAGAATCGCAGATCCTCCGACTAGAATGATTAGTGAAATGTCTGAAGGTTCAAAAATCTGCAAAGGTTGTTTGGTGTCTAAAGCTTAATGTCTTGTCTGTAGTAAAACAAATCAGAATAAAATTACCTAGAATATGACAAACAAATAAAATGGTCAAAGTACTGAAGAGCTCGAAACTGAGGCCGATATCAGCGACACCATCCTAATAAACATCATCAGTTATGTGTGATTTTGCACTAAAACTTGACAAAATACAGATAGAAGAGGAGAATGACTGTTCTAATGTTTAACATTTCAGGAGAGCCGGACACACTGAAGACACCATCACTAGTGCAACTATCAGGCGAGTCTGACTCTTCTAGAAGTTATTAAAGCACAGCACACGAGATGAGGAGACTGAGCATCTGTGTTATTTATTATTTCATGTGATTCTGCAGCTCTTCATAAAACACAGATGAAACCAGAACTGCTGGAGGAAATAAGGGAGTCAGAATTGCTAAAAGGCCCGTAAATTAAAACTCTCTGCATGTAATGTTTGGTTTACTGTCACTGTACAGCTGATGACTAAATGCATGAACATGTTTAATAACCATCATTTTATTCATTCTGAACTTCATCAGGACCAGAAAGATGTTCAGCTGCTTTAAACACTGATTCAGAAGAAGAAAACCCCACAGATCCCAGTGTGGAGGAGGTTCACAGTAGGTCCTGAACACACACACACACACACACACACACACACACACACACACACACACACACACACACACACACACACACACACACACACGCACACTGACACACACACACACACTGACACACACACGCACACCCCAGCTGGCATTTTAACGTAGAGTCAGCGTTGAATCAACGTCAGGTGTCAGTGTTGGATAACCGTTGGATTTTGTTTAGATTTTGCTAATCTAATCAACGTTGAACGTTATTTTTCTACTGATATATTTCAACAAAATGTTTAAAAGTCATGGTTGTAAAAATAATGTTGATTTGACGTACAACTCAAATTTTATTTCTATTTCTATGTTGAATCCATAGTTAGTTAACAACACCATTTCAACCATTTGGTGTTCAACGTTGTTTTGACGTTGATTGAATGTTTTTTCATAAACTGACATTATTTCAACCACATTTAAACGTTTAAGGTCGGTCAAATGCCAGCTGGGATGGAATCAATCAATATGGAATAGCAATATTATGGAGTACATAATAGCAGTATTATATGGGAGAAGTGCTTTTCTTGTAATTGAGGTAAATGGTTATATAATTAAAGAGGAATACATGAAAGTAATCAGTCCCCTGCCTAACTTTGATGTCAAGGATTTTCACTTTTAATACACTGTATTCTCAGCATCATGATGTCACTCAAACTTCATTGTTATGGTTACAACCATTTTTTTAGACAGCAGTTTTTGTTTTAAATTACTTAATATTTTAGCACCTTTTTATTCCCATGCGAAAAAAGAAACAAGCAAGTGAAGAAAAATAGAAATAAATTGCTGATTTGTAGCTACTGCTAAGAAATTAATTTTCACTCATATGGAAATATAGCCATCTCTTAGATTTAAGATAACCAATATGTCTTACGGCGCTGATCCACTTGTCCGACACGACTGTCGCGTGGTGTCGCAACGCCTCCCCACATTGGTACGTTGATGGGCGTTTACCGCTATGGGCGCGACAGAAGTGTTGCACGGACAAGTGGATCAGCGCCGTTACTGTATTGTTTTGTTTTCATTACAGATTGACAGCTTGGTAGTTGGAGAAATAGATGATGCCACTATGACTGCTTACATTCCAGCATATGGTGATAGGATTGCTACAAGGCGTTTCTGTATGGAAAAACAGAGAAAAGGTGGTGATGATCTAAAAAGACTGTCCTTATTTGAAAAACTTAGAAGAAAGATGGGCACATTGACAAGCAATAAAGACACAGATCAAGATTCTGAGGAGGAGCATTCTATGCAGCCAACAAAGATACATCTGAGAAATAACAAAAGGGCCGTGAAGATGACAAGGAAAATAGAACTAGGATGGATACACGACAAGAAACAAGTGAGAAAACGCAATGGTGGAGGAACCAGAGTTCTTGATATTTCCAAGAAAGCCACAAAAACAGAGATTCTATCACAAGCTAAAAGCTATTTTTCCCCAATGAGAAATCGAGAAAGGGAAAGTGGGAAGATTTCAGTCACAACATTGTTGACTTTCAGGAAGCATACCTTGATGAGGGTGTTAGTGTGGGAGAGCTCAATGAGACACATAAATTGGGGATTTTAAGATTTTACTTGTTCACAGAGCACCTGACAAATGGAGATGAAGTGTTCACAGAGATGACAGAAGGAACTGATGAACAGACAGATGCAGCGAGGCTAAATGAGAGACAGAAAAACACAACAGAAGATAATGAGCAGCTGACACAAAAAACACATGACAGTGAACAGCAGACACACACTGTGGAAGCTTTTGTCTCTACTGCTGTAGAGTTTGTTGATCTTACATCTTTGTGTGATACATCGGAGATCATTTTTGGCCCTTTGCAAGGTGGACCATTTTTAGAAGATCTTGATGACACAATCTTACATGAGCCTATAGAAGAGGCACAGATAAACATCAACGCCTACAGCTCAACTCCTGTCCATTCTGACACAGTGCCTGCAGGCCCATTAAGTCCTACTTATGAACTTTTGCATGTGACAGTGAAACTCCACAGAGTCAATCTCTTGGAGGAACTGATTTCCCAATTCAAGGATGAAGCGATGATGTCCTACCCTGTGAAATACAGCTTCATTCATGAAATGGGGGCAGATGCTGATGGCGTGTCCAGGGATGTATATGCTGCCTTCTGGACAGGGTTTTTAGACTGTGCAGTAGAGGGTGCAGATGTGAGGGTGCCATCACTATCCCCAAAATGGCAAGAGGAAGAATGGAAATCTGTTGGTAGGATAATGGTCAAGGGGTTAAAGGACCATGGATATTTTCCTTCTCGGCTGGCTCAAGCCTTTACAGCAGCAATCACATTTGGTGAACACACTGTCTCACCTGATTTATTGTTTGACTCACTAATGTTGTATCTTAGTCAGTCTGAGTCTGAATCTCTTGTCCACTGCTTTGCAAGATGCCCTTGATGGTGATGATGAAGATGAGCTTCTTGATCTTATGGATCGCATGGGAGTAAGAACAGTACCAACACAAGAGAACTTGAAAGCTGTGCTTCTCCAAGTGGCCCACAAGCAAATAATCCAGCAACCAAAATATGCACTGGATAACATTGCAGCAGTCGCAGGACCAACTCTCAGGGAGTTCTTCCCCAGTGTGCTGGAAGAAGATGTATGAGGATCTTAAACCATCAACCCGAAAGGTATTAAAGTTGATCACAGCCTCTCCAGCTACTCCAGCAGAGAACCAAAGTTTGCGATTTTTACACCAGTACATCAGGGGATTGGATGAGATAGGCCTCCGGAAGATGTTAAGATTCGTGACAGGGTCTGATGTCATCTGCGTTAAAGACATTCAAGTCATATTCACCCCTTTGGAAGGGTTATCAAGGCGGCCTATTGCACATACTTGTGGCCCAACTTTAGAGCTGCCATCAACTTACAACAGCTATCCTGACCTCCGAGCTGAAATGGAGGCTATACTGTCCAGCAACTTCTATGCAATGGACCTGATTTAGATACCAATATTTTAAATGTACTTTTATGTAAGCCATCATTTCTGTTAGCAGTTTAGGAGCATACTTTTTGGGACAATTTAAAAGAAGTGTTCTTGTAAAGTTGCATTTTCATTGAGAAATTATAATTAACTTGGACCCTGAGGTAATGTCAGCTCATGTTAAATCTTAATATTGGCAGTGTTTGGAAAACTGTTCTAACATACAGCACTGTACATTAGAAGGTGTTCTGCTTTTTACAAATAAAAAGCACAGGTTTCTCTCTTGTTTTGTACAGATGTTTTCAAACAAATCGGGTCTTTACTGCAGATAACACACATGGATCTTGTCTCACACAGTAGAATTACTGAGTTTTGACAACTGCACTGCAGTTCCTGCATTCACCAGCACTCTTTAGACAACATATTTAAAGGACAACTCCGGTGAAAAATGAACCTAGGGGTATTAACACATGATTACCGAGTCGATCGTTCTCTGGGATGCGTTTTCATGATAATCGAATGTAAAGAGTTTTATCTCTAAAAACAGATTAGCTTATAACGCTAGTATATGGGGCACAGAGTAAGTAAAAGTAAATCGCTAGTTAATACCACTAACAAGGCTCAAAATAGCCTCACACTAACACGGTAGTATAATGAGGGTTCCTACATGCAAACCGAAGCATTGAGAACTTTGTAAGTGTACAGACAGTTTAATAAGAAGTTACTTTATAAAGACAGTACACTTCGCGTATACAGACAGGATCCATCTTGGAAAACAGTCTTGACTAATCGAGTCACGAAAGCCGTGCTAAGTGAGCTGGTCGATAGGAATTACGTTTGTGAAATCTAATTACATGGAAATGCATAAATTATATCTGTTTATTAAAATATATGGGTGACTAACTACAAGGGAAACAACGGACCATATGAGATTCCAAGTCACAGTTCATCTCACTTAGCACGGCGTTCGTGACTCGATTAGTCGAGACTGTTTGTTTTCCAAGATGGATCCTGTCTGTATATGTGTAATGTACTGTCTTTTTAAAATCTCTTCCTATTAAACTGTCTGTACAATTACAAAGTTCTCAATGCTTCAGTTTGCATGTAGGAACCCTCATTATGCTGTCGTGTTAGTGTGAGGCTATTTTGAGCCTTGTTAGTGGTATTAACTAACGTTAGCGATTTACTTTTACTTAAAATATGCCCCATATACTAGCGTTATAAGCTAATCTGTTTTTAGAGATAAAACTCTTTATATTCGATTATCATGAAAACGCATCCCAGAGAACGATCGACTCGGTAACCATGTGTTAATTACCCATAGGTTATTTTTTCACCGGAATTGTCCTTTAAACAGTCATCTCTACATTACAAAATTTACCAAATAGTCCTATTTTCTACATACACAGTAAATCACACTGGGGAGAAAAAATGTTGCACTGCACTGGCTTAGCATGTATTTATATGATGCCAAATAATTGTGTAAACAAAAAAGTGCTTTATGTGTAGCCCAGAGACACATGATAACAAGATACAATAATATGTTTGATTTAAAGGCCATCCAAACATCATGTAGGTTGCCCTGTTTACAATGAGCCCAAAGTGTGTCAGACCACATCTGGTGATATGAAATAGTTCCACCATAAGGACAAATGTGCCATTTCTGACAATGGCAACATGTGATAACTTTCATTTGCAGGTACAGGATTGTTCCCAGTTCTGTGGTTGAGATGTACTTTTTACATAATGATGAATAAAAAGAGATGATATGGAGCTCATTTGGGTACGTATGTAAGCACGTAAGAACATGTAAAGATCAATGGCTTCCTCTGGAGAGGTTGGCGGATGAAGACTGTTTTCTACGGTGGCCGAGAGAGCTCAACGCGCTGCAAATGAAGAAAACGCATGCAAACAGAAAAAAACACATGCAAATAGAAAAAAACCCACCAACGAATAAGAAAACATCTTCATCAGTTTTACAACTCATGTGCGTCCCAATGCTCACAACACAACCAAATATGGAAATGCGCTGCAAAAGTTCACAACACAACCAAATACAGAAACGCGCTGCAAAAGTTCACAACACAACCAAATACAGAAACGCGCTGCAAATAGGACAGAACACAACGGAAATGTTTCCGGGGAACCCAATAAGTGACGGACGGACAGCTCGCGAGCTTTACCAGAGAGACGCGGGCTCTGGCTTTACCTATGCCCTACTCTCTATAAAGGGCAGACGGCAGAGCCCTTGAATTGGGCACTTTGGAGGGAGCGGGGCACTTGTGTGCCATTATGTTGATGAAGGGAGCAACGAAAGACAACGTAATTTCCTCATTATTTTCACCTGGGATGTTCCCATGACAACGCAGCGCGTGTCCATCAGCTGAATAGCTGTTCTTACCAGAAATATAGTATTATTGCTGTTAACATAACTGTTGCAAATAAATATACATTTTATACAACAAAGTTTTTAAAATATGTGTTATATCTTTGTGTGAGTGTCTCAACTTTAAAACTTGCCGTCTCATATTTGGACCTATAACATTGTTCATATGCTTCATAACATTTCTTACGAAACTTATTTTAACATAACATGACAAAATGTGTTCAATGTAACTGATGTATAGATTAATGTCTTTTCCTCGTTCTTTTTCTCTATCTTTTTTTTAATTTATTTATTTTAGTCTTCAGCTCATTGTTCTTTTTAGTATTCTTATGACATTGAACATATCGCAAATACATTTTGTATATTGTATACAAAGTTGTATGTCATAAACGTGTCATCTTTGTATGTTTTGCAAAAAAAAAATTAAAAATAATAATAATAATAAAAGTAGACAGCTGTAAGCACGTCCTAGCCGTCCGTCCGTCACTTATTGGGTTCCCCGGAAACATTTCCGTTGTGTTCTGTTCTATTTGCAGCGCGTTTCTGTATTTGGTTGTGTTGTGAACTTTTGCAGCGCGTTTCTGTATTTGGTTGTGTTGTGAGTATTGGGACGCACGTGAGTTGTAAAACTGATGAAGATGTTTTCTTTCTATTTGCATGTGTTTTTTTCTATTTGCATGTGTTTTCTTCATTTGCAGCGCGTTGAGCTCTCTCGGCCACCGTAGTTTTCTGCCATGGCAAGGCAACAAATGTCAAACACTGTATTATCACAGGGATATGGTCCTCTCTCACGACATTCCTCCCTACAAGCCTGTATCTTCTGTTGGGATGCCTCTTTAAGGTACTCTCTAGCACCAAAAAGTTGGGGTAGGGTGTACATCATCACTGGACGTCCACCTGGAGACACAGCATTTCTGGATGGGCGAATTCTGTGAGTGTTCCAGAGATGAACAACATCCTGCAATTCTCTCTAAATATAAAGAAAAGAGTGGGAAAGTAAGAAAATTAGTCCACACCGTTGCAATACCACTTGCAGGCAAAATAAATGCTTATGGTCCAGTATGATACAGTAGAGCCGTTTCTCAAACAGTTTCATGCATGTTAAATTCTATATTTGAAAATAATAAATCTCTGTATGTTAAGATTTGTGTTATATGATCAGGGTCAGATAAGTCATCCCTCTCTGACATACTGTGTCCCACTAATGCAGAGAAACAATTTTCTTTCACCAAAATGTACATAAAAGTACCAGAATGAAATGAATAAAAGTAGGCTACTCATAGTGCAGTACATTTTCCTTGTCAGTGTTTTACTATTATGATGTTTTTGGGTTAATATTAGATAGCAGTTTGTGCAACGTCCATATAAACAGGATTAATATTACAGCTGCATTAATGTTTGTGTTGCATTTTATTGTTGTAGATGTAGGCTGCTGCTAATTCTAACTACTTATAATGAGGTCCACTTATCTCTTAAAAAGTCAACTATATGTAGGAAAAATTGTGATCTACAAATTAATTTAATAATCTAATTAAATAACTAATGGTTATCGCCCATTTGCTTCTGTTATGGAACAGCTGTTAGACCTATGAAATGAGATAATTATGCTGCATGTCACTATACATTTTTGTTGGATTATCAAAATCTATAGCTGAATAACATATCACAATTTACATGTCTAAAGCACATTTCTTACCTCTATTATTTCAAGACATGTGAACTGTATTAGACTTTTGTCAAGGAAGTCACCGGAGAAGTCGTCAGAATCTTTTAGATCTTGAAATAGGTTGATCCAGAACTGTGCATGCTGCTTCCTCAAAAATCCCCACCAATGCTCTATCCGTTGGTTATGATTGCTTGAGCCATACAAATAGCAATTTCTCGAAAAGTCGTCCATATGATCATGTCTCAAGAACTTCTGCATCTGTTCCATGTAACAGTTCTCTGTCCCCAAGTCTGAGCGAATTCGGGTGGCTGTCCCATTCCTTGATAACACCGCATCAATAAAGTATCCAGCGATGAGCTTGGGATCACTACTTGTAGAGTATGCATGTAGCCATATCATCATTCGTGAAAACCCGTCGATTGCACCATTGATGCAGATCCCATATGGTTTAGGTTTATCATATGAATCAACATGCCATAAAAAGTTCGGGCCTGGATTATGATACAAACGTCGCCGAAGACGATTCCGGCGCCTCAGTTGCACTCCATGGGGATCCAGTATTTTCAACAATTGCCTGATTGTCTCTTGTGTCAGCACGTAGCCAGCCTGAATGCATTTCAGATGCATCATCTTATATCCGTATAGCATACCATATCGGTTTAACTGATCCTGGAGAAACACAGCAACGTCAAGCAGATCAGAATGTTTTTTTCGTCTGAACAGGCGCAAAGTCTTGAGGTGTCTGCGCAAAGTTGACGCACTAATAACAATACCATTTATATTAAAGACAGCAGTATCTCCCAATGTCTCAAACCCAAAGTAAAATAAAAATGGATTAAACTTGAAAGCTGGGACATGTTTACTTCCATGCAATCCAGCTAAAATAGAGCTCCTGGCAGGATTTTGAGGGATCTCATTAATTCAGAAAAACAGAACAAAATTTTTTTTTTCATGAAAAATGATCTCATAATTCTGAGATAATTAACTCAATAATTCAGAAAAACAGAGCAAATACATTTTATTTCAAGAAAAAAACTATCTCATAATTTTGAGTTAATTAAGTCATTAATTCAGAAAAACAGAGCAAAAACTTTTTTTTCATGAAAAATTATCTCGTAATTCTGAGATAATTAACTCGTTAATTCAGAAAAACAGAGCAAAAACTTTTTTTCATGAAAAATTATCTCGTAATTCTGAGATAATTAACTCCTTAATTCAGAAAAACAGAGTCGATTTTTTTTTTTCTCTGGTGAATGCAATACGCTTCCGTATCACAGAGTATTTCATGTTTGGTATCGTTTAAAATGTCACAGTGCGACTGGTACAAATGTCTCATTTCAGAATAAGTAAAACACAAGGTAATAAGGTTTTAAGGTTTATGGATAGCTGACTTACAAAGGAAGGTGGTCTCTCAAGACAAATGGTCTCTCAGCCCCATGAAGGTGTGATCTCTGAATGCAAATTTACTATTGTTAGCACATGTTTACATGTGAAAGAGGTCTGACTATTTAATGGAATTCAGCAGGGAGTTCGGGGCCTTTTCTGTACTTCAGATCGGTCCGTTAGGCTGGGAGATATAGATCTCTCAGCCTAACGTATTTCTTAAATGTTGGGTTTGCATTTTCTCTCTATTCCAGAGCATTTGATGTTTTGTATCGATTATCTTTGAATTGAGTATGAAATTGGCATGATACATTTACCTGACATAATAAATCCTAATGTGATTATTCTAACTGTTTTTGACATTGTTCATTTAATGGTTAAACGGAATAGTCAAACATTCACTCATGATTAATGATCCACAGATATCATTAAACCTTTTCATTTTTGGAGTCAGATGAATTAACGAGAGAATACATAACTAAATGTATTGTAAATTTAACCAACCAATACTTTGCATGAGTGAGGACAAGAACACGTGATAACCTTCCCTGTGTATTGGCGGACCGGCAGATTGGGCCAATTTCACGGCCTTACAAGATGCAGTACAACTTACCGAAAGTATACATAATATCGACCAATTAGTGTTTTTCAACCACGGAAAGAGGTCAATATAACAGCAGGAGAACAATTATGTCACATAATGTTACATTTACCTCAGGAAAGCCATTTAATGACCATAGCATGTTAATTGAATAGAAAAAAATAGCTAGAGAGGAGATTTTGCTGAGCACTATATTACATATTTATTATATTTTTACTTATGTCATTAAATAATTGTTATTATAACAAAAACTGCATTATATTTAATTTAATTTGTTATTTTTAATCTTTAATAATACCAGCAGATTGGGCCCTCTATGTTTACAGCATTAGGTGAGATTATTTTTTTAAATAAAATTTAAATTAGTCAATATTGAATCAAAGTCGGAATCAAATCACAAGAATGGAATTGAAATCTTGAAATTTTTGTCAAGCAATAAAAACTATCCTACCAGTCATTGTACAATGTAACATGTTGTCACTAAACTTCATAAAATTCTATTTAGTTACTGCTTTGTACTTCAATATACTGCAGCTGTTTTTTGTAAGGGACATCACAAATAAGTACAAACGGAAGTACACATCATCTTGATTGCCAGGTTTGCGGTTTGCCCTTTTCAGCTGTTGTTGTGGGTTCATTTCCCCCCCCGCTGGTTAAAGGTTTCACATATTGCACATTTGCACAAACTGTAGCCTCTTTGACTGAAATGCTTGTAATGACATATTTTACATTATACCAATGATAAAACTGTGCTAGATGATGTGTTTTGTGAGTGATAGATTATTACAAATATTCTCAGCCCTCTTTAGTCAAAAATGCACATCTGTGGGAAGAAATTGTCAAGCTTCTTCAAAGTTTATCAAGACATTTGTTGCCCTCATACAAAAACCACTGCTCGTCAGCACTGTGATAAAACAAACTGGTCTAGAAGTTCCTGTTTGTTTCTTGTATGACTCATGACACTGTTCATTTCTCTTTTCCTGTGTGTGATGAACTGTCATGTTTCGTATAGATTAATCAAATTGTGTAAGTGCAATGCACAACAGTGACTGTAAAACATTCTAGCTATGTTAAGTTTTGATATTTGGATATGGTCGTTGGACTGGTTTTAGTCTATTTCTGATTGGCCTTTAGGCTGGTTCTTCTTACACAGACATGGAAACCCTGCACAGCATCATTTTTATTTTCACATTTGTTCGTCTGTGATTCTGTGAGTAGTTTTTTACAGTTTCAGGCTGAAACCCAGAGATCAGGAATGGCCTCGATCACAGTTCTCCTCCTGATTTCAGCTTTATCTTCCTCTCAGAGTGGTAAGGACTCCGTTTGTTTCCATATTCTTACATGCACATGTGTCTGTAGACTGTAAAGATTATTAATTCACAAGGTTCAAAATGATCTGTGCTGAGAGAATGCTGAGAAGTTTGGTACTGTTTAATGTTCAGTATGTTTGCTTTTACCTTTAAATTGATCAAATTCAGGAGTAAAACTTCTCAATAATGTCCTACAAGTGTGTTCTCACACTAGGCGATCTGAACCATACCTGAGCATGTTTGATCCTCAAAGTCCAGTTCGTTTGACTGGTGTGATCACTCCGTACCTGTTACCAGGTGTTGTGCCTATTTGACTCCCTGCCAAATTATCACCTCTTGTTGAAACCACTACCTGATAACAAGAGAATAGTGAGTTTAGGATCAGTTGGGAAAGTGTGTGATATTCTAGGGTAGTCTATCCTGTAAGTATGATTGCTCTGTGAGCCTATTATATGTTCACTGCAGTAAGCTTTAATAGTTTACATGAACAATTCAATATTAGCTAATGCGTTAGTACAGTATTTATTCATCTTTGTTTCTGTAAGTAAAAATATAACTATTTATAATATGCTAAGTAATATTAACAGATGCAACTTTTGATTTTAATAATGTAATAGTAATGTTTTTTTTTTTTTTGTTTGTTTTTTTTACATTTTTAAAGTATCTTTTAAATGATTTCATGTTAACTAATTGTCTCGGTTAATGTGAGTAGTATAATCCACAGAGAAAGATGCGTGACATTGAATGAAATATACAAGTAAATTTAATAAACATTCAGGAACTTCAGAACTAACTACACAACAGACAGAGACCGCATGAACTAGAAACTAAACAGAACAAGAAATTAAACATGACTTGATTGTGATACTAGTTAACTAACATTAACAAATGAAACCTCATTTTAAAGTGTTACCGAGTTAGGTCAAACTTTGGACATGTGCCTGCAACAAATGATGCATGACATTTTTCTTGTGTGAACAAGTGGGGTTTTTTTTCTTGTTTTTTTCAGAGATGCACTCTCTATACTACACATACAGCGCTGTATTTAAACCTCTGATGTCTGGAGAAGAGTATGAATTCTACAACTCAGTGGAACTGGATGACATACAGATGAGTTTGTGTAACAGTGTGAATAAAGCAGATTTCATGACTCGATTATGTGAGGAATCTGAGAGACTCTTTAATGAAAGTGATGATCTGCATTATAAACAACAGTGGCTTCAGATCAACATTAAAACACTGATGGACAAGAGGAATGAGAACAGCACATGGGACACAGGTAATTATGTTTATGGGACAGTGGGGTCAGTTGGGGGTAAGCTGTGCCATAATTTGAATAATTGAGGAATGCAAGAGTGGTTTTTACTTCCAATAAAAATTAACAGATATGAGAACAAACAAATCACTTATGCACTGATATGAAAGTGTAATTTGGTTGCATATTATTCACATTTTCTTAAACCACCAAAAAAAAAGTATTTGAATGTGATCAGTTTTCAACATTTTGTTATAATATTTACATGTATGCGCATGTATACAAAAACAATGTAGAATATACTCTGAAATAATTTTCACTTAAAATTGCTAGTAAACTTTACAAATAATTGCAAATAATTATTTGTATAACTATGGTGTACTGACAGTAATGTTTTACATAATTAGTGTAAATAGGCTATCGACTCGAGACCTTTATTCAATTAAAGTTTCATGTCACTAGGTGGCTGCATTGTAGAGTTATGACCTCTAAAACTTCCATGTGTGTTCTTCCACGAAAAAATTACTAAGTTAAAAATGACCGATTTGGTCTGACTTCCACCCCCTCTGAGGATCACGGCCAAGCCAGGGAAAGTGCACCTTCCTCGGCTTGACCAAGTGAGTCAGCCCCCCTGGATGAATGTATTGATGTGTTTAACAAACAGTGTCTTGGTGTCCTGGAAATTCATATTTCGTTATTAAAGGTCCAAGCACCAAAGTTGAACTGAATCTCTAATGAATTATTGATACTAACTGCAAATTTTAAACTATCAGCCATTTCAACTGAAAGATGAAGCTTTGTTATTAATGTTACCCATTAGAGGGAGCCACAGGGTAAGAAACCTTTCAAGCCTGCTATTTTTCTATCAGTTTTTATCACTTTGAATGGAAATAAATGCACTGATCTTATTCATTTGTATAACTATGGTGTACTGACAGTATTGTGTTACATAATTAGTGCACATAGAATTTGTGAAATGCTTTTAGATTATTAAATGTTTTACTTTTGTAGACCCCAATAAAACAATTTCTATAAAGAGACATATTTTCTATTGTGGTTTGAATAATAAAACAAAAACTTAAACAGCAAGCATAACGTCTCGGTTGCGTATGTAACCCTCATTCCCTGAGGAGGGAATGGAGACGTTACGTCAGTGGTTTCGCTTAGAAGCCTATCACCTTCGAGTTCTACAAAACGAGCCAATGGCAAGGGAAATCCCATGGGTCTGCGGAATTTGCATAGCGCAACTCTGTCCCACCGCGTGGGTATAAAAGGAGGGACGCTGGCAATCTCGCATTATGTTTTCCACTGAGGAGCCAAGACTGAACTCCAGGCCGTTCCAGTGGTACAGCGGTAGTGGCAGGGGGACGTAACGTCTCCGTTCCCTCCTCAGGGAATAAGGGTTACATACGTAACTGAGACGTTCCCTTTCGTTCAGTCACTCCGAGTTACGTCAGTTTAATCACGCCATGACGGCTGTCTTCCAGTGCCCTGCACAAGACTGAGCTCCCTGTTGTGAAACTAACACGGATGAAGGGGTAGGCTTAACGCAAGAATACCAAGGTACACTGGGTGGCATATCCCAGGTGGAATATGTAACACAGCGCCTACCCATAGGGAGGACTTGGAATACACATATGACCCAAGAGCGGGATGCATATGGAAACTCAGAGGTATCCAGCCCGCAGAGTGGAATGTTTCAACCTCGAGATGGCAAGAGGGGTCTTGCTGAGGGAAATGGTGAAATGAAAAAACATGGAGCACCCAGCCAATCACGAGGGCTGACCAACTGGGCATGCACTCTGGTGACGGCATCAAAAGTGCAGGAGGAACTCAGGGTCTAAGGAGAACTCATCTGTGAAATAGCGCACGTATCCAGTCTGTGGAATGGAATGGCGCAGCAAGCGATGACACCGAGCAGGTCCTACTTACTGGCAAGTGGAAGCGAGTACATGAGAGGACACTGGCTCTACGCGGAGATTATAGAATCTCTCGAAAGTGTTGGGTGTTGCCCAGCCTGCAGCTCAACAGATGTCTGTTAGCGAGGCGAAATGCGCTAGAGCCCAGGAGGAGGCCACACTCCGGGTGGAGTGTGCCTTCACCCCTAGGGGACATGGTCGACCCTGCGTCTGGTAAGCAATGGCGTCCACTATCCAGTGAGACAACCTTTGCTTGGTGAGAACCTTTTCCTTCAGCTTCCCACCATAACAGACAAAGAGCTGGTCTAAAGGTCATGAAACACTGCTTTCTGTCTACGTAAGCACGGAGGGCACATACTGGACAGAGCAGTGCTGACACCTTCTTGACGAGAAAGAACACCAGGTGATGAAGAGGTTCCACTTCAAGGCATAGGCGTGTCTCGTGGACAGGGCCCTAGCGGAAGTGATGGTAGCCACCACCTGAGGTGGTAGGGTACTCAAACCTACCACGTCCCGTCCAGAACCCACACATGTAGGTTCCACAGATCGGGACGTAGGTGCCAGAGGGTGCCCCGTCTCTGAGAAAGGAGGTCCTTCCTAAGAGGAATTGACCAGGGAGGGGCTGTCACAAGGAGCACCAGTTCGGGCCAATGAGGCGCAACCAAAAGGACCTCGTCCTCCCTGATCTTGCACAGGATCTGTGCAAGAAGGCTCACTGGGAGAAACGCATACTTGCGGAGGCCCCGCGACCAGCTGTGCGCTAGGGTCCGCAGTGGGAAGAGTCTAGGGAGGCAAACACATCTACCTGTGCGTCGCCGAACTGTTCCCAAATCACCTGAACCGTCTAGGGATGGAGTCTCCATTCCCCAGGAAGTGGCTGAAACCGTGAGAGCTCGTCGGCTACACGATTCAGCTCTCCCGGGATGTGAATGGCTCAAAGAAACCTAAGATGCTTCTGACTCCATAGGAGGAGACGGCGGGCGAGTTGCGACATACGGCGGGAGCACAGACCACCTTGTCGGTTGATGTACGCTACTGCCGCCGTGCTGTCTGAACGGACTAGTACGTGTTGGTCCTTGAGCGGTGGTGGTGGTGCAGAGCCAAGCGTACTGCCAGCAACTCGAGGTAATTGACATGCCAAAGGCACTGGGGTCCTGTCCAGGAGCCCGTGGCAGCATGTCAATTGCACATGGCACCCCAACCCATAGTGGAGGCATCTGTTGAGACAACAACATGCCGGGAAACTCTGGCCCGTAGAAAGGAGAGGTTTGACCACGGGGTGAAGGTCTGGTGGTAGGCCCGAGTAACTGGTACTCGGTGCGTGTCCTGTTGCCATGCCTATCTCGGGACTCGATCGCGAAGCCAGTGCTGAAGTGGTCTCATATGAAGCAGTCCGAGTGGAGTGGCTGCCGCTGCGGATGCCATATGCCTCAGGAGCCTCTGAAATAACTCCAGTGGAACCGCACTCTTGCCCTCGAATTGACTCAGGCAATTCAGCAGTGACTGCACACGCTCGCTCGTAAGCAGCGCATACATGGCGACTGAGTCGGTTTCCATACCGAAGAAAAAAGAGATCCTGAGCACCGGAGCACCAAGCCCCTGTGTTCGCAAACCTGGTCTGGAGAGGGAGCTAGAATCAGCCAGTCGTCGAGATAGTTCAGGATGCAAACGCCGTGTTGCTGGAGTGGCACAAGGGCTGCCTCGACTATTGTGACTATTGTGAAGACGCGCAGGTCCAGGATCAGAGGTGTGTAGTAACAAAGTACATTTACTTTGTTACATTTACTTGAGTATTTTTTTGGTAAAATTGTACTTTTAAGAGTAGATTTAAATGTGGGTACTTTTACTTTAACCCGAGTACATTTCTAATGAAAAAACTGTACTTTCACTTTGTTACGTTGGGCGACATTCCTCTCGTTACTTTATTTTAATGCAACACATATTGTTAAATGCATAGTTTACACCAAGCGCGCTGTATCTTTTTTCTGGGGCATGAGCGATGCTCAATTCACAAATGAATCACTCTTTTGAGTCGATTCTGTTCAAAGACTTCATCAAACAAGTTGGCAGATCTGTCTAAATCGGTTCGCGAAACAGTTTGAATGATCTGTTCAGTTTCTTGCACGCACTGAATCATCTGAAGCGCTTTCAATTCACACTTGACTCACGAGTCGTAACAGGAAGATTTAAGAACATCAAGAGCATTAGATGAAGTGGCCATGGACCTACAGTATAGTGAAGTGAAAGCAAATCTGCAAATGCAAATCATCATATTTTTGCCAGCGATGAAGATCTTTATTAGTTGAAGTTTGATTTTTGGGCTACAGATGGCAGAAATAATGCCTGTCTCTTCTGTTTTTGTTGCAAAGATAGCCTATCTAATTATGATAATAATAGTCATTTAAATTAAAAATATCTAAATAATATCATGTTATGTATACCTATATATAGGCCTATATATGATCCGAAGTAACTAGTAACTAGCTACTTGAGTAGTTTTTTCATTGGATATTTTTTACTCTTACTCAAGAAACTATTTACTTTTACTAGTAAATATTTCTATAAGTACTTGTACTTTTACTTGAGTACAGTTTTTGGATACTCTACCCACCTCTGTCCAGGATTGGTCGTAACCCACCCATTTTCTTGGGTACAATGAACTAGGGGCTGTAGAAGCCGGAGTTCATTTCAGCTGGAGGGTCGGTCTAAATCGCACAATTCACCAATAGCGTGGCGACCTCTGCACGCATGACAGGGGCATTGCCACCAACCATGGTATAGCGGACTCCCCGGAAGCAGTGAGGAGACCGTACAAACTGAATCGCATAGCCGAGCCTGATGGTTCTTGCAAGCTAGCGGAACAGATTGGGAAGCTCTAGCCAGGCTCACAAAAACTGAACCAGCGGGGTCATGCGAACCACAGACGTACCCACTGGTGGCTCAGAGTAGAGTCCTGCACAGGTCCGATTTTGTAAATCTGCACCTGCCCGTACCCGCAGTGCTTAAAACCGCATCCGACCCGTTTTTTTCCGACTGCAGCACTAATTAAAATTCGCACCCGACCCGACCCGCTTAAAATAGAACCGACCACCCGACCCGCAACCGAAATAAAATCAGTTTAGACTATCACATTATAGACACACTTACAATTTTTTTTATTGCCAGGTCATACAGAAGTTATTACATGACAATTAACACAAGGACAACTTCAGCTGAAGCTTTCAAAAGGCCGGTACATGAAGAACATGTCTAACGTTACCACAAAACTGAGTAGCCTTATAACATTTTACCAATCAAACAGACACGGCTACAACACAATTTTGGGTTCAAACACGCCCTGCACAACACACATACTTAACAGTGTTAAATTTGAAAAATACTGTTCGATAGAACTGCTTGGTTTGTTACCACAGTTATCTGGACTTGACACACTGGACTTGATTTTTGATGACGTATTGTCGACAACTTTACCATCTCCACTAGCTATTTTTTTCTTCAACTCCTCCATCTCGACGACTGCAAGCAGATCGCGCGCGCGGTTATGAGGAATTTTTTAAAGTGAAAGTAGGTATAGAGACTCCTGGGAGGGCGTGGGCACAAAAAAACTGATGTGGATTTTAAATTATTTTATCAACTTGAAATACAGGCATATTTTTGAGAGATGTCTTCCTAAAAATATGCATATATTTTTACGTTTACACATGATTGTTTTAAACCTGTGTTTAGACCCGTGTTTAGACCCGCACCCGTATCCGACACAGTTGGATATTTCTCACCCGTTTGAGCAAAATTTGCGGGTCACCCGTCGGGTACCCACAGGTACCCAAATATTTACATTACATTTACATTTATTCATTTAGCAGATGCTTTTATCCAAAGCGGCTTACAAATGAGAACAATAGAAGCAGTTAAACTAACAGTAGGACAACAATATGCAAGTGCTCTGACCCTTCTCAGTATCCCTTCTCAATCTAACGCAGTAAATCTTTTTTTTTTTTTTTTTTTAAGAACAGAATAGAATAGAGTAGTAGAGAAAGTGTTAGTATTACTGGATCAAGTGCTGTCGAAAAAGAAGCGTCTTCAGCCGTTTCTTGAAAGTGGCTATGGACTCAGCAGCTCTGGTTGAGTTAGGCAGATCATTCCACCAGCAGAGAACAGTCATGGTAAAGGTCCGAGAAAGAGATTTTGTGCCTCTTTGAGATGGCACCACAAGACGTCGTTTGCTTGCAGAGCGCAAGTTTCTGGATGGCACGTAAGTCCGAAGTAAAGATATGAAGTAAAAGGGAGCAGAACCAGTGGTTGTTCTGTAGGCAAACGTCAGTGACTTGAATTTGATGCGAGCGACAATTGGCAACCAGTGCAATTTTGTGAGGAGAGGAGTGACATGTGCTCTCTTCGGCTCGTTAAAGACCACTCTAGCTGTGGCATTCTGGAAGCTGCAAGCTGGAAGCTGGAAGACCAGCCAGGAGAGCATTACAATAGTCCAGTCTGGATAAAACTAGCGCTTGGACAAGGATTTGAGTAGCATGTTCTGATAGGAAGGGCCTGATCTTCCTAATGTTGTACAAGGCAAATCTACATGACCGGGCAGTTCTAGCAATGTGGTCTGTGAAGTTCAATTGATCATCAATTACCACACCAAGGTTCCTGGCTGACCTTGATGGAGTTATGGATGACGAGTCTAGCTGAATGGTGAAGTTGTGATGAAGTGTTGGGTTGGCCGGGACCACGAGTAGCTCTATCTTCGCAAGGTTCAGTTGAAGGTGATGGTCCTTCATCCAGCCAGAAATGTCTGTCAGGCAGGCTGAGATACGATCAGCTACCGTCGGATCGTCGGGCTGGAATGAGAGGTAGAGTTGTGTGTCATCAGCGTAGCAGTGATAGGAAAAGCCATGTTTCTGAATCACTGATCCTAGTGATGTCATGTAGATGGAGAAGAGAAGTGGTCCAAGCACTGAACCCTGAGGCACTCCAGTAGCTAGATGATGGGTCTTAGACACCACGCCCCTTCACGATACCCTAAAGGACCTACCTGAGAGGTAAGACTTGAACCATTGGAGTGCGGTTCCCGAGATGCCCTTCATATTTAGGATTGACAGGAAGATCTGGTGGTTAACTGTGTCAAAGGCAGCAGACAGATCCAGCAGGATGAGAACTGAGGATTTGGACTCTTGCCAGTCTCAAAGCTTCAATTACTGAGAGCAGGGCAGTCTCAGCTGAGTGACCGCTTTTGAAACTAGACTGATTGTTGTACAAGAGGTTGTTCTGTGTAAGGAAGGAAGAGATCTGGTTGAAAACAACTTGTTCAAGTGTTTTTGCGACTAATGGAAGGAGAGATACCGGTCTGTAATTCTCCAGATGTGCTGGATTTAGAGTGGGTTTCTTAAGCAGTGGGGTAACATGAGCCTGCTTAAATGCTGTGGGAAAGGTACCAGTGTGAAGAGAGGTGTTTATGATGTGTGTGAGTGTGGGTACAACCGAGGATGAAATGGCTTGAAGTAGGTTAGTGGGAATAGGATCAAGCGGACAGGTGGTAGGGCGATTGGAAAGGAGGAGATTGGAGACTTCTGCCTCTGAAAGTAGAGAGAAGGAGGGTAGAAAGTGTGTGTTAGCTGGTAAAGTGTGTGTGTCAGTTTGTGGATTGGTAAATTGGCCGCTGATGGTGGTTGTTTTATTTATAAATAATGTAGCAAAATCTTCAGCTGTTAGTGTTGATGAAGGTGGAGGAGGAGGAGGGTTGAGAAGAGAGAAGGTTTTGAAAAGCATGCGAGAGTCAGAAGAATTGTTAATTTTGTTGTGATAGTAAGTCATTTTAGCAGTAGAGATATTAGCAGAGAAGGAAGAGAGGAGGGACTGATAAAGACCAAGGTCAGTAGGAACTTTAGATTTGCGCCACTTCATCTCTGCACCCCTGAGTTTAGAACGATGTTCACGGAGAACATCAGATAGCCAGGGGGCAGAGGGTGTGGTGCGGGCTGGCCTGGAGGAAAGGGGGCAGAAGTTGTCCAAGCAAGATGTTAAAGTGGAGAAAAGATTATCAGTTGCACTGTTAGTATCTAGTGTTGAAAGCTGTTCAGGTGGAGGAAGTGTTGATGAGATCAAAGAGGATAGACGAGAGAGTGAGAGTGAGTGTAGGTTTCGCCGAAAGGTGACCTGTGGAGGAGTGTGTGTTGTGTTCTAAGGCAGGATGAGGTTGAGAGTGAGGAGGAAGTGATCTGAGATGTGCAGTGGAGTGACCAGAGTATGGTCAGTGGAGCAGTAGCGTGTGTAGATAAGGTCCAGTTGGTTACCTGATTTGTGAGTAACCGCAGTGTGTACGAACCCGTGCAGGACTCTGGCTCAGAGATGGGGATGTCAGTTCTTCCTTAACCACATTAAGGTGCTGCCGGTCGTGAGGCCAGTAGTGGGGTGAGAACAAAATAGGAGTGGCCCTGCTACCATCTCCCAGGAAGAGCTGCAGCCCATCTCTGAGCAATCCGAATCAAGAGCGTCGCTTCGCCTGGCGTATGGCAGCTGCGGGGCTGGTGCAGACTGGGGTGCCTTCCTGCGACCACCTCCACGGCACGTTGCCCAGGTGAAAGTTGCTTCTGGGGCCAGGCGGGAGGAGCAGGAGCCGCAGAAGGACACCCTCGGCGTCGAGCAGACTGAGGCATCTGAGCCGGTGGCTGGGAGGAGGCAGTAGCTGGCTGCCGGGGCAGAACATGTTTTATGGGCTCAGTCTGCTTCTGGGCAACTGTACCACACCAAGGTAACTGTTGGGCAAAGTCTTTGACCACGCCGCCAAAGAGGCCAGCCTGGGATATGGGAGAGTTGAGGAACCGGGTCTGCTCAGCCTCTCGTATATCAGCCAGGTTTAGCCAAAGGTGTCTCTCCTGGACCACGGCTGTGGACATCACCTGACCCAGGGAACGTGCGGTCACCTTCGTCGCCCGGAGAGCGAGGTCAGTGGCGGCACGCAGCTCTTCCATGAGCCCCGGATCAGCTCTACCCTTGTGCATGTCCCTGAGCATCCGGGCCTGGTAGACCTGCAGGATGGCCATGGCATGCAGCGAGGCAGCGGCCTGCTCCACAGCTCTATAGGATTTCGCCACCAGGGTAGACAAAATCTACAGGCTTTGGATCACCACGCCAGGTAGAAGCGCTCTGAGGACACAACTGCATCGCAACAGAGCGCTCCACCGGGGGGAACCCATTGTACCCTTTGGCTGCAGGCCCCATCGAGGGCAGAGAAGGCGGAGGAGGCCGCCGAACGATCACAGGAAGACAATTTAGACTTCCAGGATCTTGTGACCTCCTTATGCACCTCCAGGGAGAAAGGTATTGGGGGCTGGCGCTGGCGGCCGCTTAGGACAGGGTGGAGGATTCCATTCCAGCCCGATGCTCACGGCTGCCCTGGAGAGCATGGCTGTCACCCGAAGGCGGCAGCACAGCTGAGTCTTCATCTCCAGAAGACTCCAGCCCACTTTGTGATGTGGCGATGGGCATCATCTCATCATCTGGAGTGCCAAATAAGATGGTTCGATCTCATCGCGACCACTCACGGGTTGCGGTGCGCAAGAGGGGGGTGTGGCCCGAGGAAGAATCGTCGGGGCTTTATTCCACACCGTAACCCTCAGGTCACCCTGGCCAACAGCCAAAGTATAGGAGGGGATAGATCAGATTTTCCCTTGCCATTGGCTCGTTTTGTAGAACTCGAAGGTGATAGGCTTCTAAGCGAAACACCCATTTCGTCAGTCACTGACGTAACTCAGAGTTAACTACAGACTACGTAACTTAGACTACAATATAAAGAATAAATGAAAAAAATCAAAAGGACCTGAAAAGATAAATGCTTCAGAAATTTTTGAGCTGCAAATGACATCTTTACATTAATTTGAAATTGACCTATGATATTGCCACGACTACCAGTCCCGCAATCTCTCTCAGTAACCGCCAACGGGTGCCCTCACCCGAATACTGACTGTCTCTTGAACTCCAAATCCCACAATGCCTCACTCTTACACTGATCCCATTTTCACCTGTGAGTAATGATCACACACAGCTGTTACTCATTCCCAGCCCTATATAAACCACACTCACAGCACACTCTGTGCGAAGTCTTGTTTCACTGTTGTGTGCATCTCTGAGCGTTTTCTAGAAAGTTATCCTGCCTGTGTTTGTGACCCCTTGCTGAAACTCTCTCTCTGTTTGTCTGCTGCCTGCCCATTGACCTTCTGCCTGATTCCTGGATCTTGTATTGTCTGCTGCCTGCCTCTGACCCCTTGCCTGGTTCTCTTTACGCCTCGCCTGCCCTGCTACACTGTTCTTGCCGGTATTGGACCCTTGCCTGTTGACTTTGAATAATAAACTGTTGCAAATGGACCTGACTGAGTCTGATGATTCACAACAGAAGACTTCGCCAGAAGAAGGTCCAGCAATGATGTCTGCCTTGTCTATTGCTTTCTCTGCCCAAGCCAGCCAGCTTGCTGCTCATCATCACCAACTAAACCGCCTGACTTCATTAACCGAAGAATTGATAAAGGCAGTCCAGGCGCTACAAACCTCTGCTTCAAAGCCGCCTCCAGTGCCTACGCCTCCACCTGCTGCCCACGCTCCCGAGCTTCAACCCTCCGCGAGCACGAGCCCCCGCCTTGCGCTTCCTGAGAAGTTCGAGAGGGACCCAAGTAAATGTAAGGGCTTTGTTCTCCAGTGCTCGCTGTATCTTGCCCAACAACCCACGTCTCATTCTACTGATGCCAGTAAAATCGCCTTTGTTTGCTCACTGCTCACCGGTCGCGCTCTGGACTGGATCACAGCGGTATGGAGATCAGATGGTACCGCCTTTTCCACGTTCGCTGAATTTCTTCAGCGGTTCCAGGCAGTCTTCGAACACTCCAAGGAGGGTAAGGGAGCGGAGGATCGTCTCCTGGAACTCACGCAGGGCCGGTCCACCGCTGCTGAGTATGCACTGGAATTCCGCACCCTCGCGGCTCAGACGAACTGGACCGATAATGCGCTGAAGGTGGTCTTCCGGCGAGGCTTAACCCATGAGCTGCAAGCGGAGCTGGCCTGTCGTGATGAGGGGAAGGATCTTGATCAGTTCATCCACCTGTCCATCCAAATAGATAATCTGTTACGATCTCGCCGCCCCGGCGGCAATCGCCCTGTGTCTACCTCCCGCTACCTTTTCACTTCTCGAGCCTCCGGTCCAGCCTCAACGGAAACCAGTGAGCCCATGCAAATAAACGCTTCCCGGCTGACCCAGGAAGAGAAAGAGCGACGGAGGTCACAGAATTTGTGCTTGTATTGTGGCGAGGCTGGTCACTTCCGTCTCAACTGTCCTTCACGACCCCGTCTGAGAGATGTGGCACCGGTGAGTCTGACCATTGATTCTCTCAATCCCAACTCCTGTGTATCTGTACCCCTTGAGTTCACTATTAATGGCCAAGTAGTCTCCACGCCTGCCTTAATAGATTCCGGAGCGGCCGGAAACTTCATGTCCCGAGATTATGCCATGCACCACAAGATTGCTCTGATACCCTGTTCCTTTCCCCTCACAGTCGAAGCAGTCGATGGGCGGCCGCTAGGCTCCGGCCGGGTTTCCCACGTCACTCAAGAGATCTGCATGCGGACTGGAGCCCTTCACTGTGAGACCATCCAATTCTATGTACTTCACGCTCCACACACACCTGTCATCCTGGGCCTGCCCTGGCTCCGCAAGCACGACCCACACATCCAGTGGGCAACCGGCCAAATCGTCTGTTGGGGAAAGAACTGTCATGCTACCTGTCTCACCACTGTCACACCATTATCAGTCCAAAGCATCATCGAGCCCTGGGAGGACGCTGTGATGAACCGCCTCCAATCCGTTTATCACGATCTGTCAGAGGCCTTCAGCAAGACAAAGGCCTCCAGGCTTCCTCCTCACCATACCAACGACTGTGCCATCGATCTGCTGCCGGGCACCACGCCTCCCAAGGGCCGAGTTTTCCCACTCTCCCAACCAGAAACCGAGGCCATGCGAAAATACATTGAAGAGGAACTCGCGAAGGGCTTCATACGTCCCTCAGCGTCCCCTGCATCAGCCGGGTTTTTCTTTGTGCAGAAGAAAGACGGCGGTCTCCGACCCTGTATTAATTATAGAGCTCTTAATGACTGCACAATTAAGTTCCTCTACCCGCTGCCCCTAGTGCCCGCCGCCTTGGAACTCCTTCGTACGGCCAGATTCTACACTAAACTGGATTTGCTGTGTGCCTATAACCTGATCCACATCCGCGAAGGGGACGAGTGGAAGACCGCCTTTTCCACCTGCACGGGGCACTATGAATATCTGGTTATGCCATTCGGCCTGGCAAACAGTCCAGCCGTCTTCCAGTCTTTCATAAATGATGTATTCCGAGATATGCTCCACCGAACTGTTATCATTTACATTGACGACATCCTGATTTATTCAGACACCTTAAAAGACCACATCCAGCACGTCCGGGCAGTCCTCCAAAGACTCATCCAGCATCAACTCTACGCTAAGATCGAGAAGTGTGATTTCCACCAGACCACTACAACATTCCTGGGTTATGCAGGGCCGGCCCTGACCAATTTGCTGCCCTAGGCAAGATTTTACCTGGCGCCCCATGCATCACAGCCCATTTCACCCCGTCATTGTGTTCATGATATACAGTATATATATATATATATATATATATATATATATATATATATATATATATATATATATATATATATATACACACACACACTACAGGCCAAAAGTTTGGAAACATTACTATTTTTAATGTTTTTCAAAGAAGTTTCTTCTGCTCATCAAGCCTGCATTTATTTGATCAAAAATACAGAAAAAAATGTAATATTGTGATATATTATTACAATTTAAAATAATTGGTTTTCAATTCATTATACTTTAAATTATCATTTATTTCTGTGATGCAAAGCTGAACTTTCAGGACCATTACTATCACATTATCCTTTAGAAATCATTCTAATATGATGATTCATTATCAAAGTTGGGAACAGTTCTGCTGCTTAATATTTTTTCATAACCTGTGATACTTTTTAGGATAATTTGATGAATAAAAAGTAAAAAAATAAAAATAAAAAAAGAAGCAAATGTTTTAAAAATAGAAATCTTTTGTAACAACAATATACACTGGTCAGTAATTTGGGGTCAGTAATTTTTTTTCTTTCTTTTTTTGAAATAAATCAATACTTTTATTCAGCAAGGATGTGTTAAATTGATAAAAAGTGATAGTAAAGAAGATTTATATTATTAGAAAATATTTTTTTTTATTTTGAATAAATGCAGTTCTTTTTAACCTTTTATTCATCAAATATATTAGGCAGCAGAACTGTTTCCAACACTCATAATAAATCAGAATATTAGAATGATTTCTAAAGGATCATGTGATAGACTGGATGTCACATGTGACACTGAAGACTGGAGTAATGATCCTGAAAATTCACAGAATCACAGAAATAAATGATAGAAGAACTTTTTTCAAAAACATTAAAAATAGTAATGTGTCCAAATTTTTGGCCTGTAGTGTATTACATCTAGCATTCAAGTCAAGTCCCCATTATCTTTTATAGCGCGTTTTACAATACAGATTTAATGTGAACTTTGCTATTTTTAATAAACCTGTAAATAAATATCATTACTAATTTTTGCAAATAAATTTAAAAAATGCCATATATCCCCCAAAACTGCACAACTGTAGTGTAAAACATTAATTAAAAAAGTGATAAAAAATGCGTCTTAAAACTGACATGATTGTTATACAAAATCACACTGTCTGTGGCCTCTGGAGAACTCACAACTGCTAACATTAAGTTTAAGGTTAAAATAAATGCCATTAAATTATAGTATCTTAGGCTACTACTATGCAATTAGATACTGTTAATTCACTACATCATGCACTTTACCTGTCTTTATCCCCTTTTATCCTCTTCTCTTCTTTTTGACACTGTATTTATTGCAGACTATAATGCTAATTTATAATGTGTCATGTAAATTTGGCCATCCGTCACAATCAGGAAACTTTCACCGTGTCTAGACTTGGCGCGAGCTGCCAGGTCCGTTTCTACAGGGGAGCCTGAGTGTGTTAAAACTTCTTTTACAGTCTATGGTTAAAACAAACAAAAGCAAACCAAAAGCAATGCTGTCTACATTGGATGCGGCGTCGCGCACGCTACACAACAAATTACCAACAACTGATCGCTCGCGCGCTCTTTTTCTGACGCACTTTAAGCACTCGCTGGGCGGGGGAAGATTGATGTGCCGGACTTTTTTTTTTTTTTGCTTTATTTGGTAGTATTTCGAAGTAAGGGTTTAAATAGTATTATTATTAATTTTTTTTTTTTAAATTAAAAAAAAAAAAAATTCACTCGTTCACTCATTTTGGCGCCCCTATGGATGAGTGGCGCCCTTAGCATTTGCCTATACTGCCTATGCCGCGGGCCGGCCCTGGGGTTATGTCATCAGTCCAGAAGGCGTGGCAATGGACGAGAGTAAGGTCAAGGCAGTTTTGAGCTGGCCTCAACCCACCTCCCTGAAGGAGTTGCAACGCTTCCTTGGGTTTGCGAACTTTTACCGCCGCTTCATTAGGGACTTCAGCACGGTGGCAGGGCCCCTTACCTCTCTGGTGCGGAAAAGCACGTCGCGTCTCCCCTGGAATGAGGGCGCCACCCACGCCTTCAACCAACTCAAGCAACGGTTCACCACGGCCCCCATCCTGCACCATCCCAACCCAGAGTTGCCCTTTGTAGTGGAAGTGGACGCCTCTAACACAGGCCTAGGCGCCATTCTGTCCCAACAGCAGGGATCTCCACCCAAGTTATACCCCTGTGCCTACTACTCCAGGAAGCTCAACGCGGCAGAGCGGAACTACGATGTAGGTGATCGTGAACTGCTGGCTATGAAAGCCGCTTTCGAGGAGTGGCGGCACTGGCTGGAGGGAGCCTCACACCCCTTCACTGTACTCACGGACCACAAGAATCTAGAGTACCTCCGCACAGCCAAGAGGTTGTACCCCAGGCAAGCCAGATGGTCTCTGTTCTTCACTCGGTTCCAATTCACGGTCACTTACCGTCCCGGTTCTAAGAACACTAAGGCTGATGCTTTGTCTCGTCAATATGACTCGGACCTGACCTCCCAGACTCCTGAAACAGTTCTGAACCCTGACCTCGTCCTCGGTCCTATCCAGTGGGATATTGAAACCGAGCTCAGTCAGGCCAACGCCCAGATAGAAGTTCCCCCAGACTGTCCTCCCAATAGAGTTCATGTCCCCGAAGCACTCCGAAAAAGGGTCCTGGAACACGTACACGCTCTCCCCAGCTCTGGGCACCCAGGAATCACGGCCACCATTCAACTCCTCCAGAACCACTACTGGTGGCCCACCTTAGTCCGCAACGCCAGCAAGTTCATCCAGCAGTGCCAGAACTGTAACACTCAGAAAGCGTCCCAACTACTGCCCGCCGGTCTACTCCATCCTCTCCCAGTCCCACAACGCCCCTGGTCACATATTGCCATCGATTTTGTTACTGATTTACCCCTCTCCGACGGTCACACCACCATCCTCACAGTGGTAGATCGTTTCTCCAAAGCCTGTCGTCTTATTCCGCTCGCCAAACTCCCCACTGCTCTGCAGACGGCTTAACACCTCTGCAACCTGGTATTCCGATTTTATGGGCTGCCCGAAGATATCGTGTCCGACAGGGGTCCACAATTCACCTCTCGAGTCTGGGCAGCCTTCTTCCAGATGCTCCAGATTAACGTGAGCCTTACGTCCGGATACCATCCCCAGGCCAACGGACAAGTCGAGCGCCTCAACCAAGAAATCATCCGGTTCCTTCGGTCTTACTGCCACCTTCATCAAGAGGATTGGAGTCGGTACTTAATGTGGGCTGAGTACGCCCAGAACTCCATCCGAAAACACTCCACGGGTCTGACCCCCTTTCAATGTATCCTCGGCTTTCAACCACCCCTGTTCCCATGGTCCGGCGAACCCACTAACGTTCCCTCCGTGGATGATTGGTTAAGGCGCAGTGAGGAGACATGAAACCTTGCACACACTCACCTCCAGCGGGCCATAAATCGCCGCAAGAGACAGGCCGACCGTCACCGTCGACCCAACCCAGAGTACCAACCTGGCCAGTGGGTGTGGCTCTCTACTCGAGACCTCCGCCTCCGGCTCCCCTGCAAGAAACTCAGCCCGAGGTATGTGGGTCCATTTAAGATCCTCCGGCAGATCACCCCAGTATCCTATTGTCTTGCCCTGCCTAATCACCTTCGCATTGCTCCCACTTTCCATGTTTCACTGCTCAAGCCGGCCACGGACCCCATCGAGGAAGGGGAGGAGAGGTCCGCAGAGCCAACTCCCCAATCCATCCTAGTGGAGGGCGAAGAGGCCTACAGAGTCCACCAACTGCTAGACTCCAGGCGCCGGGGCGGCAATCTCCAGTATCTAGTTGATTGGGAAGGGTTCGGTCCAGAGGAACGGTCATGGGTCAACGCCAAAGATATACTGGACCCCACGCTCACTCAGGAGTTCCATCTAAACCACCCGAACAAGCCTGCTCCTCGACCACGTGGTAGACCCCGTCGTCGCCAGCATCCTCGCGCCAGGAGTCGCTCGCAGGGGGGGGGCTCTGTCACGACTACCAGTCCCGCAATCTCTGTCAGTAACCGCCAACGGGTGCCCTCACCCGAATACTGACTGTCTCTTGAACTCCAAATCCCACAATGCCTCACTCTTACACTGATCCCATTTTCACCTGTGAGTAATGATCACACACAGCTGTTACTCATTCTCAGCCCTATATAAACCACACTCACAGCACACTCTGTGCGAAGACTTGTTTTACTGTTGTGTGCATCTCTGAGCGTTTTCTAGAAAGTTATCCTGCCTGTGTTTGTGACCCCTGCTGAAACTCTCTCTCTGTTTGTCTGCTGCCTGCCCATTGACCTTCTGCCTGATTCCTGGATCTTGTATTGTCTGCTGCCTGCCTCTGACCCCTTGCCTGGTTCTCTTTACGCCTCGCCTGCCCTGCTACACTGTTCTTGCCGGTATTGGACCCTTGCCTGTTGACTTTGAATAATAAACTGTTGCAAATGGACCTGACTGAGTCTGATGATTCACAACAGATATCCTATGACATGTGATTAATCTAAATTTAAATGTTGAATATAAGTTTTTTACTGTATATTACAGCACATAGCACATTATGATCTCATGCCTCATAACAGTAAACATTTTTAGAGGGGTACTTTTGACTTCTTGTTTAATCTAACAGAAAGGAAGAGTGATTTCTTTTGAAAATCACATGCCTTTTTTGACAACCGTGTGTTGCTGTACTTTCAGTGAAGATATAAAATGGATTTTGCTGTAAAAACAGCAAGGCAAATGTGATGGACCATTTCTAAATATTTGGGCACATTACCAAAATTACGCTCAGTTTCAGACAGCACAGATCTCCTCCACTTGTAATCTATTAGAATAATATCACTGTCACATTTAGTGAATCTTATCTTCTGTTCTTAATCTTCTGTGTTTCTCTAGATCTTTATGTTCTTCAGTGGAGGCACGGCTGTGCAGTTGAACATCACTCTAATGGTTCAGTAATGTTTCTTCATGGCTCTGATGAATACGCCTATGATGGCCAGACCTTGACCTTTGACCTCTCAATGCACTGGCAGCCTTTAGTCCTTGACCATGACATCATCTGGGACAGAGAATCGTTTTCCTGCCTGGAGAGGAAATGTGTGGAAACATTAACCAGATTCACTGAACTTCAGCGAGAGGGAAAGATCATCATGGAATGTGAGTTTACATCAGAATCTCTAGGGTTGTTATTTGAATGCATTCTTTCATGCAGGTTTATTATTTTCATTGTCTGTCCTGCAGCTCGTCCTCGTGTTCACACTCTTGTAAAAGCGTCTGGATCTTCAGTCTCGTCTCTGCTGGTGTGTTTGGCCACAGGCTTCTACCCTAAACATGTGCAGATGGAGATCAGACACGATCAGACGCCGGTCCCTGATGATCAGCTGAACTCAGAGGGAATCAGACCGAACGCTGACGGATCCTTTCAGCTGAAGAAGAGCCTGGAGATCCTGCCGTCTGAAAGATCCCAGTATCAGTGTGTGGTGAAGCACCAGACTCTGACTGAACCGCTCATCATCCGCTGCGGTAACAGGATCATTCATCAGAGTTTATCTAGCTTTCACAAGATCACTTCATTATTACTGTTTCGTTTGCTTCATTAGAACTGAACTAAATCTTTTTGTTTTTCTGTGACAGAAGCGAGTGTTCTGCTGCCGGTGCTCACTGGATTTATAGTTGCTTTTGTTGTTCTTGTCATCATTCTTCTTGTTTTTTATCTGCTGAGAAAATGTGTTAAACGTCGAAGTGAGTATTATTCCTGTAAGACCTTTATATAGGATGAGTAGAAGGGCAGAATGACTGTTAATATTTATCATTTCAGAATTTAACCTGAAACATCAGAATGAAAGCCTACAATCACCAGAATCACCAAAATTACCAGAATCACCATTAGGTGGGTCTGACTCTTCTACAAGTCGAAACACTATAATATATTCATACATTCTGCAACACTCTCATGTAATCAGTCTTGTTGTGAATCAGAGAACAGAACTGTGTCATTAAACATTCCTCTCTGTATCTTTTAGACATGGTATGTGGTCTAGAATCAGAAGAAGGTGAGTCCATGTACAGTATATAAAATTTGTATATTTTAGGAAACATTTTGAGAGCTTTCAGAGCACTTATAGAATTATTAATATATATATATATATATATATATATATATATATATATATATATATATATATATATATATGAAGAGACTGACTGTATGTGTTAATATTTATGAACACAAATCATAATCTCTAAATTATTTACATTAAAGGTACAATATGTAAGATTTTTGCATTAAAATATACCAAAATCACAAGGCCAGTGTTATATATTTTGTTAAGTTGATTACTTACAATATCCCAAATATTTCCAACTATTTTTAAATCGTGAGAAAATTGCGATTTTAACCAAGGAAACGGGGCGTGTGAGCAGGGGTGAGCTGGGAGTCGCCAGTCAATGGCGTCATATCCGCGTTACCCTCGGTTTCCGCTCGTACTGCGTGGAGTCCTGGACAAATGCGGAAGTTGTAGTTGTAGTGTCTATCAAGCGACAAACGTTAGCTTGTTTTGTGCCGTCGTTATGGAACACATACAATTATTTACCGACTGCAGCTGGTTCTGTCGACAAAGACAAGTCCCATAAACGTCAACGTCAACGTACGGGTATTATTGCTTTAGGTTTGTGT
>CM040824.1:39591993-39739493 GCA_022828995.1 Vimba vimba
TCCTTTCACTCAGCATCTGTGAAGTGAAGCAGGACAACGGCTCACCAGTCCTTGTTTCAGATTATCATACAGACGACTGGTTTTGGGCATTTTTACTGCGTGATAAATACAAACAGCACGGCACAACGGTTCATATGTTCATATTCCGATTTGAATCTTTTGACTTATAAACACGCACATCAACCCGATCATGTATCACGTCACGATGTTTAGCGTTCATGTAAACTACAATACATTCAATGAATTCAGTCCGACTGAAACAAAAGTTGTGCATATCCAGTCTCTGCAGAGATGCCAGTTATATGGCGGTCTTTCCAGCTCTTAACGCTGCATACGCTCTTGGTTGGTTAGATAGGCCTACAAGATGGGCTAATGTAGAAAAAAAATAACTTAAGGTCATTCTGGGATGAATATTTTCTTGAAATCCCTTTTTTTTTTTTTTTTTTTCATTTAAGGAAATCATCTTGTCTCAGTTACAAATTTGACTGATAAATTATGATAAATCATAAATAATATTTTTTTTTTCACCCTTTTGTATTTATTGCATTGCATATTGTATTGTTCAGGGGTGACAGATTGATAGGCAGACATGGTATTTATGACTGGATGTAACTTTTTATACTTTGCGGTAAAATGGCTCTCCTACTGACTTTGTCCTATCAGTGCGGCTCGCATGAAAAATACAGTGAAGACCACTGAATTGGAGGAAGACGTTTTTATTAATTGTAATTTTAATCACTCAAACACCAGTTTAACTCGTCGTCTTTGCGCAGGTGCATTACCTGAGTGAGTTTAGGAGATTAATAAACATGATAATCATGTGACATTTATTGTTTATTTAAACCGCAAATTTGGACTAAATGCTGATTAAAACTGTTGTGAGAGATGTGAAGTGCTGGAGAATAATCGCGCATTTGCATCGATCAATCAACTCTTTAAATAAGAAAGCTATAATAAAAAACCTTAAACGTGTGTAATCTTTTTTAGAATGTATTTTTATATAGACTATTTATATACCTGGTTGTATAGCTGTGATTTTTACACTTTTGCCTTTTATTTATGTGGCTAGTTATTCTCTTTTTCCCTTTAGTAGCCTAGCCTACTGTTGTATGCATATTAGTGGCTTATGCATGTAACTGTGTATAATGTGTAATATTTGCATTCAAACAAAAGTGTATAATGTTAATGTCTGTTGAATAAAAATAATAATCAAATAATAATGTAATTTATATAATTTGATTTAGCACTTCAGGTAATAGATGTATATTAGTAGGGCTTTCTCTCTGACTGCGAGTTGTCACTGTCATCAGCGCCCCTTGTGGAATAACGGAGTCAGTGGAATGTGCTGGAAAGTGCGTCAGTTGTTTGGATATTGATAATGAGCTTTGCTCACCCCGCCCCTCTGTTCTGTGCGTACACCGTTTGTAACACAATAAAACAATAACCATAACGCGTTGTTCATTATAAACGTGGGATTATGAATTATATTGAGAACGTCGTACATAGAAAACATGCCGTAATGTACCCTGAGTGTAAAAATAGCCGCATTCATCATGAAGCGTGCAGCAAGCGATTTGCAAAGATTAATATAAATATTAATATAAAAGTTAATAAAACGTTACACTCACTTCAGTTCACCTGGAGGTGCAGCAGGAACACGAATAGTTGGTACCGATCCTTTTTTCAGGAGCAGCTTCTTAGCAAAACCAGCTTTATAACGTTACTGATCCTCGTTTGTAAAGCAGTCTGGTGTGTGAAATGATTAGCACAAACATGAAAGCATTGACGTTGATCGTGGGGAATATTCCCTTCAAAAACAAACTCAGCCACTGCGTCTTCAGCGGTTCGGATTTAGGAACATTAAAATGATGCTGTGTTCGTTATTACACCCAAGAACAGAACACCACAATCGCTTAGACGCCGTTCTGCTCATAGACAGTGCTCCAGCGTATCAACAATGACACGCAGACTATGATTGACAGCTCGCTCACGAGGGAGGGCGGGTCTGTGTTGAAACGCTGCTGTCAATCAACAACCGTGGGAGGGGCATTGATTTTGTGACGTCACAAAATCGAACGGCTTGATTTGAGAGAGGGGGAAAACGTATAAGAAAATTAAAATAAAAACACTGGATGGATTTTTATCATTTTATGATGGTTGTGTACAGGCACTGCCAACACACATTTCAGTACAATCAACTTGTAAAAGTGCATGTACCATTATATGACCCCTTTAATTTTACTTAACATTATTTTATTTAGCCTATCCACTATATTGGTGATACCTTTTTGAAGGATATATTGGTGTACTTATGGCCTTTTGGTGCACTTGAGCTCAACTGAGACTTGAGAGTTTGTAGATGTTTAAGAGGCTGTTGTATTGACCTTTATTTATTGCAATATTTATGTGCTGTTTTATTTTGATTTTAGAAAATGAACACGATTTCTTATATTACAAATCATATCTTTTTTTTCCGATTTCCACTGTCATGTCTCTTGGGTGTCGAGGACTAGTGCATCTTTGAGTCTATATATGAGTAAAATACTGTTAAAATCAGATACTCCAAGACTTTTACTCTAGTCGTATTGGAATTGGTGACTGTAACTTGTAATGGAGTCATTTTCGCTGTATCTGTACTTTTACTCATAGCCTATGGTTTTCAGGTACTCTCTTTACACCTCTGTGAATCTGTAGTCAGTGTGGACTGCGGAGCGCACGAGAGTTTGCCTCATTTCATAAAGTGGTGTTATTTAATCGTGCGTTCATCGAAAAAAACACACAAATCCTCACCAAAACATGTTCATCTTCATTGTGTTCTGACCAGACGAACCAATTTAACCCGAGCCACATCAGTTACTACAAAACAATATATATATATATAATTGATTTTTATTGAAGAAAATCAATAATCAGTTCTACCGCTTTAAATGCAAACACGTAAAGTTACGTACTATGGCAGGCCATTTTAACTTTTATTAATTTCCAGGGTATGAATTCTTGATATCAACAATTCAATTTTCACTAGTTCAAATTATAGTTACTTATATCAGGAATTAGATTTATACTAGTAACAATGCTAATTCTTGATATCAACAATTACATTTTTACTAATTAAAATAGATATCAAGAATTGAATTTCAACTAGTAAAAACTATAATTCTTGATATCTGTAATTGTATTTTCTCTAGTGAAATGTCACCATAGGCTGCCATTCCAAATCAATTGTTGATATCAAGAATTGATTTCTTACTAGTTGAAATTCCGAATGCACAAAGCAAGGTCCATAAAGACATTGAGTTTGGTGTGGAGGAACTTGACTGGCCTGCACAGAGTCCTGTCCTCAACCCGATAGAAAACCTTTGGGATGAATTAGAGCGAGACTGTGAGCGAGACCAGGCCTTCTCGTCCAACATCAGTGCCGGACCTCACAAATGTGCTTTTAGAAGAATGGTCACAAATTTCCATAAACCTTGTAGAAAGCCTTACTAGAAGAGTTGAAGCTGTTATAGCTGCAAAGGTCCATGTTAAACCCTACGGATTAAGACTGGGATGTCATTAAAATTCATGTGCATGTAAAGGCAGACGTCCCAAAACTTTTGGCAATATAGTGTATGTTAGCCGACTGACTGTGAAACCTCATATTTAGCTTTTTTTGTGCTTATTTTATTTCTGGGGGAGACTAAGACTTGTAAAGTGAGAGAGGAATTGAGGATATAATATTACTGACTGCAGATCAGCCCAAACATGTTTGAACCAGTTCGGTTTCATACGTTACACAACATAATTTTTATCTCAGCATTTGGTTTTAGGTTTTACAGTTTCACATTGAAACCCATCAGCAATGGCCTCAGTCAAAGTTCTCCTTGTGGTTTCGGCTATTGTCGCCTCTCACAGTGGTAAGAAATCTCTTCTGACCCGGTTAGACTTTGCCTTCACATGTGTCTGTATTTTTAATAATGTATTAGTAAATATTGAAATTAACATAACTAAGATTAGTAAGTGTTTCACAAGTAGGCTATTGTTCATTGTTAGTTCATGTAGTTTACTAATATTAACAAATTAAACCTCATTGTAAAAGTGTTACCGAATTATATAAACTTTGTAGATATGCCTGTAGTAAATGATGCATGCATTTTACCTGTTTAAACTTGTTTATTCTGTCTTCCTCGTGTCAGAAATGTAGTAAAGAGTGCTAAGAAAACTTACTAAGAATACTATGTGTGTTTACTGTGTTTATGGGCAAAAATATTTTTGTCGAGAGAATGCTGAAAAGTTTGGTTGAACTTGATAGGCTACTGATTTATAATTATAGTTTTTTATATAATTATGTTTAATCCATTTAGTTACCTTTAGATTTATTCTTCCAGTGTGCTTATACTTTTTGCCTTTGAATTGGCCAGGTTTATGTTTAAACTCTGTTTCTTACTTGTGTTAACTTGTTTCTTCCTCATGTCAGAAATGCACTCTCTATACTACACACACAGCGCCGTATCTAAACCTCTGATGTCTGGAGAAGAGTATGAATTCAACAACTCAGTGGAACTGGATGACATACAGATGAGTTTGTGTAACAGTGTGACTAAAGCAGATTTCATGACTCGATTGTGTGAGGAATCTGAGAGACTCTTTAATGAAAGTGATGATCTGCATTATAAACAACAGTGGCTTCAGATCAACATTAAAACACTGATGGACAAGAGGAATGAGAACAGCACACGGGACATGGGTAATTATCCATTAACATTTTGCCATAATATTTGTAATAGTACTTAGTAGTAGTAGATACCTTTATTGTCCCCGTGGGGCAGTTGGGTTTGCAGCGCAGTCGCAAGGCACTTAATGACAAAACATCAGACATATGACACAAACAAATACACTATACACCCCTGCATCTAACCAGGCCAACTGGACATCTCGCTTATTTTGACTGATTTAAGGCTTTTATGGCTTGTGGTACAAAAGAAAATTTGGATCTGTTCTTGGTCATGAGTGGTGGGCAGAAACGACGCCTAGATGGCGATAATTTAAAATGAGATGCCAACGGGTGTGTGTAATCACATACAATGTTATTGGCCTTCCTCACCATTCTGTCTTTGTAAATGTGTTCAATGCTCGGTAATGTTATCCCAAGTAACTTGCTGGCAGTGGTAACTGTTTTTCTGATTATCTTTTCCTGAGATTCAGTGGCATTTCCGAACCAACAGATAATACAGCAAGTTAAAACACTTTCGATAAAAGCAGTATAAAACATTTGAAGCATTTTGTTATTGACATTAAAAACAAGCAATATCTTTAAAAAATACATTCTTTGCTGTGTCTTAGTGTGCAAAAGATCAGTCCATGAGTCCCATTTAAGCTTGTTGTCCAGTACAATGCCAAGGTATTTATAGTTTGTAACAACCTGAATAATCTCCCCAATGATAAAAGTGTTGGTGGGTTGCTGTGACTTTCTAAAATCTATGGACATTTTTTGTCTTAATGGTATTCAAAATTATGATTTTAAATCATGACCATGATCTACCTCCCCATCCTGTAGCAGACTCACTAGAGCTGTGTCATCTGCATATTTAATAAAGTGCCTGTTTTGAAAAGTGCTAGTGCATGAGTTTGTGTATAAAATAAATAGTAAAGGGGATAGAGCTTGTGGAGAGCCTATGGATGTTGTCATCACATCAGACAGAAATGAGCCTACTCTAACCCACTGGACTTACTGGTAAGGAAATCCATGATCCAATCAATAATGCCTGTATTAAGATTCACTGGCTAAAATGTCTGCAAGAATCTTTGGTTGCGTGTTGTTAAAAGCAGATGAAAAGTCCACAAATAGAATCTTAGCATGAGTCTTTGGTTTCTCAAGGTGAGTATGCAAAAGGTGCATAAATGTCAAATTTGCATCATCCACCCCCCTGGAGGCTTGATAAGCAAATTGCAGGGGGTCCATAAGATGGTGGGTATGTAATAAAATGTACCTCTTTACCAGGCTCTCCAGGCACTTCATGACCAATGATGTCAAAGCAACTGGTCTGAAGTCATTGGACTCTGTTGGTCTTAGCAGTTTTGGCACGGGTACAATTGTAGATGTTTTCCACAGGATGGGGACTTTACAGAGATTAAGAGAAGAGTTAAAAGTGTCAGTGAACACAGGGGCTAACTGTTCTGCACAGTGCTTGAGGATATTACCACAGATTTTATCAGGGCCAGGACTTTTCCGTGGATTGCAGTGACTAAAAAGGTGAAAGACATCCGATTGTCTGATGTTTAAAGGGGTGGTTGATTATGATTTCTCTTTTTTAACTTTAGTTAGTGTTTAATGTTGATGTTTGAGTATAAACAACATCTGCCAAGTCAGGATGCTCAAAGTTCAAAGTAAGCTAAGTGCTTTCAAAGTGTCACCGCGCGCTAGAGCGATTGAGTGCACGCACTGAGATGAGAGAAGTATGCATCAACTCGTCTTAGTTAAGGGAATAACATAGTTTAATATGAAAAAACAGTAGAGTATCCCTTTAAGGACTACAACAAACGGCTGGTAGGGACTACACCACATTCCTCCCGGGTTAGTGACATCACTAACCCTAAAATTTACATAAACCCCACCCCCTGAACACGATTTATAGATTATCAAGACAGAATATGCTAATCAATGATTAAAAGATAGTTAACTCCACATCAGCTACATACATTTAAACATAAACAAAAAAGTTTTTGAAATTTTCAGGACACAAGCTGTTGAAGCTCCGTTCCCCATGCCGGGAGCAGCAGCTCATTTGCATTTAAAGGGACAGACACAAAAATGGTGTATTTTTGCTCACCCTTAAAAAGTGACAATTTTAACATGCTATATAAAAATATCTGTGGGGTATTTTGAGCTAAAACTTCACATACACACTCTGGGGACATCCGAGACTTAATTTTACATCTTGTGAAAAGAGCATTATACCAGCCCTTTAATACAAATACAAATACAAATGCAGATGCAGGGGAAGGAGGGGTGGCCCGATGCCAGCTCCAGCACCGCTGCCGCTCTCAAAGCGACAGAAGAAGCCATTTAGCTTGTTTGCCCTTTCCAATCACTCACTTCCAGGCAGAATCAGGGAAGGATTCCCTCTGCGCTTGTGGGGGACATTGGTCATAGTCTTGATCCCCTGCCATGCCTCACGAGGGTTGCCTGATGCCAGAGTTGCCTCAATCTTCTGTCTATACCTCTTCTTATCCAGCTTTATTTGTCTTTTAAGATTGTCATTTTGTGCATCTTAAGGATCTTTAATATATTTACTTGTTTCCACCTTTTTTAAGATTAAATTTTTGTATAGCACTAACTGACAGGTTATGGCAAATTAAGTTTGGTTTGAGAAATTAATTTGACCTGCCATAAAATTAATTTGACATGACATTACTTTTTTGGCACAAAAATGCTAATCACTTTAATAAAATGTCATTCCTCTGTAAACTTTTAGAATAATATCAGTGTCACATTTAGTGAATTTGATCTTCTGGTCTTAATCTTCTGTGTTTCTCTAGATCTTCATGTTCTTCAGTGGAGGCACGGCTGTGCAGTTGAACGTCACTCTAATGGTTCAGTAATGTTTCTTCATGGCTCTGATGAATACGCCTATGATGGCCAGACCTTGACCTTTGACCTCTCAATGCACTGGAAGCCTTTAGTCCTCGACCATGACATCATCTTGGACAGAGAATCAGTTTCCAGCCTGGAGAGGAAATGTGTGGAAACATTAACCAGATTTACTGAACTTCAGCGAGAGGGAAAGATCATCATGGAATGTGAGTTTACATCAGAATCTCTAGGGTTGTTATTTGAATGCATTCTTTCATGCAGGTTTATTATTTTCATTGTCTGTCCTGCAGCTCGTCCTCGTGTTCACACTCTTGTAAAAGCGTCTGGATCTTCAGTCTCGTCTCTGCTGGTGTGTTTGGCCACAGGCTTCTACCCTAAACATGTGCAGATGGAGATCAGACACGATCAGACGCCGGTCCCTGATGATCAGCTGAACTCAGAGGGAATCAGACCGAACGCTGACGGATCCTTTCAGCTGAAGAAGAGCCTGGAGATCCTGCCGTCTGAAAGATCCCAGTATCAGTGTGTGGTGAAGCACCAGACTCTGACTGAACCGCTCATCATCCGCTGCGGTAACAGGATCATTCATTACAGTTAATGTTCACAAGATCACTTCATTATTAGTGTTTCATTTTCTTCATTAGAACTGAACTAAATCTTTTTGTTTTTCTGTGTCAGGAGTGAATGTCCTGCTGCCAGTGCTCATTGGATTTATAGTTGCTTTAGTTGTTCTTGTCATCATTATTCTTGTTTTTTATCTGCTGAGAAAATGTGTTAAACGTAGAAGTGAGTATTATTCCTGTAAGACCTTTATATAGGATGAATAGAAGGGCAGAATGACTGTTAATATTTATCATTTCAGATTTTCACCAGAAACATAGGAATGAAGGCATATATTTATCATTACCACGTGAGTCTGACTCTTCTACAAGTCGAAACACTATAATATATTCATACATTCTGCAACACTCTCATGTAATCAGTCTTGTTGTGAATCAGAGAACAGAACTGTGTCATTAAACATTCCTCTCTGTATCTTTTAGTCATGATTATCTGGAATTAAATCTTTACATCTCATTCTGATGATGACAAACTGAAGTGAAATGAAGAGACTGACTTTATGTGTTAATATTTATGATACATATTACAATATTACACATACTCTCTCTCTCTCTCTCTCTCTCTCTCTCTCTCTCTCTCTCTCTCTCTCAGCTTGTGGGCGAATACGTGAGTTCACATTCACTAATATTTACTTTCTTTAATTGTTCAATTTATTTAGCATAAAAATCATCATATCACTAAGAAGAAAAACTACATCAAAATGACCCGTTCACATACAACATCATTTTATTAAATCATTATTCGTACAAAAGTAAATCTTCTGAAATCTTTACACAGATCTCTCTGATCATAAACTAAAGTGACATGAGATGATATGAGGAAACTGACTGTGATAATATTCGTTATTTTAGGTAGAAGTGCATCCTTGCTAATATGGAAAATGGAGCCAGAACTGTTGGAGGAAATGAGTGAGTCTGAATTGTTAAAAAGCTCCTGTCACTGTACAGCTGATGACTAAATGCATGAACATGTTTAATAACCATCATTTTATTCATTCTGAACTTCATCAGGACCAGAAAGATGTGCAGCTGCTTTAAACACTGATTCAGAAGAAGAAAACCCCACAGATCCCAGTGTGGAGGAGGATCACAGTAGGTCCTGAACACACACACACACTGACACACACACACACACACACAGACACAGACACACACACACAAACACACACACACACACACACAGACACACACACACAGTTTCATTAATGGCTCCTCTCGTTCTCCTTCAGCTGAGGAGGTTCACAGTAGGTCCTGAACACACACACACACACACACACACTCTGTTTCATTAATGGCTCCTGTCGTTCTCCTTCAGCTGAGGAGGTTCATGACACTCAAAGTCTGTGTGAAACTGAAGCGACTCCAGCAGCGGCTCGAGGTCAGAACATCTGAATTCATCTCTTATCTGACGCTGATTCTTCATCTCACTCACTCAACGTGTCCTTCATCACTTTTATAGGTGCGATGGGCTCCAAGAACTTCTCTCTGCCTAACCTCGGTGAGTTGAGACTTTCTTGTGTTTTGTAGTTTTAGTCTGTCAGAAACACAGATGTGAAACTATAGATGTGTTTTTCCAGCCATGGAGAGAGAAGACACAGATCAGAACACCATTACCCAGAATGCCCTGCTGTTGCCACTGCCAAGTAATGTTAATAGTCTCTCCTTCAAATTACATTTCATTATTATGTGATGTATACTGTAACTACTCAAATGGTTGCCATATCTGTGCTGATTATGAAGATATTATAATGCTGTTATTCTGTGTTTCAGGACGCTGCAGATCCAAGGACATTTCACTGCCAAACCTCAGTAATGTTTCAGTTCATTTCAATAAAGATAAACAACATATTCATCCATTTGCACTTGAAATATTTTCTATTTAATCTTGGTGTTTTTGAACCAGAAACACAAAAGTTCTCTGGTTTTAAATGGCCGTCAGTTGAAATGAAATGTTGTGTTGTTTTCTTCAGCTCAAGACAGAAAGGACAGCGATGACTCCGGTTAGAAGATCGAGGATGTTCAGGTTGTTTTGAAGAATCAGATCTAGAGCTTTACTTCCATCATCAAAGCCTAAAGAACATGGAAATCTGAACATCACAGTCATTTATACATGTTCAATTATAAACCCGTGGCCATTAATATGAGGTTTATCACAGCGTTTACAAGAGCATCAGGAGGTCAAACATCAGATCAGCCGTGTGGATATTTGAGCACATCCTCAATGAACCAGCAAAATGACGTTACATTTATTTACATGATTCGCTTTTATTGTTTTACTTGCATGAAAATCCCAGTGAACTCCGTCTACCTCTGGAGGAGTGTTATAAACGGATGACAGTCATTGTCTATATTCATATTAGAAATGTGTTAATTAATAAAGGACCTTTTGAAATCAATGATTTTATAAACTGGTGAATAAAACCACTGATTTCAAAATGTAATTTGTGACATGAATGTGTTGGTTTATGTCCAAAGAGATATGTAACGAGTTATAATAAGTTAAATCCAGGTAGTTGGGGAGAGCCGGGACAGTTGAAACTTTTCAGATAAACGTCGTTTTCTAAGATAAAGTTACAGATAGATTTTGTTTTGAGTGTGTGATCAACAACTCACATATGTGTTCTCTTTGTATCATGTGTTATTCGGTACAAATAGTAAAAATTAACTTTGAACGGTAGTTGTGCCTGAGCTGGGAGACTGAAACACAAGGGTGGAACGGATGAAACATAACAGTTTATACGGCAACTATTCATCGAATGCTTGTTTTTATGAACAATACCTGACAAGTAACTTATGTACTTATTGTTACAAACATATTTTGTAATTTATCTTAATTTAAAGGTTCATATTAACCATTTTTGTTCTGTCGCCCAATAGGCGATAAGCCTATGTGCATTTTGCGTAATCTTTCTAATAGTCTATTTTGATGAAGACAGACAAATCCGTTTACAATTCATTTTCTTACATTTCTTCCTTGAGTCATATTAAGTGTTTGCTAGTTGAATAGCCTGTTATTATGAAGAAAACGAGGTCAACCGGAAGACGATTAATTAAATTTATTGAAGATTGAAGATTGGACAATTGATGATTATTAAAGAGATAACGTGTTGCATAATTGAAAATTTCCATTAAAATATACACAAGTCTAGGAACAGTATAGGCTAAATAACCATCTATGAACAGTAGCCTGTAGCCTTTCTGTAGGTTAATATGGTTAAATAACTATAATACATTGAAAACACATCTTACATTACATTACCTGTAACTGTACATTAAAGGGACACTGTGGAGAAATTGTGTTTTTGTCAAACAGCGACCCCTAGAGTCGCTGTGGAATACTTGCACTGTCGTAAATACCCCAAAAAAACCCACCCTCCACCCTGTATACCGGTACCTGCGTCGGGCATGGAACAGGCACACAGACTCCGAAGACATGATTATTGCAATTTATCTAGTTTGCAAATTGTGCTTGTTTATTTACAACCTCTACGTTAGGCTTATTTATGTCCTGATATTTATGTGAGATATTGAAAACTGTTCTCATGATAATCGCAAGAATCAACGTCAACAGCGTCGTCTGATATCCCTCAGGACTACGTGATAAATACATCTCACAACACCTGAGTTCAGCTGGCAAACTAGTTCGTGAGGCAAGCTAGGCAATAAAACATAACGCAAAAAACACGTAAGTGAACGAGTGTTTGTTGTCTGTTAACAGCTCTGATAATCGAAAGCTAGCTAGACATATGTGGAAATTATTGGACTGGTCTAATTATCAGCAATGGATGAATGAACAGCATGTAAAAAAATGACATACTACAAGCAAGCTCAACAACATACAACATAGAATGCAAACAAGTTTACAAATAAGAGATTTATTTACTGGCCACTTCATGCGTTTTCTCAGATCGGATAGCTATCAGATTTATCAAAACGATTCCATTTACACCTGGTCACATATGTGTTTTTGCGAAACGGATTTAAATCCGATCTTCAATTCTCGCGCTATATGCAGATTTAATGGAGTGCACGTCACCGAAAGCAACAGATATGAGCTGCATTTTATTGATCATCAGCTAAAATTTCAAAATCAAAGACCGCAATAAGAAAGAGCAGTAACAGCCCTGGTAAGATCATTTCATTTCTTTACTTTTAATGATGATGATGATTGTGTGTTAAGCATCTGCGACTTACTTTCACTTTGATTTGCGATAGTTTGCACGTTGGCTTGATGAATTGATGCTCAGCTTCTCGTCTGCGGTGATGCGTGTTCCAGCGCGTCGTCATATCTGGCAATAACATATAGACTATAACACGCTCTCACACGGTTTTTGTATTATTTATTTTTTAGCATTTTTGGGAGGAGTACAATTTACATACAGTATGTGGTTTCAACAACCAGATGCATTTACACTTGTTCAGTTTCGTCTGGAATGCGTCTCAGACCTCCTCCTGAAGTGGTTTGAGCGATCGGATTCAAATCCGTCTTGAATGCGTTTTGGAGGGCATTTACACCTGGGCCCGTATCCCTAAAGATTCTGAGAATCCTCTCAGAGAGCTCCTAACTTAACCTAAAAATTCCTTGCCAGGAGTTTTAGCTTAGAAGTGATTCCAGAACATTTTCAGTGAACTCTGAGCAATTAAGGAATGGATGGAAAATCCTATCTTAGTGAGGAGGTGTGGTTGACCCCGTTGCTAGGTATGAATCATCATTTCAAAAGCCGTGATTGGTTGATCCTACAAGTTTGATGAAAATGAACTTTTGGTGATAATGAGCAAAGGATGTACCCTCAAATCAATAAACATAATTATACACTCTAATCTTATGCAGACTGTAATTGTAAATAATATTTCACATTCAAGAAAATATCTGGAAAATGAATAGTAAGCTGTAGGGGTTATAGCCTAACATCAGAATCTAAAATATGTGAAAACTTAAGCTCATTACACCCTGTTCAAATAATGATTCGTGTCTTATTTGCTCATATTAATATCCTAGCTGGCATATTTTGTACTTTCACTCCCATATGGACCCCATTGAAAACAAGATGGCCTATCTCAAGGGGCTGTCCTTAATGAAGTAGAAATTGCAACGTTACAACTCAGTGTGGTCTTTACGAGGGTAACACGGCTCAGCTTTTATCAATGTCTGTGATTGCTGGCTGGTCTATTTATGAAGGCTTGTTAACAAATATCCTACAAACACAGAAAATGGAGACAAAAAGGACATCATTTTCCAGATATCTCTCCTGCCTCCTCTGTTGGCCATTTTGTGCAGGAACTCCTAAGCCACTAAAAGTCCTCTTCCCTGCTCTTAGCAGATCTCGCCTTAGGAGCCCTTTTAAGCGCTAGGAATCTTGAGGAATAGCTTTTATATTAACTGGGATTTTCGTGTCACTTTTAGGGGAAATTCTAAGAAAACGTCATGACTCTGAGAATTTTCTTAGAATTTGGCCGCTAGGAGCCACTTTTTGCACAAAAATTCTTTAGGGATACGGGCCCTGGTCTTTTCACAATCGGATAGCTATCCGATCTGAGAAAACGCATGAAGTGGCCAGGTCTAAACACAACAGCCCCCATGACAAAAACATACGCACGAAAGCCGAAAACAAACGCTGGTTGGCATCTCACGTCCATAGACAGTATAAACGCTCACGTCCGAATTTGAGGAAGTGGTGGGGGAAGTGACGTATGCCGTAAAGCAGTCAAATTTTGTAGTTCTTTTTGTGCTCTGGTTACTACCCGAACCCCGAAGTTACATAGTGCCAGTAAAAGCGATACAGACCCCGTCAGGCTATGGCAGATGTGTCATTCAACCTATTGTAAGTCGATGTACCATCACAAGGGTCTTGGAAATATATTATGAAGGTTGAAAAGTTACACGGTGTGGCTTTAATTAGTGTAGGACGAGTTATATTTTGTTCTTTCTCTCCAAAATCATTTACCTCAGGAAAGCCATTCAATGACCATGTTATTTAGCTAAAAAAAACTCTAGAGAAGAGCATTTTGCTAAATATATGCACTATAGACATATTACATTTTCATTATATTTTACTCTTATATCATTAAAAAATATTATAATGCTATTATAAAAAAAAAAAAAATAATTCTTATATAAATTGTATATTAATTGTATCCAAAGCAGTTAACCTTTTTACCTGTAATAGTATAGTTGTCACAAACCAGTTGTTCAGAACACACAACGAACATGATCCCAGACAGCAACACATATCCGGCCCTCATCTGGTACTTGAGGAATCCATCGTTGCTGTCTGGGATGAATAATCCACAAACCATAACTCAGAAAAAAGCTGACAATGTAACGACGATGAGACACTGACAAGACAGGAAAACTCACTAAACCTATAGGGAACAAACAAAGGAAACTATTAGGCAACAGCTGAACAGAACATAACTGTGACAGTACATTACAGTCAGCAAATTCTGCTTTTCACTTTTAACATTTTTAAAAAGGGCACTATGACTATGCCATATAACATAGCGATTTTAGTTCGTTTGACAGATTTGCCAAAGCAATGGTGCAAAACACAATGTTAAAGACCCCTTATGTTACAAAGTTTAGAAATATGTTTCAATTCCCATCATGAGTCAGTTGTGTGAGTAGCAGCCCTGACTAAAGTCTGTGTCACACACACGTAAGCAGACATTTTGGCTTAAGAGTTTGAAGCTGAAAGATAATGGCTTCTATCAAAGTTCTTCTTCTTTTGATTTCGGGTATTTTTCCATCTCAAAGTGGTAAGAAATCTCTTTTTTTTTACTCAGTTTATCTCCATATTCTTAATGTATATTCATTGTATTCACTTGTGTCTGTATTAGATGGTGTTCCAATGACAAAGTGATCCAAACTGAGTGAACAATGAGAAGTTTGGTAGTAATTAATCTTGATGTCCAGTGTGTTTGTTTGTACCTTTGAATTGTTTAAGAATTACTTTAGGTTTAAACTTTTTTTATATGCCTGTTCTTGTTGAAACTTGTTTCTTCTCTCGTTCTCATGTCAGAAATGCACTCTATACTACACATACAGCGCCGTATCTAAACCTCTGATGTCTGGAGAACAGTATGAATTCTACAACTCAGTGGAACTGGATGACATACAGATGAGTTTGTGTAACAGTGTGAATAAAGCAGATTTCATGACTCGATTGTGTGAGGAATCTGAGAGACTCTTTAATGAAAGTGATGATCTGCATTATAAACAACAGTGGCTTCAGATCAACATTAAAACACTGATGGACAAGAGGAATGAGAACAGCACACGGGACACGGGTAATTATGTATAGGACAGTTGGGGGTAAAATGTGTCATTGTGTTTATATATATATATATATATTTTATTTTTATTTTTTTATTTCTATGATCAAAGCTGAATTTTCAGCATCATTACTCCAGTCTTCAGTGTCACGTGATGCTTCAGAACTCTTTCTAATATGATAATTTGATCAAGAAACATTTATGATTATTATCAGATGAAAATGAAGATGAATAGAGAGTTCAAAAGAATGGCATTTATTTGAAACAGGAATCTTTTGCAACATTATTAATGTAATTACTGTCACTTGATAAATTTTAATGCATTGTTGCTGTGTAATCCTTAAAATCGTACTTTTGTAAAATAGTGTCATATATAGCTTATATATACAAAACAAATATTTATAATAAAGTCAAGTCACCTTTATTTATATATAGCACTTTTTACAATACAAATTGTTTCAAAGCAGCTTAACAGTGATAAGAGGAAAATAATGAAACAAAGTTTGTTTATGCTGTACTGCAGATCTAGAAGAAAATAGTATTATCCACTTTAAGTAAGTTCAGTGATGGTTAATTTCTGTTGTAAAAAAAGTTTTAAATTTAGTTCATTTATATATACAGTATAGCTGCTCTGTATATAGCAGGTCCTCCGTCTGATCTGGATTTGGCCCTGATCTGGCTAACATCATCATGCGTTGTGGTCATGTCTATACGCTGATCCACCATCTGATCTGGATACGGCCCGGATCCGGCTGACTACATCATGCGTTGTGATCGTGTCTAGAAGCAGGTCCTCCACCTGATCTGGATTTGGCCCGGATCCTGATGTGTTGTGATCATGTCGATACACTGGTCCTCCATCTGATCTGAATGCGGCCCGGATCCGGCTGACTACATAATTTGTTGTGGTCGTGTCTAGGCGCAGGTCCTCGATCTGATCTGAATATGGCCCGGATCCGGGTTGACTATAGTAAAGAATAAACAGAAAAACTAACATTAGTGTAGATGCCATTCTTCTTCTGATGTAACAAGTACATAAGGTGTTATAGGAAGTGTTCACGGTTCCGGCTTAGCCTAATAATAATTTAACTGATTTGAATAATAGAAATGTGAAATGTTCTATGTGTATGCCAGGTTAAAGAGATGTGTTTGTAGTCTAGATTTAAACTGACAGAGTGTGTCTGCTTCCCGGACAATGTGAGGAAGACTATTCCAAAGTTAAGGTGTTAAATGGTGCAGTTGATTTTGATATTCTAGGTATTATAAACTGGCCATAATCTTGAGATCGCAATAGACGTGAAGAACTATAATGCGTTAAGAGCTCGCTCAAGTACTGCGGAGCTAAACCATTTAGTGCTTTGTAAGTAATCAGTAATATTTTTAAATTTAAACAATGTTTAACAGGGAGCCAATGCAGTGTTGACAGAACCGGGCTAATATTGTCATACTTCTTGGTTCTGGTAAGAACTCGAGCTGCTGCGTTTTGGCTGTAGTTTATTTATTATAGTTTCGTTGGGGCGGGAAGAAATGTAGAGCTGAGTATCATCAGCATAATAGTGAAAACTAATACAATGCTTCCTAATGATATCTCCCAAGGGTAGCATGTACAGGGTGAACAGCAACGGTCCTAGTACTGAGCCTTGTGGTACTCCATTCTGAACTTGTGGTCGATATGAAATCTCTTCATTTACTACAAACTGATAATGGTCAGATAAGTATGATTTAAACCATGCTAGTGCAATTCCACTAATACCAACATCATTTTCGAGTCTATATAAAAGAATGTTGTGGTCAATAGTATCAAATGCAGCACTAAGATAGAGTAACACTAATAGCAAGATACAGCCACGATCGGATAAGAGCAATTCATTTGTGACTCTAATGAGAGCTGTCTCAGTACGATCTAAATCCTGACTGGAAATCCTCGCAGATATCATTTCTTTCTAAATAGCAACATATAGTTGTGAAGATACTGCCTTTTCTAATATTTTTGACAGAAAGGGTAGATTTGAGATCAGCCTGTAATTGACTAATTCTCTAGGATCAAGTTGCATTTTAATGAATATCTTTATTCATGCAGTACATGAGTATGATTTGTTTTACAAGACTATTTTTATTACTGGAGTGTTTTAATTATGTTTTAGTATCAAAGCTACCATTTTTATTTTGAGAAAAATCATAAATTAATAATGCATGGCTATTCTTCAACCAAATAAGATTATATGTATTTCATACATGCAAATAACTATATATTTTTTTAACTGGATAAGTTTTAATAATAGCACAATTTTATCTTCAGGTCTTAATCTTCTGTGTTTCTCTAGATCTTCATGTTCTTCAGTGGAGGCACGGCTGTGCAGTTGAACGTCACTCTAATGGTTCAGTAATGTTTCTTCAAGGCTCTGATGAATACGCCTATGATGGCCAGACCTTGACCTTTGACCTCTCAATGCACTGGAAGCCTTTAGTCCTCGACCATGACATCATCTGGGACAGAGAATCAGTTTCCAGCCTGGAGAGGAAATGTGTGGAAACATTAACCAGATTCACTGAACTTCAGCGAGAGGGAAAGATCATCATGGAATGTGAGTTTACATCAGAATCTCTAGGGTTGTTATTTGAATGCATTCTTTCATGCAGGTTTATTATTTTCATTGTCTGTCCTGCAGCTCGTCCTCGTGTTCACACTCTTGTAAAAGCGTCTGGATCTTCAGTCTCGTCTCTGCTGGTGTGTTTGGCCACAGGCTTCTACCCTAAACATGTGCAGATGGAGATCAGACACGATCAGACGCCGGTCCCTGATGATCAGCTGAACTCAGAGGGAATCAGACCGAACGCTGACGGATCCTTTCAGCTGAAGAAGAGCCTGGAGATCCTGCCGTCTGAAAGATCCCAGTATCAGTGTGTGGTGAAGCACCAGACTCTGACTGAACCGCTCATCATCCGCTGCGGTAACAGGATCATTCATCAGGGTTTATCTAGCTTTCACAAGATCACTTCATTATTACGTTTGCTTCATTAGAACTGAACTAAATCTTTTTGTTTTTCTGTGTCAGGAGTGAATGTTCTGCTGCCAGTGCTCACTGGATTTATAGTTGCTTTAGTTGTTCTTGCCATCATTATTCTTGTTTTTTATCTGCTGAGAAAATGTGTTAAACGTCGAAGTGAGTATTATTCCTGTAAGACCTTTATATAGGATTAATAGAAGCGCAGAATGACTGTTAATATTTATAATTTCAGAATTTCGCCAGAAACATCAGAATGAAGGCCTACAATCACCAGAATTATCAGAATTATCAGAATTATTAGGTGAGTCTGAGTCTTCTACAAGTCGAAACACTATAATATATTTATACATTCTGCAACACTCTCATGTAATCAGTCTTGTTGTGAATCAGAGAACAGAACTGTGTCATTAAACATTCCTCTCTGTATCTTTTAGACACGTTTTTTGATCATCTAGAATCAGAAGTAGGTGAGTCCATGTACAGTATGTAAAATTTGTATATTTTGGGAAACGTTTTGAGAGCTTTCAGAGCACTATAGAATTCAGTCATAGAATAGTATTCTGTGCCAATAATATATATACATATATATATATATATATATATATATATATATATATATATATATATATATATATATATATATATATACACTCTCAGAAAAAAAAGGTACAAAGGCTGTCGCTGTGGCGGTACCTTTTTTTCTGAGAGTGTATATATATATATATACAGCGGGGGAAATAAGTATTGAACACGTCACCATTTTTCTCAGTAAAGATATTTCCAAAGGTGCTATTGACATGAAATGTTCACCAGATGTTGATAACAACCCAAGGAATCAGTACATACAAAGAAACCAAAACAAATAAGCTCAGAAATTAAGTTATGTGTAATAATGTGAAATGACACAGGGAAAAAGTATTGAACACATGAAGAAAGGGAGGTGCAAAAAGGCATGGAAAGCCAAGACAAGTGGAAAGCCAAGACATAGACCTTGGTGTTGGCTCTTGGACAACTCTTCTGATTATTCTTTTCACTCCTCTATCAGAAATCTTGCGAGGAGCACTGGTCGAGGCAAATTTATGGTGAAATGATTGTCTTTCCACTTCAGTATTATGGCCCCAAAAATGCTCACTGGACCATTCAGAAGCTTAGAATGGCGCCTATAACCAATGCCATCATTATGTTTTGCAACAATTAGGTTGCGAAGGTCTTGAGACAGCTCTCATTGGGTTGTTATCAACATCTGGTGAACATTTCATGTCAATAGCACCTTTGGAAATATATTTACTGAGAAAAATGGTGACGTGTTCAATACTTATTTCCCCCGCTGTATATATATATATATAATATATATTAATATATATGCATGTATATGTTGCACAAGCACAAATCATAATCTCTGAATTATTTACATTAATTTGTTCTGAAATAATAATTAATTCTCTACTGTACTTTCATCTGAAGTGCTGACGTTTTTTTTCTCTCTCTCTTTCTCTCTCTCTCTCTCTCTCTCTCTCCCTTAGCTCTTGTGCGAAGATGTGAGTTCACATTCACTAATATTTACTTGTTCAATTTATTCAGCATAAAAATCAACATATCATTAAGAAAGCAAACTACATCAAAACGACCTGTTCACATACCTGTACAACATCATTTCATTAAATCATTCTTCGTACAAAATAAATTCTTCTGAAATGTTTACACAGATCTCTCTGATCATAAACTGAAGTGACATGAGATGATATTAGGAAACTGACTGTGTTAATATTAGTTTTTTCAGATGAAGGGCGATACTTCCAAACATGGAAAATGGAGCCAGAACTGTTGGAGGAAATGAGTGAGTCTGAATTGTTAAAAGCTCCTGTCACTGTACAGCTGATGACTAAATGCATGAACATGTTTAATAACCATCATTTTATTAATTCTGAATTTCATCAGGACCAGAAAGATGTGCAGCTGCTTTAAACACTGATCCAGAAGAAGAAAACCCCACAGATCCCAGTGTGGAGGAGGTTCACAGTAGGTCCTACACACACACACACACACACACACACACACACACACACACACACACACACACACACACACACACACTGTTTCATTAATGGTTCCTCTCGTTCTCTTTCAGCTGAGGAAGTTCACAGTAGGTCCTGCACACACACACACACACACACACACACACACACACACACTGTTTTATTAATGGCTCCTCTCGTTCTCCTTCAGCTGAGGAGGTTCACAGTAGGTCCTGAACACACACACACACACACACACACACACACACTGTTTCATTAATGGCTCCTCTCGTTCTCCTTCAGCTGAGGAGGTTCACAGTAGGTCCTGAACACACACACACACACACACACACACACACTGTTTCATTAATGGCTCCTCTCGTTCTCCTTCAGCTGAGGAGGTTCGCAGTAGGTCCTGAACACACACACACACACACACACACTGTTTCATTAATGGCTCCTCTCGTTCTCCTTCAGCTGAGGAGGTTCACAGTAGGTCCTGAACACACACACACACACACACAGTTTCATTAATGGCTCCTCTCGTTCTCCTTCAGCTGAGGAGGTTCACAGTAGGTCCTGAACACACACACACACACACACACACACTGTTTCATTAATGGCTCCTCTCGTTCTCCTTCAGCTGAGGAGGTTCATGACACTCAAAGTCTGTGTGAAACTGAAGCGACTCCAGCAGCAGCTCGAGGTCAGAACATCTGAATTCATCTCTTATCTGACGCTGATTCTTCATCACTCACTCAACGTGTCCTTCATCACTTTTATAGGTGCGATGGGCTCCAAGAACTTCTCTCTGCCTAACTTCGGTGAGTTGAGACTTTCTTGTGTTTTGTAGTTTTAGTCTGTCAGAAACACAGATGTGAAACTATAGATGTGTTTTTCCAGCCATGGAGAGAGAAGACACAGATCAGAACCCCATTACCCAGAATGCCCTGCTGTTGCCACTGCCAAGTAATGTTAATAGTCTCTCCTTCAAATTACATTTCATGAAACATACTGAAACTACTCAAATGGTTGCCATATCTGTGCTGATTATGAAGATATTATAATGCTGTTATTCTGTGTTTCAGGACGCTGCAGATCCAAGGACATTTCACTGCCAAACCTCAGTAATGTTTCAGTTCATTTCAACTAAAGATAAACAACATATTCATCCATTTGCACTTGAAATGTTTGCTATTTAATTTTGGTGTTTTTGAACCAGAAACACACACAAGTTCTCTGGTTTTAAATGGCCGTCAGTTGAAATGAAATGTTGTGTTGTTTTCTTCAGCTCAAGACAGAAAGGACAGCGATGACTCCGGTTAGAAGATCGAGGATGTTCAGGTTGTTTTGAAGAATCAGATCTAGAGCTTTACTTCCATCATCAAAGCCTAAAGAACATGGAAATCTGAACATCACAGTAATTTATACATGTTCAATTATAAACCATGGGTTAATGAGCTGATGAGTTGAATCAGGTGTGTTTGATGAGGGAGACAAAGAAAACGTGCAGTGTTGGGGGTCCTTCAGGACAGGTTTGGGAACCACTGCTTTACAGTTTTACACGCTTTTTTTCTTCCAACTTCGTTGTTGCCTGACTGATGACTCTTGACACTGATTTCTGATCGGTTAGACTGAGAGTGTTTCACAACACGTCCAGACTCTCCAACTTCACAGTAAAACATGTATAAATAGCTCTCTGCCGTATTTAAATACAGTTTTGGACAATTCAGTAAAGACATTTCTTTTCTATGTAAATTAAGTTCATTATGGATCGCAGATTATTCATTTGTAAGTTTAGTATCCTAACTCTGATGTCGAATCCTTACTGTTAAATTGTATTGACATCATGCCAGACTCTAAACATCTGACCTTTATCCAGAATGAGGATGGAGGAATTGGAGGAAGACGTTTTTATTAATTATAATTTTAATCACTCAAACACCAGTTTAACTCGTCGTCTTTGCGCAGGTGCATTACCTGAGTGAGTTTAGGAGATTAATAAACATGATAATCATGTGACATTTGGACTAAATGCTGATTAAAACTGTTGTGAAAGATGTGAAGTGCTGGAGAATAATCGCGCATTGTTGCATCGCTCAATCAACTCTTTAAATAAGAAAGCTATAATAAAAAACCTTAAACGTGTGTAATATTTTTTAGAATGTGTTTTTATATAGACTATTTATATACCTGGTTGTATAGCTGTGATTTTTACACTTTTGCCTTTTATTTATGTGGCTAGTTATTCTCTTTTTTCCCTTTAGTAGCCTATAGTGTTGTAGGTCTATTAGTGGCTTATGCATGTGACTGTATCATGTGTAATATTTGCATTCAAACAAAAGTGTATAATGTTAATATCTGTTGAATAAAAATAATAATCAAATAATAATGTAATTTATATAATTTGATTTAGCACTTCAGGTAATAGATGTATATTAGTAGGGCTTTCTGACTGCGAGTTGACACTGTCATCAGCGCCCCTTGTGGAATAACGGAGTCAGTGCGTCAGTTTAAATGAATCCGCAGTGGTGTAAAGTATTGGAGTAAATGTAATTAGTTACTGTGCTTAAATATCTTTTTAGCTACTTTGTAGTTTTACTGAGCATCAAATATATTTGTTTCTGATATAAAGAAGTGATAGCGCCGTCTAAGGGCATTGAAGAACTACATCTTGTTTGTTTTGCCTTTAGTGCAAGTAGATTTGATGATTTAAAGGGGTCATATAATGCCATTTTTGTACAAGCTAATATGATTCTTTAGGGTCTAAATTAAAAGTTTGTAATATACTTTAATTAAAAATTCTCATTAGTATTGTAAGAAAACGCTTATTTTACCAGGTCAAAAACAGCTCTGTTTTCAGCACGCTGTTTCAGTGCATGTGTCTTTAAATGATAATGAGCTTTGCTCACCCCGCCCCTCTGTTCTGTGCGGACACCGTTTGTAACACAATAACACAATAACCATAACGCGTTGTTCATTATAAACGTGGGATTATGAATTATATTGAGAACGTCGTACATAGAAAACATGCCGTAATGTACCCTGAATGTAAACAGCCACATTCATCGTGAAGCGTGCTAGCGATTTGCAAAGATTAATATAAATATTAATATAAAAGTTAATAAAACGTTACACTCACTTCTTCTTCTGGAGGTGCAGCAGGAACACGAATAGTTGGTACCGATCCTTTTTTCAGGAGCAGCTAAACCCAAAACCAGCTTTATAACGTTACTGATCCTCGTTTGTAAAGCAGTCTGGTGTGTGAAATGATTTGCGCAAACATGACAGCATTGACGTTGATCGTGGGGAATATTCCCTTCAAAAACAAACTCAGCCACTGCATCTTCAGCGGTTCGGATTTAGGAACATTAAAATGATGCTGTGTTCGTTATTACACCCAAGAACAGAACAACACCACCATCGCTTAGACGCCGTTCTGCTCATAGACAGTGCTCCAGCGTATCAACAATGACGCGCGGACTATGATTGACAGCTCGCTCACGAGGGAGGGCGGGTCTGTGTTGAAACGCTGCTGTCAATCAACAACCGTGGGAGGGGCATTGATTTTGTGACGTCACAAAATCGAACGGCTTGATTTGAGAGGGGGGGAAAACGTATAAGAAGATTAAAAAAAAAAAAACACTGGATGGATTTTTATCATTTTATGATGGTTGTGTACAGGCACTGCCAACACACATTTCAGTACAATCAACTTGTAAAAGTGCATGTACCATTATATGACCCCTTTAATTTTACTTAACATTATTTTATTTAGCCTATCCACTATATTGATGATACCTTTTTGAAGGATATATTGGTTTACTTATGGCCTTTTGGTGCACTTGAGCTCAACTGAGACTTGAGAGTTTGTAGATATTTAAGAGGCTGTTGTATTGACCTTTATTTATTGCAATATTTATGTGCTGTTTTATTTTGATTTTAGAAAATGAACACGATTTCTTATATTACAAATAATATCTTTTTTTTTCGATTTCCACTGTCATGTCTCTTGGGTGTCGAGGACTAGTGCATCTTTGAGTCTATATATGAGTAAAATACTGTTAAAATCAGATACTCCAAGACTTTTACTCTAGTCGTATTGGAATTGGTGACTGTAACTTGTAATGGAGTCATTTTCGCTGTATCTGTACTTTTACTCATAGCCTATGGTTTTCAGGTACTCTCTTTACACCCCTGTGAATCCGTAGTCAGTGTGGACTGCGGAGCGCACGAGAGTTTGCCTCATTTCATAAAGTGGTGTTATTTGATCGTGCGTTCATCGAAAAAAACACACAAATCCTCACCGAAACATGTTCATCTTCATTGTGTTCTGACCAGACGAACCAATTTAACCCAAGCCACATCAGTTACTACAAAACAATATATATATATATATATAATTGATTTTTATTGAAGAAAATCAATAATCAGTTCTACCGCTTTAAATGCAAACACGTAAAGTTACGTACTATGGCAGGCCATTTTAACTTTTATTAATTTCCAGGGTATGAATTCTTGATATCAACAATTCAATTTTCACTAGTTCAAATTATAGTTACTGATATCAGGAATTAGATTTATACTAGTAACAATGCTAATTCTTTATATCAACAATTACATTTTTACTAATTAAAATAGATATCAAGAATTGAATTTCAACTAGTAAAAACTATAATTCTTGATATCTGTAATTGTATTTTCTCTAGTGAAATGTCACCAAAGGCTGCCATTCCAAATCAATTGTTGATATCAAGAATTGATTTCTTACTAGTTGAAATTCCGAATGCACAAAGCAAGGTCCATAAAGACATTGAGTTTGGTGTGGAGGAACTTGACTGGCCTGCACAGAGTCCTGTCCTCAACCCGATAGAAAACCTTTGGGATGAATTAGAGCGAGACTGTGAGCGAGACCAGGCCTTCTCGTCCAACATCAGTGCCGGACCTCACAAATGTGCTTTTAGAAGAATGGTCACAAATTTCCATAAACCTTGTAGAAAGCCTTACTAGAAGAGTTGAAGCTGTTATAGCTGCAAAGGTCCATGTTAAACCCTACGGATTAAGACTGGGATGTCATTAAAGTTCATGTGCATGTAAAGGCAGACGTCCCAAAACTTTTGGCAATATAGTGTATGTTAGTCGACTGACTGTGAAACCTCATATTTAGCTTTTTTTGTGCTTATTTTATTTCTGGGGGAAACTAAGACTTGTAAAGTGAGAGAGGAATTGAGGATATAATATTACTGACTGCAGATCAGCCCAAACATGTTTGAACCAGTTCGGTTTCATACGTTACACAACATAATTTTTATCTTAGCATTTGGTTTTAGGTTTTACAGTTTCACATTGAAACCCATCAGCAATGGCCTCAGTCAAAGTTCTCCTTGTGGTTTCGGCTATTGTCGCCTCTCACAGTGGTAAGAAATCTCTTCTGACCCGGTTAGACTTTGCCTTCACATGTGTCTGTATTTTTAATAATGTATTAGTAAATATTGAAATTAACATAACTAAGATTAGTAAGTGTTTCACAAGTAGGCTATTGTTCATTGTTAGTTCATGTAGTTTACTAATATTAACAAATTAAACCTCATTGTAAAATTGTTACCGAATTATATGAAACTTTGTAGATATGCCTGTATTAAATGATGCATGCATTTTACCTGTTTAAACTTGTTTATTCTGTCTTCCTCGTGTCAGAAATGTAGTAAAGAGTGCTAAGAAAACTTACTAAGAATACTATGTGTGTTTACTGTGTTTATGGGCAAAAATATTTTTGTCGAGAGAATGCTGAAAAGTTTGGTTGAACTTGATAGGCTACTGATTTATAATTATAGTTTTTTATATAATTATGTTTAATCCATTTAGTTACCTTTAGATTTATTCTTCCAGTGTGCTTATACTTCTTGCCTTTGAATTGGGCAGGTTTATGTTTAAACTCTGTTTCTTACTTGTGTTAACTTGTTTCTTCCTCATGTCAGAAATGCACTCTCTATACTACACACACAGCGCCGTATCTAAACCTCTGATGTCTGGAGAACAGTATGAATTCAACAACTCAGTGGAACTGGATGACATACAGATGAGTTTGTGTAACAGTGTGAATAAAGCAGATTTCATGACTCGATTGTGTGAGGAATCTGAGAGACTCTTTAATGAAAGTGATGATCTGCATTATAAACAACAGTGGCTTCAGATCAACATTAAAACACTGATGGACAAGAGGAATGAGAACAGCACACGGGACATGGGTAATTATCCATTAACATTTTGCCATAATATTTGTAATAGTACTTAGTAGTAGTAGATACCTTTATTGTCCCCGTGGGGCAGTTGGGTTTGCAGCGCAGTCGCAAGGCACTTAATGACAAAACATCAGACATATGACACAAACAAATACACTATACACCCCTGCATCTAACCAGGCCAACTGGACATCTCGCTTATTTTGACTGATTTAAGGCTTTTATGGCTTGTGGTACAAAAGAAAATTTGGATCTGTTCTTGGTCATGAGTGGTGGGCAGAAACGACGCCTAGATGGCGATAATTTAAAATGAGATGCCAACGGGTGTGTGTAATCACATACAATGTTATTGGCCTTCCTCACCATTCTGTCTTTGTAAATGTGTTCAATGCTCGGTAATGTTATCCCAAGTAACTTGCTGGCAGTGGTAACTGTTTTTCTGATTATCTTTTCCTGAGATTCAGTGGCATTTCCGAACCAACAGATAATACAGCAAGTTAAAACACTTTCGATAAAAGCAGTATAAAACATTTGAAGCATTTTGTTATTGACATTAAAAACAAGCAATATCTTTAAAAAATACATTCTTTGCTGTGTCTTAGTGTGCAAAAGATCAGTCCATGAGTCCCATTTAAGCTTGTTGTCCAGTACAATGCCAAGGTATTTATAGTTTGTAACAACCTGAATAATCTCCCCAATGATAAAAGTGTTGGTGGGTTGCTGTGACTTTCTAAAATCTATGGACATTTTTTGTCTTAATGGTATTCAAAATTATGATTTTAAATCATGACCATGATCTACCTCCCCATCCTGTAGCAGACTCACTAGAGCTGTGTCATCTGCATATTTAATAAAGTGCCTGTTTTGAAAAGTGCTAGTGCATGAGTTTGTGTATAAAATAAATAGTAAAGGGGATAGAGCTTGTGGAGAGCCTATGGATGTTGTCATCACATCAGACAGAAATGAGCCTACTCTAACCCACTGGACTTACTGGTAAGGAAATCCATGATCCAATCAATAATGCCTGTATTAAGATTCACTGGCTAAAATGTCTGCAAGAATCTTTGGTTGCGTGTTGTTAAAAGCAGATGAAAAGTCCACAAATAGAATCTTAGCATGAGTCTTTGGTTTCTCAAGGTGAGTATGCAAAAGGTGCATAAATGTCAAATTTGCATCATCCACCCCCCTGGAGGCTTGATAAGCAAATTGCAGGGGGTCCATAAGATGGTGGGTATGTAATAAAATGTACCTCTTTACCAGGCTCTCCAGGCACTTCATGACCAATGATGTCAAAGCAACTGGTCTGAAGTCATTGGACTCTGTTGGTCTTAGCAGTTTTGGCACGGGTACAATTGTAGATGTTTTCCACAGGATGGGGACTTTACAGAGATTAAGAGAAGAGTTAAAAGTGTCAGTGAACACAGGGGCTAACTGTTCTGCACAGTGCTTGAGGATATTACCACAGATTTTATCAGGGCCAGGACTTTTCCGTGGATTGCAGTGACTAAAAAGGTGAAAGACATCCGATTGTCTGATGTTTAAAGGGGTGGTTGATTATGATTTCTCTTTTTTAACTTTAGTTAGTGTTTAATGTTGATGTTTGAGTATAAACAACATCTGCCAAGTCAGGATGCTCAAAGTTCAAAGTAAGCTAAGTGCTTTCAAAGTGTCACCGCGCGCTAGAGCGATTGAGTGCACGCACTGAGATGAGAGAAGTATGCATCAACTCGTCTTAGTTAAGGGAATAACATAGTTTAATATGAAAAAACAGTAGAGTATCCCTTTAAGGACTACAACAAACGGCTGGTAGGGACTACACCACATTCCTCCCGGGTTAGTGACATCACTAACCCTAAAATTTACATAAACCCCACCCCCTGAACACGATTTATAGATTATCAAGACAGAATATGCTAATCAATGATTAAAAGATAGTTAACTCCACATCAGCTACATACATTTAAACATAAACAAAAAAGTTTTTGAAATTTTCAGGACACAAGCTGTTGAAGCTCCGTTCCCCATGCCGGGAGCAGCAGCTCATTTGCATTTAAAGGGACAGACACAAAAATGGTGTATTTTTGCTCACCCTTAAAAAGTGACAATTTTAACATGCTATATAAAAATATCTGTGGGGTATTTTGAGCTAAAACTTCACATACACACTCTGGGGACATCCGAGACTTAATTTTACATCTTGTGAAAAGAGCATTATACCAGCCCTTTAATACAAATACAAATACAAATGCAGATGCAGGGGAAGGAGGGGTGGCCCGATGCCAGCTCCAGCACCGCTGCCGCTCTCAAAGCGACAGAAGAAGCCATTTAGCTTGTTTGCCCTTTCCAATCACTCACTTCCAGGCAGAATCAGGGAAGGATTCCCTCTGCGCTTGTGGGGGACATTGGTCATAGTCTTGATCCCCTGCCATGCCTCACGAGGGTTGCCTGATGCCAGAGTTGCCTCAATCTTCTGTCTATACCTCTTCTTATCCAGCTTTATTTGTCTTTTAAGATTGTCATTTTGTGCATCTTAAGGATCTTTAATATATTTACTTGTTTCCACCTTTTTTAAGATTAAATTTTTGTATAGCACTAACCGACAGGTTATGGCAAATTAAGTTTGGTTTGAGAAATTAATTTGACCTGCCATAAAATTAATTTGACATGACATTACTTTTTTGGCACAAAAATGCTAATCACTTTAATAAAATGTCATTCCTCTGTAAACTTTTAGAATAATATCAGTGTCACATTTAGTGAATTTGATCTTCTGGTCTTAATCTTCTGTGTTTCTCTAGATCTTCATGTTCTTCAGTGGAGGCACGGCTGTGCAGTTGAACATCACTCTAATGGTTCAGTAATGTTTCTTCATGGCTCTGATGAATACGCCTATGATGGCCAGACCTTGACCTTTGACCTCTCAATGCACTGGCAGCCTTTAGTCCTCGACCATGACATCATCTGGGACAGAGAATCAGTTTCCAGCCTGGAGAGGAAATGTGTGGAAACATTAACCAGATTCACTGAACTTCAGCGAGAGGGAAAGATCATCATGGAATGTGAGTTTACATCAGAATCTCTAGGGTTGATATTTGAATGCATTCTTTCATGCAGGTTTATTATTTTCATTGTCTGTCCTGCAGCTCGTCCTCGTGTTCACACTCTTGTAAAAGCGTCTGGATCTTCAGTCTCGTCTCTGCTGGTGTGTTTGGCCACAGGCTTCTACCCTAAACATGTGCAGATGGAGATCAGACACGATCAGACGCCGGTCCCTGATGATCAGCTGAACTCAGAGGGAATCAGACCGAACGCTGACGGATCCTTTCAGCTGAAGAAGAGCCTGGAGATCCTGCCGTCTGAAAGATCCCAGTATCAGTGTGTGGTGAAGCACCAGACTCTGACTGAACCGCTCATCATCCGCTGCGGTAACAGGATCATTCATTACAGTTAATGTTCACAAGATCACTTCATTATTAGTGTTTAATTTTCTTCATTAGAACTGAACTAAATCTTTTTGTTTTTCTGTGTCAGGAGTGAATGTCCTGCTGCCAGTGCTCATTGGATTTATAGTTGCTTTAGTTGTTCTTGTCATCATTATTCTTGTTTTTTATCTGCTGAGAAAATGTGTTAAACGTCGAAGTGAGTATTATTCCTGTAAGACCTTTATATAGGATGAATAGAAGGGCAGAATGACTGTTAATATTTATCATTTCAGATTTTCACCAGAAACATAGGAATGAAGGCATATATTTATCATTACCACGTGAGTCTGAGTCTTCTACAAGTCGAAACACTATAATATATTCATACATTCTGCAACACTCTCATGTAATCAGTCTTGTTGTGAATCAGAGAACAGAACTGTGTCATTAAACATTCCTCTCTGTATCTTTTAGTCATGATTATCTGGAATTAAATCTTTACATCTCATTCTGATGATGACAAACTGAAGTGAAATGAAGAGACTGACTTTATGTGTTAATATTTATGATACATATTACAATATTACACATACTCTCTCTCTCTCTCTCTCTCTCTCTCTCTCTCTCTCAGCTTGTGGGCGAATACGTGAGTTCACATTCACTAATATTTACTTTCTTTAATTGTTCAATTTATTTAGCATAAAAATCATCATATCACTAAGAAGAAAAACTACATCAAAATGACCCGTTCACATACAACATCATTTTATTAAATCATTATTCGTACAAAAGTAAATCTTCTGAAATCTTTACACAGATCTCTCTGATCATAAACTAAAGTGACATGAGATGATATGAGGAAACTGACTGTGATAATATTCGTTATTTTAGGTAGAAGTGCATCCTTGCTAATATGGAAAATGGAGCCAGAACTGTTGGAGGAAATGAGTGAGTCTGAATTGTTAAAAGCTCCTGTCACTGTACAGCTGATGACTAAATGCATGAACATGTTTAATAACCATCATTTTATTCATTCTGAACTTCATCAGGACCAGAAAGATGTGCAGCTGCTTTAAACACTGATTCAGAAGAAGAAAACCCCACAGATCCCAGTGTGGAGGAGGTTCACAGTAGGTCCTACACACACACACACACACACACACACACACACACACTGACACACACACACACACACACAGACACACACACACAAACACACACACACACACACACACACAGACACACACACACAGTTTCATTAATGGCTCCTCTCGTTCTCCTTCAGCTGAGGAGGTTCATGACACTCAAAGTCTGTGTGAAACTGAAGCGACTCCAGCAGCAGCTCGAGGTCAGAACATCTGAATTCATCTCTTATCTGACGCTGATTCTTCATCTCACTCACTCAACGTGTCCTTCATCACTTTTATAGGTGCGATGGGCTCCAAGAACTTCTCTCTGCCTAACCTCGGTGAGTTGAGACTTTCTTGTGTTTTGTAGTTTTAGTCTGTCAGAAACACAGATGTGAAACTATAGATGTGTTTTTCCAGCCATGGAGAGAGAAGACACAGATCAGAACACCATTACCCAGAATGCCCTGCTGTTGCCACTGCCAAGTAATGTTAATAGTCTCTCCTTCAAATTACATTTCATTATTATGTGATGTATACTGTAACTACTCAAATGGTTGCCATATCTGTGCTGATTATGAAGATATTATAATGCTGTTATTCTGTGTTTCAGGACGCTGCAGATCCAAGGACATTTCACTGCCAAACCTCAGTAATGTTTCAGTTCATTTCAATAAAGATAAACAACATATTCATCCATTTGCACTTGAAATATTTGCTATTTAATCTTGGTGTTTTTGAACCAGAAACACACACAAGTTCTCTGGTTTTAAATGGCCGTCAGTTGAAATGAAATGTTGTGTTGTTTTCTTCAGCTCAAGACAGAAAGGACAGCGATGACTCCGGTTAGAAGATCGAGGATGTTCAGGTTGTTTTGAAGAATCAGATCTAGAGCTTTACTTCCATCATCAAAGCCTAAAGAACATGGAGATCTGAACATCACAGTCATTTATACATGTTCAATTATAAACCCGTGGCCATTAATATGAGGTTTATCACAGCGTTTACAAGAGCATCAGGAGGTCAAACATCAGATCAGCCGTGTGGATATTTGAGCACATCCTCAATGAACCAGCAAAATGACGTTACATTTATTTACATGATTCGCTTTTATTGTTTTACTTGCATGAAAATCCCAGTGAACTCCGTCTACCTCTGGAGGAGTGTTATAAACGGATGACAGTCATTGTCTATATTCATATTAGAAATGTGTTAATTAATAAAGGACCTTTTGAAATCAATGATTTTATAAACTGGTGAATAAAACCACTGATTTCAAAATGTAATTTGTGACATGAATGTGTTGGTTTATGTCCAAAGAGATATGTAACGAGTTATAATAAGTTAAATCCAGGTAGTTGGGGAGAGCCGGGACAGTTGAAACTTTTCAGATAAACGTCGTTTTCTAAGATAAAGTTACAGATAGATTTTGTTTTGAGTGTGTGATCAACAACTCACATATGTGTTCTCTTTGTATCATGTGTTATTCGGTACAAATAGTAAAAATTAACTTTGAATGGTAGTTGTGCCTGAGCTGGGAGACTGAAACACAAGGGTGGAACGGATGAAACATAACAGTTTAAACGGCAACTATTCATCGAATGCTTGTTTTTATGAACAATACCTGACAAGTAACTTATGTACTTATTGTTACAAACATATTTTGTAATTTATCTTAATTTAAAGGTTCATATTAACCATTTTTGTTCTGTCGCCCAATAGGCGATAAGCCTATGTGCATTTTGCGTAATCTTTCTAATAGGCTATTTTGATGAAGACAGACAAATCCGTTTACAATTCATTTTCTTACATTTCTTCCTTGAGTCATATTAAGTGTTTGCTAGTTGAATAGCCTGTTATTATGAAGAAAACGAGGTCAACCGGAAGACGATAAATTAAATTTATTGAAGATTGAAGATTGGACAATTGATGATTATTAAAGAGATAACGTGTTGCATAATTGAAAATTTCCATTAAAATATACACAAGTCTAGGAACAGTATAGGCTAAATAACCATCTATGAACAGTAGCCTGTAGCCTTTCTGTAGGTTAATATGGTTAAATAACTATTATACATTGAAAACACATCTTACATTACATTACCTGTAACTGTACATTAAAGGGACACTGTGGAGAAATTGTGTTTTTGTCAAACAGCGACCCCTAGAGTCGCTGTGGAATACTTGCACTGTCGTAAATACCCCAAAAAAACCCACCCTCCACCCTGTACACCGGTACCTGCGTCGGGCATGGAACAGGCACACAGACTCCGAAGACATGATTATTGCAATTTATCTAGTTTGCAAATTGTGCTTGTTTATTTACAACCTCTACGTTAGGCTTATTTATGTCCTGATATTTATGTGAGATATTGAAAACTGTTCTCATGATAATCGCAAGAATCAACGTCAACAGCGTCATCTGATATCCCTCAGGACTACGTGATAAATACATCTCACAACACCTGAGTTCAGCTGGCAAACTAGTTCGTGAGGCAAGCTAGGCAATAAAACATAACGCAAAAAACACGTAAGAGAACGAGTGTGTGTTGTCTGTTAACAGCTCTGATAATCGAAAGCTAGCTAGACATACGTGGAAATTATTGGACTGGTCTAATTATCAGCAATGGATGAATGAACAGCATGTAAAAAAATGATATACTACAAGCAAGCGCAACAACATACAACATAGAATGCAAACAAGTTTACAAATAAGAGATTTATTTACTGGCCACTTAATGCGTTTTCTCAGATCGGATAGCTATCAGATTTATCAAAACGATTCCATTTACACCTGGTCACATATGTGTTTTTGCGAAACTGATTTAAATCCGATCTTCAATTCTCGCGCTATATGCAGATTTAATGGAGTGCACGGCACCGAAAGCAACAGATATGAGCTGCATTTTATTGATCATCAGCTAAAATTTCAAAATCAAAGACCGCAATAAGAGAGAGCAGCAACAGCCCTGGTAAGATCATTTCGTTTCTTTACTTTTAATGATGATGATCTGCGACTTACTTTCACTTTGATTTGCGATAGTTTGCACGTTGTCTTGATGAATATGCTCAGTTGCTCATCTGCGGTGATGCGTGTTCCAGCGCTTCGTCATATCTGGCAATAACATATAGCCTATAACACGCTCTCACACGGTTTTTGTATTATTTATTTTTTAGCATTTTTGGGAGGAGTACAATTTACATACAGTATGTGGTTTCAACAACCAGATGCATTTACACTTGTTCAGTTTCGTCTGGAATGCGTCTCAGACCTCCTCCTGAAGTGGTTTGAGCGATCGGATTCAAATCCGTCTTGAATGCGTTTTGGAGGGCATTTACACCTGGTCTTTTCACAATCGGATAGCTATCCCATCTGAGAAAACGCATGAAGTGGCCAGGTCTAAACACAACAGCCCCCATGACAAAAACATACGCACGAAAGCCGAAAACAAACGCTGGTTGGCCTCTCACGTCCAGACAGTATAAACGCTCACGTCCGAATTTGAGGAAGTGGTGGGGGAAGTGACGTATGCCGTAAAGCAGTCGAATTTTGTAGTTCTTTTTGTGCTCTGGTTACTACCCGAACCCCGAAGTTACATAGTGCCAGTAAAAGCGATACAGACCCCGTCAGGCTCTGGCAGACGTCTCATTCAAACTATTGTAAGTCGATGTACCATCACAAGGGTCTTGGAAATATATTATGAAGGTTGAAAAGTTACACAGTGTGGCTTTAATTAGTGTAGGACGAGTTATATTTTGCTCTTTCTCTCCAAAATCATTTACCTCAGGAAAGCCATTCAATGACCATGTTATTTAGCTAAAAAAAACTCTAGAGAAGAGCATTTTGCTAAATATATGCACTATAGACATATTACATTTTCATTATATTTTACTCTTAAATCATTAAAAAATATTATAATGCTATTATAAAAACAAAACAAAACAAATTCTTATATAAATTGTATATTAATTGTATCCAAAGCAGTTAACCTTTTTACCTGTAATAGTATAGTTGTCACAAACCAGTTGTTCAGAACACACAACGAACATGATCCCAGACAGCAACACAGATCCGGCCCACATCTGGTACTTGTGGAATCCATCGTTGCTGTCTGGGATGAATAATCCACAAACCATAACTCAGAAAAAAGCTGACAATGTAACGACGATGAGACACTGACAAGACAGTAAAACTCACTAAACTTATAGGGAACAAACAAAGGAAACTATTAGGCAACAGCTGAACAGAACATAACTATGACAGTACATTACAGTCAGCAAATTCTGCTTTTCACTTTTAACATTTTTAAAAAGGGCACTATGACTATGCCATATAACATAGCGATTTTAGTTTGTTTGACAGATTTGCCAAAGCAATGGTGCAAAACACAATGTTAAAGACCTCTTATGTTACAAAGTTTAGAAATATGTTTCAATTCCCATCATGAGTCAGTTGTGTGAGTAACAGCCCTGACTAAAGTCTGTGTCACACACACGTAAGCAGACATTTTGGCTTAAGAGTTTGAAGCTGAAAGATAATGGCTTCTATCAAAGTTCTTCTTCTTTTGATTTCGGGTATTTTTCCATCTCAAAGTGGTAAGAAATCTCTTTTTTTTTTACTCAGTTTATCTCCATATTCTTAATGTATATTCATTGTATTCACTTGTGTCTGTATTACATGGTATTCCAATGACAAAGTGATCCAAACTGAGTGAACAATGAGAAGTTTGGTAGTAATTAATCTTGATGTCCAGTGTGTTTGTTTGTACCTTTGAATTGTTTAAGAATTACTTTAGGTTTAAACTTTTTTTATATGCCTGTTCTTGTTGAAACTTGTGGTAACACTTTATATTACGACCCGCAAAGAACTGCGTAAGTAAACCGAAATTACGGTGTACATTTCTGTAATTATAGTGTACTTCCGTGTAGGTATAAGGGAACAATATGTTAAGTTTTGGGTAATAAAGGGGTAACAAGCAGATATACAACCTGCAAAGAACTTCGTAAGTAAACCGAAATTACGGTGTACGTTTCTGTAATTATAGTGTACTTCCGTGTAGGTATAAGGTAACAATATGTTACGTTTTGGGTAATAAAGGGGTACAACCAGATATATAAGCAAATTATTTATAATGTAATTATTTTAAAACTAACAGGTACCTATTCTGTATATATTCCAGGCAAAAATTGTACATCTGTTGTATATAAAAGTTTTTATCACATTTCTGGCAAAATATGTTCTTGTGCAATGTACCGGTAGTTACAGGGTAATTTTGACATCTGTGGGTTGTAAATTAAACTTTTTGGCAATGCTATTTATTGGCTTTTCTTACTAAACTACTTAACGTTAAGCCAAGAAAAAAATAGTTTTTGCTATGATTTTAATTTAAAACGTACCATGTAGTACTTATACTTACCTTATCACATTGTATTGCAATGACACTTAAATGTCAGGGCAAATATACTGTGTAATTAAAAGTTTTTTTGTTTTGTTTTTTTAATAAGAGTACCTTTCTCTGTAATTACTGTGCAAATAGTGTTGTTTTGTATTGTTACATAGTAAGTAGTGTTTGTTACCCGTTTCAACTGTGTATTTACAAGGTGGCGCTTGTTACCCCCTTGTTCTGTGTAGTTACAGGGTAAGTGTAACTCCTGCGGGCTGTAAATTAAAGTGGAGCTTGTTACCCCCTTGTTCTGTGTAGTTACAGGGTAAGTGTAACTCCTGCGGGCTGTAAATTAAAGTGGCGCTTGTTACCCCCTTGTTCTGTGTAGTTACAGGGTAAGTGCAGTAAATATACAATAAAGGATCCAATTTAATTTCTGACTTTTATTTTACAAAGACATTTCAAAACACTTTTTCATCTTAACAAAACATTATCTTTTCTACAGTATACTCAAACAACAAAGTAACACATTATACCCCCCCCCCCCCCCCCCCTTTATTTGCTTCTCATGCTTTTCTTCTTCTTTCTTTTCTTGCTCTTCTTTTTCTTAACTTCCACTGGGGACTCTGAAGTTGAGGAGTTGATGGAGTCCCATTGGTCTTGCTGCACTGCAAAAATATGAATATATATACATGCTCTTAGCAAGCTACACCTTCAATTTTAAGTTGTCGAACAATCCTCCACTCTAAAACATTTTGTGCCACCTGATATTACTGTAGTAACTGTAATTTTGAAGAAAACACATTTTGGTGAAGTTTGAGTCAGATCATGGGGGGTTGTGATATTTTATAGTGATAATGACTGTAGTGCAGCAGAAAATGTTTTTAAAAAAGGCATAGTTGTTCTGACAGCAACAACAACAACAAAAAAAAAGCATGAAACACAAACATGAGGGCTGTGGCACTATAGGAACAGCATATCTTTGTGTCATTGCAGATGGGACAGCAGACTTCATCTTTTCAATTTCCTTTTTCAAAAAAATCACACTCATCTTTGAGCAAGGTGATCTCTGCTTTAAGAGTGATAATCTTATCTTTGAAAGAAAGAAAGAAAGAAAGAAAGAAAGAAAGAAAGAAAGAAAGAAAGAAAGAAAGAAAGAAAGATTAGACGTTTAAATTTTACTCCTGCCCTACTCCAGGGCTTATACTTGTGACCACTTTCCTATTTTTTTAAAACATCAAATTGAAGAACTAAACATCACTGGTACTGTACATTATAAATGCACTCGTTAAAGGATTAGTTCACCCCAAAATGAAAATTTACAACGGACTTCATTGGTCACCATCGTTCAAAAGTCCAAAGTCCAAGTCCAAATCAATGCAGTTTCAGAAGTCTTTTAAGTGTTTAAACGGGCTGTACGCGATCACAGCTGAAGAAGAGGTTGTTATCTAGCGAAACGATAGGTCATTTAAAAAAAAGAAATATATAATTTATAGACTTTTTACCTTCAACAGTTCGGATTGAGCTGATCAACAAACGAACAGGGAACTACGTCATCACGTTGAAAGGTCACGCCTGCGCCGGCAATATATTTGAACTACTATTCATATTCATCAGAATGTTATTCATATACTATTCATATTCATATTCACTGAATACTATTTCTATATAATCGCAAACAATACTATTTGAATTATCCTCCTACGTACGGTCGCATTGTAAACAGTGGGGCGGTACTTCGGCCGACGCAGGCGTGACCTTTCAACGTGATGACGTAGTTCCCTGTCCGTTTGTTGATCAGCTCAATCCAAACTATTGAACTATTGCCACAGCCCTCAGGTTTGTGTTTCATGCTTTTTTTTTTTTGCTGTCAGAACAAATATGCCTTTTTAAAAAACATTTTCTGCTGCACTACAGTCATTATCACTATAAAATATCACAACCCCCCATGATCTGACTCAAACTTCACCAAAATGTGTTTTCTTCAAAATTACAGTTACTACAGTAATATCAGGTGGCACAAAATGTTTAGAGTGGAGGATTGTTCGACAACTTAAAATTGAAGGTGTAGCTTGCTAAGAGCATGTATATACTGTATATTCATATTTTTGCAGTGCAGCAAGACCAATGGGACTCCATCAACTCCTCAACTTCAGAGTCCCCAGTGGAAGTTAAGAAAAAGAAGAGCAAGAAAAGAAAGAAGAAGAAAAGCAAGGGACGCAAATAAAAAGGGGGGGGGGGTATAATGTGTTACTTTGTTGTTTGAGTATACTGTAGAAAAGATAATGTTTTATTAAGATAATAAAGTGTTTTGACATTTTTTTGTAAAATAAAAGTCAGAAATTAAATTGGATCCTTTATTGTATATTTACTCTACTTACCCTGTAACTACACAGAACAAGGGGGTAACAAGCGCCACTTTAATTTACAGCCCGCAGGAGTTACACTTACCCTGTAACTATACACAGAACAAGGGGGTAACAAGCACCACTTTAATTTACAGCCCGCAGGAGTTACACTTACCCTGTAACTACACAGAACAAGGGGGTAACAAGCGCCACTTTAATTTACAGCCCGCAGGAGTTACACTTACCCTGTAAATACACAGTTGAAACGGGTAACAAACACTACTTACTATGTAACAATACGAAACAACACTATTTGCACAGTAATTACAGAGAAAGGTACTCTTATTAAAAAAACAAAACAAAAAAAACTTTTAATTACACAGTATATTTGCCCTGACATTTAAGTGTCATTGCAATACAATGTGATAAGGTAAGTATAAGTACTACATGGTACGTTTTAAATTAAAATCATAGCAAAAACTATTTTTTTCTTGGCTTAACGTTAAGTAGTTTAGTAAGAAAAGCCAATAAATAGCATTGCCAAAAAGTTTAATTTACAACCCACAGATGTCAAAATTACCCTGTAACTACCGGTACATTGCACAAGAACATATTTTGCCAGAAATGTGATAAAAACTTTTATATACAACAGATGTACAATTTTTGCCTGGAATATATACAGAATAGGTACCTGTTAGTTTTAAAATAATTACATTATAAATAATTTGCTTATATATCTGGTTGTACCCCTTTAATACCCAAAACGTAACATATTGTTCCCTTATACCTACACGGAGGTACACTATAATTACAGAAACGTACACCGTAATTTCGGTTTACTTACGAAGTTCTTTGCAGGTTGTATATCTGCTTGTTACCCCTTTATTACCCAAAACTTAACATATTGTTCCCTTATACCTACACGGAAGTACACTATAATTACAGAAACGTACACCGTAGTTTCGGTTTACTTACGCAGTTCTTTGCGGGTCGTAATATAAAGTGTTACCAAACTTGTTTCTTCTCTCGTCCTCATGTCAGAAATGCACTCTCTGTACTACACACACAGCGCCGTATCTAAACCTCTGATGTCTGGAGAAGAGTATGAATTCTACAACTCAGTCGAACTGGATGACATACAGATGAGTTTGTGTAACAGTGTGAATAAAGCAGATTTCATGACTCGATTGTGTGAGGAATCTGAGAGACTCTTTAATGAAAGTGATGATCTGCATTATAAACAACAGTGGCTTCAGATCAACATTAAAACACTGATGGACAAGAGGAATGAGAACAGCACACGGGACACGGGTAATTATGTATAGGGGACAGTTGGGGATAAAATCAATGTCACGTGATGCTTCAGAACTCTTTCTAATATGATAATTTGGTGATCAAGAAACATTTATGATTATTATCATAGATGAAAATGAAGATGAATAGAGAGTTCAAAAGAACGGCATTTATTTGAAACAGGAATATTTTGCAACATTATTAATGTAATTACTGTCACTTGATAAATTTTAATGCATTGTTGCTGTGTAATCCTTAAAATCGTACTTTTGTAAAATAGTGTCATATATAGCTTAGATCTACAAAACAAATATTTATAATAAAGTCAAGTCACCTTTATTTATATATAGCACTTTTGTTTTGACAATACAAATTGTTTCAAAGCAGCTTAACAGTGATAAGAGGAAAATAATGAAACAAAGTTTGTTTATGCTGTACTGCAGATCTAGAAGAAAATAGTATTATCCACTTTAAGTAAGTTCAGTGATGGTTAATTTCTGTTGTAAAAAAAGTTTTTAATTTAGTTCATTTATATATACAGTAGCTGCTCTGTATATAGCAGGTCCTCCATCTGATCTGGATTTGGCCCTGATCTGGCTAACATCATCATGCGTTGTGGTCATGTCTATACGCTGATCCACCATCTGATCTGGATACGGCCTGGATCCGGCTGACTACATCATGCGTTGTGAACGTGTCTAGAAGCAGGTCCTCCACCTGATCTGGATTTGGCCCGGATCCTGATGTGTTGTGATCATGTCTATACACTGGTCCTCCATCTGATCTGAATGCGGCCCGGATCCGGCTGACTACATAATTTGTTGTGGTCGTGTCTAGGCGCAGGTCCTCAATCTGATCTGAATATGGCCCGGATCCGGGTTGACTATAGTAAAGAATAAACAGAAAAACTAACATTAGTGTAGATGCCATTCTTCTTCTGATGTAACGAGTACATAAGGTGTTATAGGAAGTGTTCACGGTTCCGGCTTACCTTGTTTATGCAGCCTAATAATCATTTAACTGATTTGAATAATAGAAATGTGAAATGTTCTATGTGTATGCCAGGTTAAAGAGATGTGTTTGTAGTCTAGATTTAAACTGACAGAGTGTGTCTGCTTCCCGGACAATGTGAGGAAGACTATTCCAAAGTTAAGGTGTTAAATGGTGCAGTTGATTTTGATATTCTAGGTATTATAAACTGGCCATAATCTTGAGATCGCAATAGACGTGAAGGACTATAATGCGTTAAGAGCTCGCTCAAGTACTGCGGAGCTAAACCATTTAGTGCTTTGTAAGTAATCAGTAATATTTTTAAATTTAAACAATGTTTAACAGGGAGCCAATGCAGTGTTGACAGAACCGGGCTAATATTGTCATACTTCTTGGTTCTGGTAAGAACTCGAGCTGCTGCGTTTTGGCTATAGTTTATTTATTATAGTTTCGTTGGGGCGGGAAGAAATGTAGAGCTGAGTATCATCAGCATAATAGTGAAAACTAATACAATGCTTCCTAATGATATCTCCCAAGGGTAGCATGTACAGGGTGAACAGCAACGGTCGTAGTACTGAGCCTTGTGGTACTCCATACTGAACTTGTGGTCGATATGAAATCTCTTCATTTACTACAAACTGATAATGGTCAGATAAGTATGATTTAAACCATGCTAATGCAATTCCACTAATACCAACATCATTTTCAAGTCTATATAAAAGAATTTTGTGGTCAATAGTATCAAATGCAGCACTAAGATAGAGTAACACTAATAGCAAGATACAGCCACGATCTGATAAGAGCAATTCATTTGTGACTCTAATGAGAGCTGTCTCAGTACGATCTAAATCCTGACTGGAAATCCTCGCAGATATCATTTCTTTCTAAATAGCAACATATAGTTGTGAAGATACTGCCTTTTCTAATATTTTTGACAGAAAGGGTAGATTTGAGATCAGCCTGTAATTGACTAATTCTCTAGGATCAAGTTGCATTTTAATGAATATCTTTATTCATGCAGTACATGAGTATGATTTGTTTTACAAGACTATTTTTATTACTGGAGTGTTTTAATTATGTTTTAGTATCAAAGCTACCATTTTATTTTGAGAAAAATCATAAATTAATAATGCATGGCTATTCTTCAACCAAATAAGATTATATGTATTTCATACATGCAATTAACTAACATATTTTTTTTTAACTGGATAAGTTTTAATAATAGCACAATTTGATCTTCTGTTCTTAATCTTCTGTGTTTCTCTAGATCTTCATGTTCTTCAGTGGAGGCACGGCTGTGCAGTTGAACGTCACTCTAATGGTTCAGTAATGTTTCTTCAAGGCTCTGATGAATACGCCTATGATGGCCAGACCTTGACCTTTGACCTCTCAATGCACTGGCAGCCTTTAGTCCTCGACCATGACATCATCTGGGACAGAGAATCAGTTTCCAGCCTGGAGAGGAAATGTGTGGAAACATTAACCAGATTCACTGAACTTCAGCGAGAGGGAAAGATCATCATGGAATGTGAGTTTACATCAGAATCTCTAGGGTTGATATTTGAATGCATTCTTTCATGCAGGTTTATTATTTTCATTGTCTGTCCTGCAGCTCGTCCTCGTGTTCACACTCTTGTAAAAGCGTCTGGATCTTCAGTCTCGTCTCTGCTGGTGTGTTTGGCCACAGGCTTCTACCCTAAACATGTGCAGATGGAGATCAGACACGATCAGACGCCGGTCCCTGATGATCAGCTGAACTCAGAGGGAATCAGACCGAACGCTGACGGATCCTTTCAGCTGAAGAAGAGCCTGGAGATCCTGCCGTCTGAAAGATCCCAGTATCAGTGTGTGGTGAAGCACCAGACTCTGACTGAACCGCTCATCATCCGCTGCGGTAACAGGATCATTCATCAGAGTTTATCTAGCTTTCACAAGATCACTTCATTATTACTGTTTCGTTTGCTTCATTAGAACTGAACTAAATCTTTTTGTTTTTCTGTGACAGGAGTGAATGTTCTGCTGCCGGTGCTCATTGGATTTATAGTTGCTTTAGTTGTTCTTGCCATCATTCTTCTTGTTTTTTATCTGCTGAGAAAATGTGTTAAACGTCGAAGTGAGTATTATTCCTGTAAGACCTTTATATAGGATGAATAGAAGCGCAGAATGACTGTTAATATTTATAATTTCAGAATTTCACCAGAAACATCAGAATGAAAGCCTACAATTACCAGAATTATCAGAATTATCAGAATTATTAGGCACGTTTAGACACGTTTTTTGATCATCTAGAATCAGAAGAAGGTGAGTCCATGTACAGTATGTAAAATTTGTATATTTTGGGAAACATTTTGAGAGCTTTCAGAACAATTATAGAATTCAGTCATAGAATAGTATTCTGTGCCAATAATATTGTCACGGATTGGCCAGGTTCATCCACCACAATCACCCAGCGATCACAGTCACCTGAATACTAACAAGTCACACCTGCACCCCATCAATCACCACTGCTTCATAAGCACACCTCACGCACTCCTCATTGTCCGGGCTCGTTAATCGAAGCGGACACTAGTGCTTCTCTCTGCGAGTTTCACTACTAAACTTACCTGTGTTTACTTACCAGTTCTCTACGAAGTTTCCAGTCTGTTCCAGTCTGTCCAGATCTCATCTCGAGTGGTGTACTAGCCGTAAGCCCGACTGTGTCATCCCGTGGTGCGTGAGTGTGTGCTGTCACCTGCCATCGTCCTCAGCCTTAGTTCATCTCCACTCTGAAATCTCATCCTGCCGTTCCTGCAAAGATACTACGATCAGTCATCACGAATTACATTCCAGAACTCTCAACCTCTGAACTCTGATACTCACCTATATCCAGCTCGTTGATCCTTCTTGACATTCAGTTGTTCAAATAAACATTACAGCTTCACTTACCTTGTTGTCCGTCTGCTTCCGTAACAGTAAGCCCGGACCATAACAGACAGCGGCAGCATGAGTGTTCAAGATCCCTTTCAAGAGCTGGTGGATTCGTTGAAGCGGGTATTATCATTCAACCCAACCATCACGCCTACTTCAACCTTCACATCTTCCGCACCACCAGCACCACCACCATCGAGCACTTCTTCGACCACCGCATCATCCAGTCCCATGGCCCGACCAGCGCCCTACTCTGGCGGGGCGGGGGAGTGCAATGGTTTTCTGCTTCAATGTTCTCTCATCTTTACCATGCAGCCCACATTATATCCAACCGACCAGTCAAAAATTGCTTTTATTACGTCCCTTCTCACCGGTCCAGCTCTCCAATGGGCAGAAACAATCTGGAAGCAAGCCGGTCCTGCCATCAGTTCTATACAAGCCTTCGTCGCCCACTTCAAAGAGGTATTCGGCCGAACGGATGGAGAGATATCAGCCGGTGAGCAACTCTATCATTTGTCTCAAGGAAAGATGTCTACTCATGAATATGCCCTTCGCTTTCGCACTCTAGCGGCAGCCAGTGGATGGAACGAGCGGTCTTTACTGACCACCTACCGGCTTGGTCTCACACCTCAACTCCGTCTACAGTTGGCCGCCTTGGACGATAATATGGGGCTCGAAAAGTTCATCCAACAATCCATCAGGTGCTCAGACCGTATACAATCTTATCAGTCCCATTCTGATTCCACTGCACTCCTCCGCCCATCTGAAACCGCCAGCCCTCCAGAACCAGAACCCATGATATTAGAGTCTGGTAAACTTACCGCCGCTGAGCGACAGAGGAGGCTGACCCGGGGTCTATGCCTGTATTGCGGAGTCAGTGGGCATGTTCGGTTGAACTGTCCAACTCGTCCCATACGTACATCGGTGAGTTTATTCCATATTGATGAAGAAAAAATGCAACCACTCACTTCTTGTGTCCAGTTAACCACCCAAACAGTCTCTGTTTCAGTTCACGCCCTCATCGACTCCGGGTCAGCTGGAAATTTCATCTCGGGGACCCTCTGTCGCCAGCTCCAGCTCCGTACCGAAGCCTCGTCAGTTGTTTACCAGATCCAACCCATAACCAAGTCCATCACTGTACGTCCACGTATTCACCGGAGATGTGAACCCATTACACTTCAAGTCGGAGCCCTTCACAAAGAGGAGATCCAGCTGCTGGTTCTGGAGGGGGCAAATGCGGATATCATCCTGGGCCGTCCGTGGCTGGTGAAGCATGATCCCATCATCTCTTGGGGCTCCGGGGAAGTGATGAAGTGGGGCAAAGATTGCTCACCAAGATGTTTTCCAGTTCTTCCACGTCCTGTTCTGAATCCTGTTCCAGTCTATGTCACATCAGTCGAAAGTCCACTTGAGAAACAGTCCACGAAGATTCCTGCTATCTACTCATCTTTCCAAGACATCTTCTGCCCCAAGAGAGCTTCCCAGCTACCACCTCATCGGCCATGGGACTGCGCCATAGACCTGTTCCCTGATGCTTCTTTGCCCAGAGGTAAGATCTACCCGTTGTCACTACCAGAGACCAAGGCCATGGAGGAGTACATCCAGGAAGCTCTCGATCAAGGGTACATCCGGCATTCGACATCTCCCGCAGCATCCAGCTTCTTTTTCGTGGCTAAAAAGGATGGAGGGCTGCGGCCATGTATCGATTACCGGACACTTAACCAAGGCACCGTCAAGTTCAAGTATCCCCTTCCTCTCGTCCCTGCGGCCCTCGAACAACTCCGTACCGCTACCATCTTCACGAAGTTGGACCTCCGCAGCGCTTACAACCTGGTGAGAATACGAGAAGGGGATGAATGGAAGACCGCCTTTGTGACCCCTACTGGCCACTATGAATATCTGGTTATGCCCTATGGTCTGGTCAACGCCCCTTCCGTGTTTCAAAACTTCATCCATGAGGTCCTCCGGGAGTTCCTGCATCGCTTCGTGGTCGTCTATATAGATGACATCCTCATCTACTCCCGGAGCGAAGCCGAACATCGTCACCACGTTGCGGAGGTCCTTCACACACTCAGAGCTCATCATCTCTTCCTGAAGGCCGAGAAATATTCCTTCCATCTCCCATCAGTCCAGTTCCTAGGATACCTCATTGACCGTCAGGGGGTCCGCATGGACGAGAGGAAAGTCACTGCAGTTACCACCTGGCCCGAACCCACCACTATCAAAGAGCTCCAGAGATTCCTTGGATTTGCCAACTTTTACAGACGTTTCATACGAGGTTACAGCATCATCACCACTCCACTCACCAACTTGCTCAAAGGAAAACCCAAAAGTCTCCTCTGGACTCCTGAAGCGGCCGCAGCCTTCCAATCCCTCAAGTCTGCCTTCACTCAAGCACCTCTCCTGACTCACCCTGATCCTGAGCTTCCTTTCGTCGTGGAGGTGGATGCCTCAACCTCCGGAGTTAGAGCCGTCCTTTCTCAACTTCATGGGACACCGAAATTACTCCATCCATGTGCCTACTTTTCTCGGAAGCTCAGCCCGGCGGAGAGGAATTACGACATCGGCAACCGTGAACTCCTAGCCATTAAGCTCGCCCTGGAGGAGTGGCGACATTGGCTGGAGGGTGCCATCCACCCATTCCAAGTCATTACAGACCATAAGAATCTCCAGTACCTCCGTGATGCAAAACGTCTCTGTCCCCGTCAGGCCCGATGGTCACTATTCTTCTCGAGATTCCACTTCACCATTACCTACCGTCCTGGTCCTAAGAATGTTCGTGCCGATGCTTTGTCCAGACTACATGATGCTCCAGAGACTCCCGAGACAACCACCAACATTCTTCCCAAAGATATCATCATCAGTCCCATTGAATGGTCTGCTCCTCCAGCCGTCGCCACTCCTGATCCTCGTCCTCCGCCGGGCTGTCCGCCTGATCGCCGATTCATCCCCAGGACACAACGGGTAGATCTCATCCACACCACACATACCTCACTGGGCACTGGACATCCCGGGGCCAACAACACTCTCTCGCTGCTATCCGAACGCTTCTGGTGGCCGGGTATGGCAAGGGATGTGAAGCGGTATGTCCAAGCCTGTAAGGAGTGTGCCATGTCCAAGAGTCCCAGACATCTTCCTGCAGGAAAGCTCCATCCCTTGCCAATTCCTAACCGCCCCTGGTCACACCTAGGAGTTGACTTCATGACTGACTTACCATCATCGGATGGAAACACCTGCATCTTCGTCATCGTCGATCGATTCTCCAAGTTCTGTAGATTATTACCACTAAGAGGTCTTCCCACTGCCCTGGAAACCGCTGAACTCCTCTTCAACCATGTCTTTCGCTATTATGGGATCCCAGAAGACATTGTGTCCGACAGGGGACCCCAGTTCATTTCCCGAGTATGGAGATCGTTTTTTAAGCTCCTAGGTGTGACCGTCAGCCTCTCCTCTGGCTACCACCCTCAGACCAACGGCCAGACGGAGAGGAAGATCCAGGAAGTGGGGCGGTTCCTCAGGACCTTCTGCAGCGGCCACCAGAACTCCTGGAACCAGTTCCTGGGATGGGCAGAGTATGCCCAAAATTCACTGCGGCAAACCACGACAGGCCTCACACCATTCCAGTGTGTTCTCGGATTCCAGCCTCCTCTGTTTCCCTGGGATGGTGAACCATCTGAGGTCCCCGCAGTGGATTACTGGTTCCGGGAGAGCGAGAGAGTCTGGGACGAAGCTCACCATCACCTGCAGAGGGCAGTTCGCAGATCCAAGACAGTCGCTGATCGGAGGAGGATTTCGGGTCCAGTCTACGTTCCAGGAGACAAGGTTTGGCTCTCCACTCGCGATATTCGTCTGCGACTGCCCTCCAGAAAGCTGAGTCCCAGGTTTGTTGGCCCCTTCACCATCTTGGAACAGGTCAATCCCGTCACGTACAAACTCCAGTTGCCACCTCAGTATCGAATCCATCCCACATTTCACGTCTAACTACTCAAACCCTTTCACGAACCTCTTGTTCCCTCCACAGAACCTGGCCATGAAGAGGAACCTCCTCCCCCCTTGATGATGGAAGAAGGGTCCATCTACTCCGTTCGTGAAATCCTGCAGTCCCGACGTCGTGGTGGTCAGTTGGAATATCTGGTCGATTGGGAAGGATACGGACCAGAGGAGAGATCATGGGTCCCAAGAGTCGACATCCTTGATCCCACGCTCATGGAAGAGTTCCATTCCAGTCATCCGCAGTACCCTGGACCTCGTGGACGAGGAAGACCACCACGGCGTCGGAGATCTCGGCCCTCAGGAGCGGGCCCTGGGGAGGGGGGTAGTGTCACGGATTGGCCAGGTTCATCCACCACAATCACCCAGCGATCACAGTCACCTGAATACTAACAAGTCACACCTGCACCCCATCAATCACCACTGCTTCATAAGCACACCTCACGCACTCCTCATTGTCCGGGCTCGTTAATCGAAGCGGACACTAGTGCTTCTCTCTGCGAGTTTCACTACTAAACTTACCTGTGTTTACTTACCAGTTCTCTACGAAGTTTCCAGTCTGTTCCAGTCTGTCCAGATCTCATCTCGAGTGGTGTACTAGCCGTAAGCCCGACTGTGTCATCCCGTGGTGCGTGAGTGTGTGCTGTCACCTGCCATCGTCCTCAGCCTTAGTTCATCTCCACTCTGAAGTCTCATCCTGCCGTTCCTGCAAAGATACTACGATCAGTCATCACGAATTACATTCCAGAACTCTCAACCTCTGAACTCTGATACTCACCTATATCCAGCTCGTTGATCCTTCTTGACATTCAGTTGTTCAAATAAACATTACAGCTTCACTTACCTTGTTGTCCGTCTGCTTCCGTAACAGTAAGCCCGGACCATAACAGACAGCGGCAGCATGAGTGTTCAAGATCCCTTTCAAGAGCTGGTGGATTCGTTGAAGCGGGTATTATCATTCAACCCAACCATCACGCCTACTTCAACCTTCACATCTTCCGCACCACCAGCACCACCACCATCGAGCACTTCTTCGACCACCGCATCATCCAGTCCCATGGCCCGACCAGCGCCCTACTCTGGCGGGGCGGGGGAGTGCAATGGTTTTCTGCTTCAATGTTCTCTCATCTTTACCATGCAGCCCACATTATATCCAACCGACCAGTCAAAAATTGCTTTTATTACGTCCCTTCTCACCGGTCCAGCTCTCCAATGGGCAGAAACAATCTGGAAGCAAGCCGGTCCTGCCATCAGTTCTATACAAGCCTTCGTCGCCCACTTCAAAGAGGTATTCGGCCGAACGGATGGAGAGATATCAGCCGGTGAGCAACTCTATCATTTGTCTCAAGGAAAGATGTCTACTCATGAATATGCCCTTCGCTTTCGCACTCTAGCGGCAGCCAGTGGATGGAACGAGCGGTCTTTACTGACCACCTACCGGCTTGGTCTCACACCTCAACTCCGTCTACAGTTGGCCGCCTTGGACGATAATATGGGGCTCGAAAAGTTCATCCAACAATCCATCAGGTGCTCAGACCGTATACAATCTTATCAGTCCCATTCTGATTCCACTGCACTCCTCCGCCCATCTGAAACCGCCAGCCCTCCAGAACCAGAACCCATGATATTAGAGTCTGGTAAACTTACCGCCGCTGAGCGACAGAGGAGGCTGACCCGGGGTCTATGCCTGTATTGCGGAGTCAGTGGGCATGTTCGGTTGAACTGTCCAACTCGTCCCATACGTACATCGGTGAGTTTATTCCATATTGATGAAGAAAAAATGCAACCACTCACTTCTTGTGTCCAGTTAACCACCCAAACAGTCTCTGTTTCAGTTCACGCCCTCATCGACTCCGGGTCAGCTGGAAATTTCATCTCGGGGACCCTCTGTCGCCAGCTCCAGCTCCGTACCGAAGCCTCGTCAGTTGTTTACCAGATCCAACCCATAACCAAGTCCATCACTGTACGTCCACGTATTCACCGGAGATGTGAACCCATTACACTTCAAGTCGGAGCCCTTCACAAAGAGGAGATCCAGCTGCTGGTTCTGGAGGGGGCAAATGCGGATATCATCCTGGGCCGTCCGTGGCTGGTGAAGCATGATCCCATCATCTCTTGGGGCTCCGGGAAAGTGATGAAGTGGGGCAAAGATTGCTCACCAAGATGTTTTCCAGTTCTTCCACGTCCTGTTCTGAATCCTGTTCCAGTCTATGTCACATCAGTCGAAAGTCCACTTGAGAAACAGTCCACGAAGATTCCTGCTATCTACTCATCTTTCCAAGACATCTTCTGCCCCAATATATATACACTCTTAGAAAAAAAAGGTACAAAAGCTGTCGCTGTGGCGGTACCTTTTCAAAAGGTACACTTTTGTACCTAAAGAGTACATATTAGTCCCTCAAAGGCAGCGACAGCTTTTGTACCTTTTTTTCTGAGAGTGTATATATATATATATATATATATATATATATATACAGCGGGGGAAATAAGTATTGAACACGTCACCATTTTTCTCAGTAAATATATTTCCAAAGGTGCTATTGACATGAAATGTTCACCAGATGTTGATAACAACCCAATGAATCAGTACATACAAAGAAACCAAAACAAATAAGCTCAGAAATTAAGTTATGTGTAATAATGTGAAATGACACAGGGAAAAAGTATTGAACACATGAAGAAAGGGAGGTGCAAAAAGGCATGGAAAGCCAAGACAACAGCTTAAAACTATTAGTAATTAAAAAGCAATCCAGCCCCCTGTCCGTGCAAATTAATAACAGCTGGTTCAGTCCCAACGGATGGCCTACAAAAAGGTCTCATTGCCAAGGTGTCACACAACACATCTCATGATGGGTAAAAGCAAAGAGCTGTCTCAAGACCTTCGCAACCTAATTGTTCCAACACATAATGATGGCATTGGTTATAGGCGCCATTCTAAGCTTCTGAATGGTCCAGTGAGCATTTTTGGGGCCATAATACGGAAGTGGAAAGACAATCATTTCACCATAAATTTGCCTTGACCAGTGCTCCTCGCAAGATTTCTGATAGAGGAGTGAAAAGAATAATCAGAAGAGTTGTCTAAGAGAACAACAGCTAAATGCATGAACATGTTTAATAACCATAATTTAATTCATTCAGAACTTCATCAGGACCAGAAAGATGTGCAGCTGCTAGAATAACAGAATAGTATTCTGTGCCAATATATATATATATATATATATATATATATATATATATATATATATATATATATATACACAGTATATATTGGCACAGAATACTATTCTATTATTCTATTATATATATATATATATATATATATATATATATATATATATATATATATATATATATATATATATAAATGAAGAGACTGTATGTGTTAATATATTTGAACACAAATCATAATCTCTGAATTATTTACATTCATTTGTTTTGAAATAATTCATTTACTGTACTTTCATCCGGAGTGCTCTCTCTCTCTCTTTCTCTCTCTCTCTCACTCTCTCTGAGCATGCGTTAAAGGGGTCATATAATGCCATTTTTGTACAAGCTAATATGATTCTTTAGGATCTAAATTAAAAGTCTGTAATATACTTTAATTAAAAATTCTCATTAGTATTTTAAGAAAACACTCATTTTACCTGGTCAAAAACAGCTCTGTTTTCAGCACGCTGTTTCAGTGCATGTGTCTTTAAATGATAATGAGCTTTGCTCACCCCGACCCTCTGCTCTGTGCATACACCGTAACACAATAACACAATAACCATAACGCGTTGTTCATTATAAACGTGGGATTATGAATTATATTGAGAACGTCGTACATAGAAAACATGCCGTAATGTACCCTGAGTGTAAACAGCCGCATTCATCATGAAGCGTACAGCAAGCGATTTGCAAAGATTAATATAAATATTAATAAAGGTTAATAAAACGTTACACTCACTTCAGTTCACCTGGAGGTTCAGCAGGAACATGAATAGTTGCTACCGATTCTTTTTTCAGGAGCAGCTTCTTAGCAAAACCAGCTTTATAACATTACTGACCCTCTTTTGTAAAGCAGTCTGGTGTGTGAAATGATTCGCGCAAACATGAAAGCATTGACATTGATCATGGGTAATATTCCCTTCGAAAACAAACTCAGCCACTGCGTGTTCAGCGGTTCGGATTCAGAACACCACAATCACTTAGACGCCATTCTGCTCATAGACAGTGCTCCAGCGTATCAACAATGGCCGCGCCGGTCCGCGCGGACTATGATTGACAGCTCGCTCACGAGCGAGGGCGGGTCTGTGTTGAAAAGCTGCTGTCAATCAACAATCGTGGGAGGGGCGTTGATTTTGTAACGTTACAAAATCGACGCCCCTCCCACGATTGTTGATTGACAGCAGCTTTTCAACACAGACCCACCCTCGGGCTTGATTTGAGAGGGGGGAAAACATATAAGAAGATTAAAAAAAAACACTGGATGGATTTTTATCATTTTATGATGGTTGTGTACAGGCACTGCCAACACACATTTCAGTACAATCAACTTGTAAAAGTGCATGTACCATTATATGACCCCTTTAAGTGAATGAGGTGTGTGGATGGAGAGTGTGTGATGCCGTTTCTACCCTTTTCTATCTTTAGTAATTGTTTTTAGTCATTTATATTAAGGTTTAGGTAATATTGGTGAGGCGTCATGGTGTGAAAAGCGATGTTACTACAAGTATAGAGGAGTGTAGTTTAGCGGTGAGTGCGTTGGTCATGATAATGTTTTATTGGCGTCGCGAATGAACAATGCGATTGTTTTGTTCGTTAAGGCGAACTTGTTAGTGTAGAGATTGGTGGTATTTTTACCTCAGTGTTGCCTCTTTCTATGCCGTCCAAGAGAGAAAATTTGCCGCTGTTTATCAAGAATGAAGTTTTAGTTCGCTAGGTATGGAAAACTGGTCTCTCCAATTAAAATGATTCCAATTGGAAGTAAGTCATCTTTGTTGAAACATGTGGTGTCTTTCAGGCGTTATGTTTATATTGTATTGAAAGATAACGTTGAGGAACTTGATCTGACTCTAAATTTTCAGCATGAAGAATTTAATTATGTGATATATGCCACTACTAATACAATGAGGTGCTTTGGTTGCGGTGAAAATGAACACCTGATTCGTGCTTGTCCAAAAAGAGAGGATAACATAAATAAAACTGTATCAACTGTTGCTTCAGAAAATGTAATTGAAGTGCAGGGTGAAATCGCCCCAGTTGTTGAGGAGATGTGGGCTCCAAGCAGGGTGTCGGTTGCTCCAACAATGGTGGAGAATGTTTCTGAAATTATAGAAAAAGACATTGTTGAAGAAGTCAGTGTTGCTGCAGCTGAGGAAGAAGAGGTCATAAGTTCCCAGAGGATAGAACAAGCAGAATGTGATTCAGATGATGTTAGTCATAGTGAAGATGAGGCTAGGTTAAACCCAGAGGATGGGGGTTCTGTGTTTTTTTAAATCCCCCAAAAAGGGAGTTGTTGGAATGCCCAGCTGATAAAAAAGCAAAAAGAGCAGATGGTATTCACATGAGCCAGACTGACACTGAGAGCAAAAGCAACATTTCAGAATGTAGTGTCACTGCTAGTCTGCCCCAAAGTGGTTTCTCTAGCTGTACGTATACAGTTGGAGATATTAAGTCCTTTTTGAAAATGACGAAAAATGTGAAAAGGGTCAAATTAGAGGAGTATTTTCCAGACATAATACAGTTCATTGAGAAGGTAAAGATTTTTAGAAATGAAAATTGTTTCACTAGGTGGGCCCAGTGAAACCAGCCGGAATGGATAAATTGATGCATCTTTTATGGCTTTATTATTTCTTTTGCTCTCTTTTTTATCCTTTATGGGGGAAATAAATCTTGCTTCCTTGAATGTTAACGGAGCAAGGGATTTTAAGAAGAGAGCTCAAGTATTTGAATTAATGAAACACAAGAACATTTTATGTGCTGTTTGTACAAGAGACCCATAGTGAATGTTCAATTAGTCCGGTTTGTCTTTCTGATCACAGCTTGATAAAATGTGTATAGCAAAACGTTTTGTGAAATCAAAAAGTGCTTTTTGGCATTTTAACAATAATTTATTATGTGACACTTTTTTAGAGAAGTTTTTAAAGCGTTTTGGACAAATGCTAAATCTATGAAAGCTTCTATCTTAACTTTGCAGCAGTGGTGGGATTTTGTGAAGACACAAATCAAACAGTTGTGTCAACAATACACTCACAATGCCACAAGAGACATAAATAGCTCAATGAGTGTGTTAAAGAAGAGTTGATGAAGCTACAGGAGCTTGCAGAGTCCACAAAAGATGCCACCTATATAAAGCACATTAGCCGATATGCTAGGTTGTACAACAAAAGGTGCTATCATTAGATCACGTTTCCAAAGTGTAGAATTAACGGATGCTCCTTCAAAATTCTTTTTCAGTTTAGAAAAAAAGAATGGTCAGAAAAAGTTTATTCATGCCTTGCGGTCGGAAAAAGGGTTTGTATTGACAAATCCCTCAGATATTAGAAAAAGAGCTGTACATTTTTATAAAGATTTGGACAAACGTTAAATTTCAGAAGAACAAGATGGTAATTTGGATTTTTTTTAAAGATTTTCCACAGGTAACTAAAAATGCAAATGAGGAAATTAGTAAAATTTTGCGTTTAGTTGAGCTTGAAAATGCCCTTAAAAATGGAAAATGGAAAAGCATCAGGTATTGATGGCATTACAACTGAATTTTATAAATCTTTTTATAAAATTTTACAAAGAATTTTTGTCATGCTGGATTAACGAGGAAGCAAAAGCAGGTGCAGTCAACTCTTTATTAGAGACAGGGTTTAACAGAGGCAACAAACAACACTGGTGGGTGGGCAGCGCAGGGACCTCGATGGCCAACACAGAGTGAAGAGCTGGTGCAGGGTGATGTGATGATGATGATGATGAATCCGACGTGAACACGAACTGGAACAGGTAACAGGAAACTCGAACAACACCACACGATCACAGACGAGGAACACCAGACATCTAGACATCGACAACGATCTGACAGTGGAGAAAAGAAACCGGTGAGTATAAATAGGCTATGGAGATGAGTTGCAGCTGGCGCCGAGCTGATTAGAGATTGAATGAATGAACAGGATTGTTTGGGCCACGCCCAACCCACGCGACACAGACACACACACAAATAACAAAGGCACGAGACAAGAAGGAAACAATGCATCTGAAAACCGTGACAGTACCCTCCCTCCTAGGAACGCCTCCTGGCGTCCCCAGACTCCCTTACCTGTCGATTGTAATCATCGATAAGGGAGTGATCCAGAATGTCTCTTGTAGGAACCCAACTTCTCTCCTCCGCACCGTAACCTTCCCAGTCCACCAAGTACTGGACTCCGCGTCCCCTCCGCCTAGAGTCCAGAATACGATTTACCGAATAAGTAGGTTCCCCATCTACGAGACGCGGCGGGGGAGGAACCGGAACTGGCGGGTTAATCGCTGATCGAAACACAGGCTTAATCTTGGATACATGGAAGGCGGGGTGAATTCTCCTGTACGCGGGAGGAAGGTTGAGGCGGACTGCCACCGGACTAATGATCTTGGTGACAGAAAACGGGCCAATAAATTTGGGTGCGAGCTTATTCGATACGGAACGGAGAGGAATATTCTTAGTAGAAAGCCACACTTTTTGACCAACGACGTATACGGGAGGCTTCGACCGGTGGCGATCGGCTTTAGCCTTGGTGCGCGACCTCACCTGGAGTAGAGTCTCACGGGCTCTAGTCCAGGTGCGGTGACACCTCTGGACAAAGGCGTGTGCGGAGGGAACCGCGACTTCGGACTCCAGACTGGGAAAAATAGGTGGCTGGTAACCTACACTATACTCAAACGGAGAAAGACCCGTGGATGACACTGGTAATGTATTGTGGGCGTACTCCACCATAGACAGTTGTTGACTCCAGGAAGAAGGATTCTTGGATACCAAACACCGCAACATTCTCTCCAGATCCTGGTTGGCTCTCTCGGTTTGACCATTGCTCTGGGGATGAAACCCTGAGGACAGACTAACAGTCGCGCCCAGTAGTTTACAAAACTCTCTCCAAAATTTGGACACAAATTGGGGTCCCCTGTCGGAAACCACGTCAATCGGAAGGCCATGTAAACGAAAGACGTGATCCACGACAGCCACCGCTGTCTCCTTGGCTGAGGGTAATTTGGGCAAGGGAATAAAGTGAGTCGCCTTCGAGAACCGGTCCACCACGGTCAAAACTACCGTGTTGCCCTGGGAGGGTGGGAGGGCGGTAACAAAATCTAGCGCGATGTGGGACCAGGGTCTCGAAGGGACAGGCAGCGGTTGAAGTAACCCATCTGGGGGTCGATTGGAAGACTTACCAATGGCACAAACCGAGCAAGCCAAAACAAAACTGTGAATGTCCCGGGCCATGAGAGGCCACCAGAATCGTTGTTTAACCAGAAAACTAGTACGAGTCACTCCTGGATGACAGGCTACGTTGGAACAATGTCCCCACTGAATAACGTCTGACCGTAATCCCTCCGGCACAAATAAACGGTTCGGTGGGCAACCGACCGGGGGCATTACCCCTTCTAAGGCCTTCTTGACCTTCGACTCGACCTCCCATGTGAGTGTGGAGACAAATAGGGTCTCGGGTAAAATGCACTCGGGAGTAACCAGGCGTTCGGAGCGATCAAAAATGCGAGATAAGGAATCGGGTTTGATGTTTTTAGAACCCGGGCGGTACGATAGAGTAAAATCAAAACGACCGAAAAAAAGTGCCCACCGAGCCTGCCTGGAGTTCAATCTTTTAGCAGATCGAATGTATTCCAAATTCTTGTGATCGGTCCAGACGATAAAAGGTACCCCCGACCCTTCTAACCAGTGACGCCATTCCTCCAACGCCAACTTGACTGCCAACAACTCCCTATTACCAATGTCATAGTTACGTTCGGCAGAGGACAAACGATGAGATAAAAACGCGCAGGGATGCATCTTTTCATCTGTGGAAGAACGTTGGGACAACACCGCACCTACCCCCACCTCTGACGCATCGACCTCCACCACGAACTGACGTGAAGAATCAGGGGCTATCAGAATGGGAGCCGAAACGAAGCGGCTCTTCAGTTTGGCAAACGCGGCTTCAGCCGCGTCTGACCACCTGAACATAGTTCTGGGGGAGGTCAAGGCAGTCAGAGGTGCGGCTAGTTGGCTGAAATTACGAATGAAACGTCGGTAAAAGTTGGCGAATCCCAGAAACCTCTGCAGGGCCTTGCGAGAATCTGGGATTGGCCACTCCACCACAGCCTTAACCTTATCAGGGTCCATACGTACTCCCTCAGACGAAATGATGTACCCAAGAAATGGAACCGACTGTGCGTGGAACTCGCATTTCTCCGCCTTGACAAAAAGCCCATTCTCTAGCAACCTCTGAAGCACTCGTCGGACGTGCTGCACATGTTCCTGGAGAGAAGAAGAAAAAATCAATATGTCATCCAGGTAAACATATATGAACTGATCGACCATATCTCGCAGCACGTCATTGACGAGAGCCTGGAAGACTGCTGGGGAGTTGGACAACCCGAAGGGCATGACCAAGTATTCAAAGTGACCCCTGGGGGTGTTAAAAGCAGTCTTCCATTCATCCCCCTCCCTGATGCGGACCAAATGATAAGCATTACGTAAATCCAATTTCGTGAAAAGTGACGCTCCCTGCAACCTCTCGAAAGCTGAAGACATCAACGGCAAAGGATAAGTATTCTTTACCGTGATGTTGTTCAGCCCCCGGTAGTCAATACAAGGTCGCAGAGATCCATCCTTCTTCCCCACGAAAAAGAACCCCGCCCCCGCCGGAGAAGAGGAAGGGCGAATGAACTTCGTTGCTAGAGAATCAGAAATATATTTCTCCATGGCCTCCCTTTCTGGAACAGAAAGTGAATATAACTTGCCCTTAGGCGGAGATTTACCTGGTAATAAATCTATGGCACAGTCGTAGGGACGATGCGGAGGTAGAGAAGCAGCTCGAGACTTACTGAACACTTCCCTCAGGTTGTGGTACTCCGCGGGCACGTTAGACAAATCCACTGCTTCCTCCTGTAACACAGACATAGGAACAGACGAACAGGCAGACAAAAGACAGGACTCATGACACTCAGTGCTCCACTCCGTGATGGATTTACGGAGCCAGTCCACCTTGGGATTATGTCTTGTTAACCAGGGATGTCCGAGTACTATGGGTGCAAGAGGTGAATCCATGATGTAAAATGACAGAGTCTCTGAGTGGTTACCAGACGTGATGAGGGTGATGGGACCAGTGGAGAGTGAAATCATAGGAAGTTCTTGACCATTTAGAGCGTGAACAGAAATGTCTTGAGGAAGTGACTGAAGGGGGATCTGGAGGTTATGTGCAAGAGTGTAGTCCATAAAATTACCTTCCGCCCCGGAGTCCAATAGTGCATGACAGTCGTGTTGAAGTGTTGACCATCTTAGTCTTACCGGGAGGAGAGTAGATGTCGATGAGGTCTTCTCGGCGGAGATCCCACCCGATAGTAGCCTCACTGTTACTATCGGGCGTGGCCTTTTACCGGACACGTGATGGAAAAATGTCCCGCTCCGCCGCAGTAAAGGCAAAGACCTCCGCCTTTCCTTCTCCTCCCGGGAAAGCCGAGCTCGCCCTACCTGCATGGGCTCGGGATCGTGGGTAGGGCTGACCGCGTCCATGCCGCTGGACCGCAGACTCTCTGTAGCTCCAAACGAACGACCGGAAAGGGCATGTCGCTCGACTCTCGACAGTCTAGCATCCACTCGTAGTGCTAAGTCAATAAGTCCGTTCAACGTAGTGGGCAGGTCCAGGGCGTAGATTTCCTTCTGGACGCGGTCAGCCAGCCCATGCAGGAACATGTCCCACTGCGCCTCGTCGTTCCATCGGCACTCTGCCGCGAGGGTCCGGAATTCGATCGAATAATCCGATACCGAGCGATCACCCTGACGAAGCTCGGCGAGTACTCTTGCCGCTTCTCTTCCCGTGACCGCCCGGTCGAACACTTGCTTCATGGCGACGGAGAGTGCCTGGAACGACGCGCAGCAAGGGTCTTGGTTCTCCCACACCGCCGTTCCCCAAAGTGCCGCTCTCCCAGTCAGTAGTGACAGCACAAAGGCGACCTTGGCTCGCTCATTGTTGAAGGTTCTAGGCTGTAAAGCAAAGTGCAAAGAACATGCATTCAGGAACGCTCGACAGAAACTGGGTTCTCCGGCATACCTCTCGGGTGCAGGCAGACGAGGTTCCGACTGGGAGAGAGGATCAGATGGTATAGGGGGAGCGGCCGGTGTGGGCGGCGCAGTGGGAACACGCAGCTGTTGGATCTGCTGGGTGAGCTCGGACACCTGCGCCACCAGAGCTTGAACCGCACGACCAGTGTTGTTCAGCCCGTCCTCCTGGGCATCCTTGCGTTGAATACTGCGATTGATGAATGCCTCCATGGCGATCTGAGCTCCGCCCGCTGCTTCCATGCTGTGGTCAGATCGTTCTGTCATGCTGGATTAACGAGGAAGCAAAAGCAGGTGCAGTCAACTCTTTATTAGAGACAGGGTTTAACAGAGGCAACAAACAACACTGGTGGGTGGGCAGCGCAGGGACCTCGATGGCCAACACAGAGTGAAGAGCTGGTGCAGGGTGATGTGATGATGATGATGATGAATCCGACGTGAACACGAACTGGAACAGGTAACAGGAAACTCGAACAACACCACACGATCACAGACGAGGAACACCAGACATCTAGACATCGACAACGATCTGACAGTGGAGAAAAGAAACCGGTGAGTATAAATAGGCTATGGAGATGAGTTGCAGCTGGCGCCGAGCTGATTAGAGATTGAATGAATGAACAGGATTGTTTGGGCCACGCCCAACCCACGCGACACAGACACACACACAAATAACAAAGGCACGAGACAAGAAGGAAACAATGCATCTGAAAACCGTGACATTTTACAGTGCTCTTCAGAGTCGAGTTGGATGGGAGCTTGCCTGTGCAATTCTTCGGAATATTGAAGGGCTTGGACTGGACACATTTTTATTCTGGTTGGACTCTCAAATCTAATTCTCCAGTTTTTTATCGCAACTAGTCTCTATTTAAGAAAAATAGGGAAATCAATGTTGCTTCTCTGTTTTGGTTACTTCAAGAACCTTTGGTCTGTGGCTCACGTTTGGACTTCCTCATACCAGAAAGGACTTTGTGTAATGCCAAGTTGACAGTAATTGATCATTTACATCAAATAGCGGGATCTGCTTTTAAGAACGTGACCACGATTGCTGAGTATTTGGGACTCAAAACATGCCGTATAGTAGCAAAAGCACTTGAAAAATGGAGATTGGCTCTTACCGAGGAAGAGACAGAACTGTTGGATCAATACTCAAAGGGGTTAATAAATCCTGATTGTAAAGACCCTTTTTCCGAAGTTGGGTATATCTCCCATTTTGGGAGAACACAACAGTATGTTTTTAGATTGTAAAGAAGTAATGATTGTGGGTTCAGATGTTGCACTTGGAAAAGAACTGTACAAGGTTTGTGTAAAAGCTTTTAATAAGAAATCTTTAGACAACAAGTGTGATACACCATGGCGACATTTACTCAATATTGTGGTTAATGAAAAACCAGAATGGAGAGCCTTGTATAACAAGTCATCATTAGTCAAAAACACTGGAGATTTACAGTGGAGTTTTACATGGTGCTGTTGCAGTAAATGCATTTGTCTCCTTGATAAATTCTGAAGCGACTGTAGGTTGCCCTTTTCGTTTGGAAAAAGAGACGCATTTTTCATGCGTTTATGCACTGTGTGAGGTTAAAACCTTTATTTGATAACTTGAGAACTTTTTTCTTCTTTTGATGTGGTGTTTTCAATGAAAGTGTTTATTTGTGGGTTTAAATATGTGAAAAATCTTCGTCATCTGTGTCAATTGTTAAATTTCTTGTTAGGTCAGGCAAAAATGGCGATTTATACCACAAGAAAAGAAAAAATTGAGCAAAATGTTTGTAACAGTTTGGCAGCAATTTTTGTAAAATTAGTCAAATCTAGGACTTTGATTGATTATCATTATTATAGATTAATGCATGATCTTTTATCTTTTGAGGTAATATGGTGTTTAAATAAGATCCTTTGTGAAATTGTTGAAGAAGAGTTGTTGTTTTCTTTCTTTTAAGTTTTTGTTTTTAATATCAATGGTGTTGCTTGGCAGTTTGTAATAGTGGTTTTTGTTATGTAAATTGTAATAAAAAAATCTCTCTCTCTCTCTCTCTCTCTCTCTCTCTCTCAGGTTATGATGACATATGTGAGTTCACATGCACTAATATTTACTTTCTTTAATTGGTCAATTTATTTAGCATAAAAATCAACATATCATGAAGAAGAAAAAAAACTGCATCAAAATGACCCATTCAAATACAACATCATTTTATTAAATCATTCTTCGTATAAAAGTAAATCTTCTGAAATGTTTACACAGATCTCTCTGATCATAAACTGAAGTGACATGAGATGATATGAGGAAACTGACTGTGATAATATTCGTTATTTAGGGGAAGATAAATCCTTGCAAATATGGGAAATGAAACCAGAACTGTTTGAGGAAATGAGTGAGTCTGAATTGTTAAAAGCTCCTGTCACTGTACAGCTGATGACTAAATGCATGAACATGTTTAATAACCATCATTTTATTCATTCTGAACTTCATCAGGACCAGAAAGATGTGCAGCTGCTTTAAACACTGATCCAGAAGAAGAAAACCCCACAGATCCCAGTGTGGAGGAGGTTCACAGTAGGTCCTACACACACACACACACACACACACACACACACACACACACACACACACACTGTTTCATTAATGGTTCCTCTCGTTCTCTTTCAGCTGAGGAGATTCACAGTAGGTCCTGAACACACACACACACACACACACACACACACACACACACACACACACACTGTTTCATTAATGGCTCCTCTCATTCTCCTTCAGCTGAGGAGGTTCACAGTAGGTCCTGAACACACACACACACACACACACACACACACACACACACACACACACACACACACACACTCTGTTTCATTAATGGCTCCTCTCGTTCTCTTTCAGCTGAGGAGGTTCACAGTAGGTCCTGAACACACACACACACACACACACACTCTGTTTCATTAATGGTTCCTCTCGTTCTCCTTCAGCTGAGGAGGTTCATGACACTCAAAGTCTGTGTGAAACTGAAGCGACTCCAGCAGCAGCTCGAGGTCAGAACATCTGAATTCATCTCTTATCTGACGCTGATTCTTCATCTCACTCACTCAACATGTCCTTCATCACTTTTATAGGTGCGATGGGCTCCAAGAACTTCTCTCTGCCTAACCTCGGTGAGTTGAGACTTTCTTGTGTTTTGTAGTTTTAGTCTGTCAGAAACACAGATGTGAAACTATAGATGTGTTTTTCCAGCCATGGAGAGAGAAGACACAGATCAGAACCCCATTACCCAGAATGCCCTGCTGTTGCCACTGCCAAGTAATGTTAATAGTCTCTCCTTCAAATTACATTTCATGAAACATACTGAAACTACTCAAATGGTTGCCATATCTGTGCTGATTATGAAGATATTATAATGCTGTTATTCTGTGTTTCAGGACGCTGCAGATCCAAGGACATTTCACTGCCAAACCTCAGTAATGTTTCAGTTCATTTCAATAAAGATAAACAACATATTCATCCATTTGCACTTGAAATATTTTCTATTTAATCTTGGTGTTTTTGAACCAGAAACACACGAGTTCTCTGGTTTTAAATGGCCGTCAGTTGAAATGAAATGTTGTGTTGTTTTCTTCAGCTCAAGACAGAAAGGACAGCGATGACTCCGGTTAGAAGATCGAGGATGTTCAGGTTGTTTTGAAGAATCAGATCTAGAGCTTTACTTCCATCATCAAAGCCTAAAGAACATGGAAATCTGAACATCACAGTCATTTATACATGTTCAATTATAAACCCGTGGCCAGTAATATGAGGTTTATCACAGCGTTTACAAGAGCATCAGGAGGTCAAACATCAGATCATCCGTGTGGATATTTGAGCACATCCTCAATGAACCAGCAAAATGACGTTACATTTATTTACATGATTCGCTTTTATTGTTTTACTTGCATGAAAATCCCAGTGAACTCCGTCTACCTCTGGAGGAGTGTTATTGTCTATATTCATATTAGAAATGTGTTAATTAATAAAGGACCTTTTGAAATCAATTTATCTTAATTTAAAGTAGAGCCCGACCGATATATCGGCAGGCCGATATTATCGGCCGATATTAGGCATTTTCCTAACTATCGGTATCAGCATTTATAACGGCCGATAAATTAATATTTAAAAAAATGCAGCGTGCAGTGATTTATGTAAGGATGGCGCTGCCAATAAAGCACCTAAAAGCTGTTACAAAGAACTGGCAAAAGTGGCAAAAAAATAACAGCCGCGTCCGGTGTAGACACAGTGTTAAAGCTCATTCTGCTACGTTACAACATAAAGCAATATTCCAATAATTTATGTAATTATAACACTTTATATAGGGCCATTTTGCATTAAAAGTAGCCAGATGGAGACGCGACACGTTCAGAATTAATACACTTTTAGTAAACTACAGAACAGCGCGAGCGGGAAGGGCGCACCTCATGCGGGCAGAGAACGCGTCCAAGAATGGACACTGTTAGTGATATAAAACGCACACACACAGGTTAAATGTTAAATTAAGCAATACTTTTAAGGTAGTCTAATATTTTTCTGACTAACAAAATTACTGACACAGTAAAGGGTAGATTTAAATAAAGAAAAACGAAATTTAAATAAAGAAAAATGAAATTTAAATAAAGAAATTAAACGAAATTTAAATAAAGAAATTAAACGAAATTTAAATAAAGAAAAACGAAATTTAAATAAAGAAAAACGAAATTTAAATAAAGAAATTAAACGAAATTTAAATAAAGAAATTAAACGAAATTTAAATAAAGAAAAACGAAATTAAGTTAAATTAAAAAACGAGATTCATTTAGATTGATAATAACGGGTAAAAAGTCTAATACCGGTAGGCTACATTTTGTTTCTATTATTCTATTTTCCACAATGTCAAAGCAACACAGCTTAATCCAAAACACAAGCTCAGGCATGCACTTCGGTCCATACAAACTCCGCTGTTCTGCGCTCTTGCCAGAGAAGACTTGCGCGTCGGTTCTATTTCTGGCATGCACGCGTTTTCCGTGGCTCGAGCCGCGCGTCTCACTCAGGCAGTGTGCAAACTCCAACCTGTTAACATGGGAGCCGAAATAAAAACGGCCATGCCACGCAGTCAGTGTGTCGCCGGCCTTATTCAAGCGCGAATGAGAACCGTTTCGCGTGGGATCCCAGATGTGAAAAAAACCAACAACAAATATTCGAATGTCAAATTTTCAAATCGAATACCAACCCACCGAACGAATATTCGGGTCCAGCCCTGTAGCCTAGTTTCACGTTTAGTACATTTTGCTTACTACTTATTTAAAATAGTATAAAACTACTGTACATATGTAATTATTAACGTTTTCATTATGATATTATTAATTTTACTTTACTAAAAAGATCTGAGTTCTTCCTCCACTAAATTAAGATTAAAAATAGAAGAGTATTTAGAATATAATATAATATAAAATGCAATGCAAACTAGTTTGGTTACAGCTCAAATTCTCATTCTATCATTCACCCTGCCTCCATTGCATATCTTTGTCACACAAGTGTTTGATCACCACATTTGAGTGATCATTGCAAAACGTTTATATATTTATTCTGTTTATACTCTGTATTCTATATACAGTACCCATCAAAAGTTTGTACACACCAATTGGAAAGTGTGTCCAAACTTACTGTACTATAATACACATAAATAATATTGCTACTGTATTATAATATACACACAAATAATATCGGCCGATATATCGGTATCTGGCTTTTTTTTATCGGTATCGGCATCGGCGCCCAAAAATCCATATCGGTCGGGCTCTAATTTAAAGGCTCATATTAACCATTTTTGTTCTGTCGCCCAATAGGCGATAAGCCTATGCTCATTTTGCGTAATCTTTCTAATAGGCTATTTTGATGAAGACAGACAAATCCGTTTACAATTCATTTTCTTACATTTCTTCCTTGAGTCATATTAAGTGTTTGCTAGTTGAATAGCCTGTTATTATGAAGAAAACGAGGTTAACCGGAAGACGATAAATGAAATTTATTGAAGATTGGGCAATTGATGATTATTAAAGAGATAACATGTGTTGCGTAATTGAAAATGAATTTCCATTAAAATAAACACAAGTCTAGGAACAGTATAGGCTAAACAACCATCTATGAACAGTAGCTTGTAGCCTTTCTGTAGGTTAATATGTTTATATAACTATTATACATTGAAAACACATCTTACATTACATTACCTGTAACTGTACATTAACACATCTTACATTAACAGCGGTTTTCCTATGACCAGGTTTGACTGGCAGGAGGCGCTGTTGGGACGTTGCCAGTTTTGCCCTTAAAGGGGACATATCATGCTAAATCCACTTTTTTAGCCCTTAAATGCATTTTGTTGTATATTTGGAGTGTTTAAAAGTACAGAAAATTTGAAATTATTCTCTTCAGGTGCTTCGTTGATATCTTTATATTCTGTTTTGGTCATGTTTTTCAACCTGTTCCGATTTTTCTGTTATCTATGACGTTTTTTTAACTATTACATCACAGTATTTGCAGCGGAACTGCCAAATAAGGACATTGACTTCCGGCCCAACACTTCCAGCAATCCACCATTTTTATTTCTCGCTGCAGTTTAGTAGTCCAAGCTAAAGGATGCAGAAGTTACGAGAGGGTAAGTTAAAATGTTCGGTTGTTGGATGTAGTAACCCACACGCTTCATTACACCGTCTAATGTAGATGAACTGCCGCACTTGTGACAGGGCGCATGTTTAACTGAAAGAATGAGCAGAGAGAGAGACCCCGGTCGCGCGCGCACACACACTCTCTCTTCGGAGCCAGGCGAAAGTGTAAACAAGACTTCACCGTCTCCAAACTAGGCGCTGTCTTGCTCTCTCTCCCTCGCACATATTAATCAAAATAAATCGACATGGTGGTAAAAGGTCGGAAGACCAAAGTTTCATGTGTAAATACAGTAACACACCATTGCGATACATCCATATGAAGACGTTGTTCTGCAGGTTCGTCGTCTTCATTTTCATCTCGCTCCGGCTCCGACTCTGGCTCGAACATGTAAGGCTGGCTGGACAAGTCTTCCGTTGTTGACATTTTGTTAATAACGTGTGAATTAAACGTTTCTGTGCCGCTAGATAATCGTATCTCTGCTATCAAACTACAAAAATGGCCGAACGGGGTGGAGTTGAACCTCTGCAACCTGGAGAGGGGGCGGGGTATGAAGTGTCTCAATTGTATTTAAAGAGTGTCGTGGAAATTACTTTCACGACTTTAAATAATAATTGGAAGACAGCTGGAAATTTCAAAAGTTATTAAGATCTTTATTTCTTGCAAGAAAGGCTGTTCACACATCAGTCAGAGTCTGATATGAGAAGCGCGCCGACTTCTCCTTTTTGCCCAGCTTATATACTCTTAACACATCCTGGTCTGTCTCAAAAGATCGCCTTGGTTTACCTTAAAAGGCAACACGTCTTTGTTCAAGATCTCGTCTAACATAAATTCTATCTAGACAGAGCAATGTCACGTCTGCAAAAGTTTCCTGTTGTTTAGCTGCTTCATTTTCACACATTTTGCCTATCCTTAATTTGATCAAAGCTGCGCACATACTTTTCACACTTGAAGTACAATAGGTCACTTAAAGTACACATTGTCTCTTTGTTATTTAGTCTCCTCTTATAACCTCAGAACATTTTGTTCCTGCAAGCTTGTCTTAACTTATGCATTTCTAAAACTTGGTTACATATATTTAATAATGCACTTTAGCTTATATGGTTATATTCCTTTAAATGCTTATGAGTAAAAATAAGAATTCAATGTTAATACAAGTGATACACACAGTGGTGTAGTACGTGATACGCAGGTATACGCCGTATACCCACTAGAAAAGGCCAAGGATTTGCGTATACCCACTTAAAAAAAGCGTGAGGATACGTATCAACTTCGTTTTGTGTCAGAACTTTCACACTTTCATTCATAAATTCACCCCGTCTGTGTTTGCGAAGCGACGGATCGAATCGCGGAATCCAGTCACAAATGGAACTTGCTATATAAAGCAGAACGTCACGGAATTTGGCTATTTTTGAATGAATAAATCAAAAGTAGCTGCTGTACAATGAATCAAATCTCAATATGGACTAGTGTCTATGAATATTAAAGCTAAAAGAGACTGCAATTGTTCTACGCGTCTCTGGGAATGAGCGCTCAGTGTGTGCTCCACTACACACACACACACACACACACAAGCACGCGTGACTCACGTGGTGTTTTCAGCGTTTTACTGTATTGAGACATGATGTAAGCTACACATGTGCATTTCATCGCAGAGCTGCTATGAGAGTCACTTGATGAGAATTTCACCATTTCATTTGATAAAACTATCGTCATTCATTCGTTTCATATACACACAGAAACTGTTATGTCTTTACGACAACCTGTCAAAATAAAAGTTCTGTACAACTTGAAGAAATTATAACAGAAATATATTACTATTGCACAGAGTATACTTCAGGCCTAATAATAATAATAATAATAATAATAATAATAATAATAGTTTATTAAAACACACAGAAACTCAAATGTCTACAACCCACCAAAATAAAAGTTCGGTCTAACTCAAATTAATTAGATAGAAATTGCACAGTAGAATGTATTTTAAAATAACATTTTTTTCAAAAACACCATTTCTAAAAGTAAATTTGTATTTGTGCCTATAATGTTTTTTTTATTTTTTTTTGTTGAAAATTGTCAACTGATAAAACCTGTGCTTCAGGGACCATATTCATATAACATCTAAGGCTAAAGGTAGCTCTTAACTGACTGAGTTAGATGGTGATTAACACTACACAGTAGAAAATCAGTCCAGTCTCCCCAGCTGTAAATGTCATTGGCTGTTAAAGTCTTGTGTTGCTTATAATAAATTGACATGTTGATAACACTAGTATTTCATAATGCTCTCAATTGCATGTCGATGCATACTGTATGCATTAGTGAGTGTGGTGGTGCTTATGGGGTGACGCTCTGGGATGGGTGAGTATGCGGCGGCGGCGGGGGGGGGGGGGGGGGGGGGGAGTATACTTAGAGTATACTCACTACAAAAAACTAGACTACACCACTGGATACACATCTAGAAGTAAAAAACACATCTAAGTAAAAAGAACACATCTAAATGTAAAATTTCCATAACACTCCACCCCATGTTCATTCAAAGAACATACACACACATTTTGACATTTACTTCTCCATAATCATAGTTGCCTGGTTTGGCCTTTCACTTTATAATACCTGTCAAATATTCCTTTAATTAGCATCCTAAGTTGTAATTAAAATACCACCTGTTTCCAATGTTACATACCATAGTACATTGCCTTTTAACTTTGAATCAAGTTTCATTATCCTTTGCTAAATTTCGAATCACATTGATCTATTAGGCCTTTAACAGGCTGATAGTGCTGATTAACCATTTTTCTTAACCTTATTTTGCTAGCTTTTAATTCAAGTAGGCATTGTTTTACTTAGATCTATTTAAGGATCTGTGTAATAAAATCTAACCAAAAAGTTCTATAATTTTCATTTTTATCCTTAACACAAATATCAATAGTTGTATTATCTTGTTTCAAACAATGTCATTAATTTTAAAATTAACTCAGCTCAAACCAGGTCTTGCCATTTAATCTTTAATTACCTATCTTTCTACAGTCCTATTTTCCCAGAATTAACTGATGGACATAACATGTCCTGCTTCTATTTGTTGGAAATGCGGAATAATTCATAATGGATCCATTGATCCAGATCATTAAATCTGTAACTTCATTCTGAATTAAAAAAAGCTTTTTAGAATTTTGCTTTGAGCAAATATTCTATTTCACTGGAATGTCTTAACTGTTTAGATTCATTTTAGTTTTTAAATTGAACATTCCAACTGTGTTAAATTCAAATTCAAAGGTGTTACATTGTTCTTTGTCTAGGTTTTAACTTTGTGCCCCCTGCATCATTTTTTTAACACCTTGAAGACCTTCCCCAACAAAACAAGTCCATATTTCATTTCTGGAAGCCGGCTAAATAAGCAAGTACTGTTACTGTATTCATAGATAGACTAGACCCGCAGTCACCTCTCAGATATCAAATACAGACATTAGACAATACATGAAAGGAACATTTCAATAATCACACTGGTAACTTCTTTAACTAATAATAATCCAGAAATTAAATATGTTTCCCAAAATCAATCTCCTTTTGAAAGTTTTTCTTTTGCTATTTTAACAAATGGAAACACCTAAAAAAATATTTAATTTAGTCATTCATTCATCGCTATAGAAGTCTACCCAATTATCTGTTTGGACCTAGTCCAGCAAAGTAACTTATCACCCATTCTCTCATTAGAGAACAACTATTACAACTATTAAATTTCTTAGCATCTATGATATCTGAATTAGGGTTCTAAAACCCTCAAGTTTCTTCAAAAATAGTCCCTAGATTATTTATTATCTTTACAGTAATGTACCTATTTAGAGTCCCTATACTGTACAGAATTAAGAATTTTTCCTCTTCTTAATTTACATGTACCTGAAACATTCAAATTAATTAGTAATTGTTCAAATCATGAGATCTATATCAATTCTCAGTCGTACAGTTTGATTGAACTGAATAAAACATCAATTAACATCACACACAATTAATTATTATGCTAAGCTTAAACCATTAGTTGGTTCACATCTTCCTCCAGATGTGTTGATCATCTCGTTGCCCCTTGGACGTTCCATCTTCACCAGGGTGATTCTTTGCGAACCGTTGAAATGGGCTTTCCCTCGTCGGCAAGGGAGGAAAGTTACTAGCACTTCCTTTGTCCCTCACTTGATGCTTTGCGTTTTCAGGCGTTGGCGTTTGCATTTGGGGTTGCTGAGGCTGGTTGGTGTAGTTTAAGTCGATATGCTTGGGCGGAGGTGTCTCCGCACCCCAGATGGGACCTTGTTTGTGGAGTGAACCACAAGAACAACCTGTGTATGGAGACCTTCAGTATTTTTGTTAGTGACAACATGTATCATGTCGCCAGACTCATCTACTTGTCTGGCCGGTCGTCCTTTCTTGATGAGACCTGTAAAATTTCATGTCAAACAGTAACAAGACAATACTTTATACATTTGGAACAGAATCAGTTCTGTTCGATGAGATCCATCATGACATCCTGTAAAAAGTCAAAAGTTAAACATGGGGTAGACAGGGCAAGCTTGCTTGCTCTCTGCCTTCCCAAAGTTATACGCTGCGCAGGTGTGGCATTGTTTATTTCTGCCACAACAATAACCCATACCACAATAGTTAGCCAAATTCATCCATGGTTGTTATTTTATTGGGAATATTTTCTTCCCTGTTGGGTCATATTTTATCTGTTTAGATACAGCTGTTTTGATTGACATCATTTATGTCTCTGAACACCATAATTCACACACTCACTTTCACACACTCCACACACCCCTCTCTGGCCAGAGATTCATTCATTCATTCATTCATTCATTCATGTCTGCCTTAGCAGTTTATGAACTGAATGGGGAACATATATTTATTAGGAGTGGAATACCACCAAATCTGAACGGTGACAAAGTTCGTCGACGACAGAAACTACTGAACGTAGACACACTGTGGCATTCCCCTTGCGACAGTGTCTGAACGTTACGATATCAATTCTCAATTATCCGATGCAGTCATCATATGTCTGAGTTTACACAGTGAACATAAACCTAACTTTTCACAATCAAATAGATTAAACACTTTAAAATAATCATATAGACCTACAATTGCAGTTGAGAGAATCCGTTTTAATTTCTCAAATGCAATTTGTCATTCTTTGCACAATTTAAATTTTTCAAACTTCTTGTTGTTGCTCATAAGCTATTTAAAAGAAGATTTGGAAATCTTCACACAATCTTTGATCCCTGGACAAAAATAAAAAACATTTCTATCTCGTACCCCTGGTGATGACAGCATGTGATTTCAAAAGTTTAGAATCATTGAAAACATTGTTTCTATTAAATCTAAAAAATTACCTTTTAAATTAAATGGAGTGACCAATTTTTTTTATTTTTTTTTCTCTAGTCATAATTTCTCTTTAGAAGCCTTTTGGCCTATATTGTATTTTTCTTCTCTAAAGAATTCTGCAATGTCAATAACCCATTAATGCTTTTACATAACTCTCAATGCCATATCCAGCCTCAGTTTTAACTGAATGTTAACTTCCGCTATTGAACTTCCTGCAGAAGGGCTGTTACTGACTGGTACCTATTGAAAGCAGATTCAAAGAGTTAGTTTAAACAGAGAAGAATGACGAATTGCTGAAACCAGTGGATAATCAAAAACAATCAAGTTAAATAATAACTAAATTTGAAACGGTCTCTGTAGTGATCATTGAAAATGCAGCACCTAGTCCACACGGCTGATTGTCTTTCTGTGTGGATTGTCATTCAGTTGAACTTCAGGCTGATACATTGGATCATCAGGCTGTTGGCACTCTCCTCTTTTGATCCATCCTGCCACAAAATTTCATAATGCATGGCAAAATTGTCTTTAGGAAAAGTCTCAAGTGAATTATCACCTTTGCGCTGTCTCAGTCTCCCCATTTGACCCCTCTCAGAAGTGTCAACTTCCTCTTTCAGGAGAGTGGCTGCAGGCCCCACTTCCTCTTTTATTTTTCTGCAGTCATCCCACTTTTTAAGGCAGCTGTCTGAAATCTTGAACACTCAGAGAACCGCATAAAATCAAATTAAACAGCTTAATTTCCAATAGTCTCTTCTAGTTTATAACACAGCAATTCCTCAATTTATTAAAAAGCTTAGTCCTTCATTGCGGAAAAAAGCAAGCACTTCTTCTTTGCAAAGACGCAGGAAAAAACAGAAAAACTCCTCTAATTACCGTAATACAGTGTATAATGTAAACCAAAATAATTATTTGTCTTTTCTCTTTTACAAGAAACCAAAATAATATGACTCTAAGATGTCTGTTACGTGCTTGTTCACATCACAATTTATATTTAAATTGGACACTCAATTTCATTATCATACTATGCACAATGCAGAACAACTATCCCAGTTAACATAAACCATTGACTCTTAGAATGTCATGGATCAAAAACATTTTTCCACACTGTCTCCCAGGGATAGCTGGATACAAATTCTAGACGATCCCTCATATAGAAAGTATAATATTTAAACATGTGCAATTCATATAGTACTATTTATTCATCACTTTAAGAACACCTGTTGCTCGGTTTTATATATATCATCTAGGCCTACATAAATACATAATTAAAGTCTAACTCATAAAAGTTTATTTATGACTCAAAATTTCCTAATTATCACAGAATGCATATTCCTATTATTATGATTTATAATTTTATCAATTTCTTCATTCTTTTCCGTTGTACTATCACACATCACTTCAACAGTTCTGATTCCCTTAATATTTTTTCTTAGTGACTGTTTGTAAAACCCTGTGCTCTCAGATTGCCACACATTTTTGTCAGTGGTTGGCCACCAATCTTTTAGTGAGTCACATTGTTTCACAAAAAGCCCCAATTCTCTCCACTCTGCAGTCAGTGGTTTAGCTAAAGAGATGTGAGGGACGGCCCCTTCCACATCATACAGTGATGCTTGGCTATGTCAATTCAACCTTTACAGCACATCATTTATCTGACCAAAGTAGGTTTTCGAGGATTTCAGTTCCTCAATCTCTAGTTCAGACCATTTTTCAGCAAAAATTTAATCTGGCTCAACTGCTAACATGACATGTGCAATGCAAATCACTTTCTTCCATGAAATCATGGTCAGGAGGCATCCTATGTGTGGCTTTGTTTTGCAGACCACACTGAGGAGTGCTCCATTCAAAAACATATACTATTTCAGTTGGCATTCGCACCATGCTCATATCAGCAGTGAGGCCACTGTCATCACAATACAAATTCAGCTTTAGTTTACACATCAAATCTCTTCCCAGAAGATTACAAGGACAGGTATTAGTCACAAGAAAAGCATGAGAAAATGAGCGATCACCAATCTGACAAGACAAATCTGCTGTTTATGGTTCCTTTACCAGATGCCCTGTGGCACTTCTGGAGGTTGTCCATTTTCCAGATAATACAGTTAAATCAGGCAATTATTCATGTTTAATTACGGAATTCTTTGTCTAGAAATTGCCTAATTTAACCATAAATGTATAATTCGACAATCAAAGTCATAATTATCTTTTTCCTTTCTTTTTGGACTTGCTTTTTGTCCAATTTTCCTTTGTCTTTTGCAGATGGCTTACACTCAGACATTAAACACACATTAAATCTGTACAATTTAATTAACTGTGGTATCCTATGATGTTACCACGTTCCCTTTTGAGAAATCCACTGTCTCCAACTCTTTATCATTAACATTACCCATTTTTGCACTAATTTTACTCTACAGTATTTATATTTGTGTATTTAAATCTTTCTCCCCACGTGGTCACCACGCACTATATTCACTGTGTTAATTCTTCACCCAGCGTGGCTACCACACACCTGCCTATATTCGTCAACATAGGACTTTCAAAAATGCCTGCATCCGTCGATGTAGGTCTTTCCCAAACGAGTGCCTCTGTAATGTCCGAAAATTCCTATCAGGCTTATTTCAAACAAACAAAGCACATGTCTGGTGTTTGAGAAATTACTATCCGGCTTACTCAACTTATTCTCAAACTCTGGCCCTTTTGGGAAAGCAATTAACACATGGCATTTGAGAAATTACTATCAGGCTTATTCTCAAACCCTGTTTTTAAATTACTTTTAGGCTTATTCCAAACTCCTGACCCTTTTAGGAAAAATATTCAATACGCAAATAATTTTCTTATTTACTACGTAAATAATTTTCTCTCACCGTCTTTTGCAGCTTGGTTCTTTTATTCGGGATCGCGTCCACCTAGGCCTGCCGTGGTGTCCACAATTCTCCCGTCCCTTGCATTTTTAGCGTTGGGGTATCGGAGCCAGAGACTTCTTGTCTTTGGGATGTTCAATCAATTGCTTCGTCCACGGAGGTCATCAGCTTTGCGATCCCATCCTCGTCGCCATTTGTCGTGGAAATTACTTTCACGACTTTAAATAATAATTGGAAGACAGCTGGAAATTTCAAAAGTTATTAAGATCTTTATTTCTTGCAAGAAAGGCTGTTCACACATCAGTCAGAGTCTGATATGAGAAGCGCGCCGACTTCTCCTTTTTGCCCAGCTTATATACTCTTAACACATCCTGGTCTGTCTCAAAAGATCGTCTTGCTTTACCTTAACCCTCCTATTACCTTTGGGGTCAATTTGACCCCATTCAGTGTTTAACGTCTCAAAATCCATACTTTAAAAAAAATTTTTTGCTTCATATTTAAAGACTTTTCCTAATTGAATGGGGACAACTGGGTAAACATAAAATTAACATGATGATAGGTTTTCAATGTTCTGTACGTACTTTTGTAGCATCGGTGTTCTTTGGGGTCAATTTGACCCCAGGCTCATTTTGCTGTATAAAACATATAAGAAATGAAGCTAGCGCAAGTTCTGCCAGGAAGACTCAATCGTTCGCGTCATTAATTACCTCCTCATCTATCCAATTATATCACTTACTGTAGCTTAAAAGGGCAGCGCTTACACATGTCTGAGTTCGCAGATGCTGTCACTCCAGTACCTCCATCCTCCCCGCCTCCACCAAGATGGGATCTTTCCTCCAACTCCTCTACTCAACCAAGCTGGGTCCTCCCTCTATCAACCCCAACACCATCAGTCAGGCTATCCCTTCCATCCTGAAGACTTCAGATGTCTTTTCCTCCATCCACCCCACCACCACCAGATGGCCCCTTTCCTTACTCCGCCGGGGGGTGAGCGGCGCCCCCGCCTTCGTCTTCAGGCGGGACTCGCAGATTCAGTACCCTCTGAATGCGAGTTATGAACGGGGCCTACGCCAAAGAACCTGATTGCTTGCTGAGCTCCTAAATAAATGTTATTGTTACAGTATTAATTCTCCCGAGTCTTTCTGGTAGAAATATCAATTTTTTTGTTGTTCACACATTGGTGATTAGGCACAAATCCCACATTTATTCTGAATGATATTGAGGTCATTATAAGTTGAGATTTTATGATCTTCAAAAACCTATCCTCTGCTTTAGGCCCCTAACCTGACATTACCATATAAGCCTACCTGAAGTATTGCGAGAACCACTGATAGTTCACACGATATAGTGGAGGGGGGAATCATAATTCTCACAAGAAATTAGATATTTCCAGTGCCAATTATATATTTCCAGGGAAGGGAAAACATAATTCTTGCAAGAACTTTGATATTTTGTTCCGTGGGGGAGGGGAAAACATAATATAGGGGAGGAGCAAATGTATGAAAGCTTCCACAGAAGCCTTATAAACCACTTCTCTTTGTGCTTTGTGAGCTCTCTCTTTATGCTCTTTCTCAATTGAAAATTACCTCTTAGCAAAGTTTTTGGGGGGTTTTTTTGGGTTCTATACGGACCTGTTCGCCAGCAAGACACCAGCCGACCCGCCCGAAATGCAGGACGACGCCATACCAGCCATCCCGTCAGTGTTGACCAGTGAGGTCAGGCATGCGATCCAGAACATCCAGAAAGACCGGTGCCAGGGCTGGACGAAATCGAGGCCGAGCTGCTCAAAGAGGGTGGACCGATGCTTTGGGCAGCATTGGCCAGCCGTTTTTAGCCGCTACATGGCGCAGAGAAGAACACCAGATCAATGGAAGACGGCCAAGACAGTGCTGTTGTACAAGAAGGGTGACCGCGAACAGCTGAGGAATTATCGGCCAATCTGGCTCCTGCCGACCGTGTACAAGGTTTTCACCAAGGTGCTGTATAAGCGACTAGCCAGGCAGTTGGACGAACAACAGCCACCCGAACAGGCCGGCTTCCGGTCTGGCTACAGCACAATGGACCACATCCACGTGCTGAACCAACTGCTCGAATGCTGCCGGAAGTACAAGATGCCCTTGGTACTGGCCTTCATAGACTACGAGAAAGCCTTCGACAGCATAGAGATCAATGCCGTACTGCTCGCCCTACAACAACTGGGCATCTCCTACGAGTACGTGGACCTTTTGCAGGAGCTGAACAGCAGATGCGCCACCAACATCACCCTGTTCGACCGGACACTTCCCACTTGAATGACAGGGTACAGCTGTGGCCAAATTTGAAATTTTTGCTGCTTCAGTTGTTATGATGTTGATTCACATTTTTCTAGATTATTGTGCAGAGTGATCAGTGGCATTTTACATAATTTCAAAAAGATTTATCACAAAACCCCAAATTTCACTGTTTTTGTCCTTGGCACCAAATTACCAGCTAACATCATTTTACTAATCATATCATCAGCACATGATTGCTATAAGGAAGGAAGAAGTGCTTCCAATCATTGTGTTCTTCTGTTAGCAATGGTTTCCTCCAAAGAAAGATGGAGGATCATCTTTGCATCAAAATGGCCTCCATTTACCAGATCATCAAGAGCTTCAAGAATAGAGGTTCGGCTGCAGTGAAGAAGGCTTTAGGATGTCCCAGAGTGTCCAGCAAGTACCAGGAACTTCTCCTCCTGAGGAATCAGCTAGGGAATCATGTCACCACCAGTGCATAACTGCTCAATATTGGCAGCAGGTGGGTGTGAGAGCATCTGCACACACAGCGAGGCCAAGACTTTTGAACAACGACCTGGTGTCAAGAAGGGCAGCAAAGAAGCCACTTCTCACCAATAAAAACTGAAATTCTGCAGGAAGTACAAGAATTGGGCAGCAGAAGACTGGTGCAAAGTTAATGTATCTGATTAGAACATCTGGAAAATCGATTGTCTAGAGAAGAAAAGGTGAATGCTACCATGAGTCCTGTGTCGTGCCAACAGTGAGGCATCCTGAGACTATCAATGGGAGTGTCATATTGACCCCAAACCTATCCTTGATAAAATATATTGTATAATATAATAAATAAATAGCTATTAAAACACCAAAAATATATATAATTTTTGAATTTTAGATAAATCAGTGACATTTTATAGTGATTTGCTAATTTGTCCATAGTCGTGCAATAGGTATTCTGGATGTATAAGAGGTGGGGGTGGGGGTGGATGTGGGGGGTTGGTGGTGTTTTGTTTAAAGGGCTATTTAAGTAGTCAACAAAGAAACATAAAGTACCTGACTTAAACCTTTGGGGAAAAAATCAAATTGTGGGGGTTTAAATTCGTGGGGTCAAATTGACCCCAGTGGGTAAAAGATGTTGGTAGATTTGAGGGTAACAGGAGGGTTAAAAGGCAACACGTCTTTGTTCAAGATCTCGTCTAACATAAATTCTATCTAGACAGAGCAATGTCACGTCTGCAAAAGTTTCCTGTTGTTTAGCTGCTTCATTTTCACACATTTTGCCTATCCTTAATTTGATCAAAGCTGCGCACATACTTTTCACACTTGAAGTACAATAGGTCACTTAAAGTACACATTGTCTCTTTGTTATTTAGTCTCCTCTTATAACCTCAGAACATTTTATTCCTGCAAGCTTGTCTTAACTTATGCATTTCTAAAACATATATTGCATATTACATATATTTAATAATGCACTTTAGCTTATATGGTTATATTCCTTTAAATGCTTATGAGTAAAAATAAGTATTCAATGTTAATACAAGTGATACACATCTAGAAGTAAAAAACACATCTAAGTAAAAAGAACACATCTAAATGTAAAATTTCCATAACAAGAGACCGCAGCAAAACGAGTTGCTCTCAGACGCACATCAGAAAAGGGGTAGAAAATGGGCCTGTGGAGCTATAATAATGAGCAATTCAGACCCAAGCATTGCAGTTCCGCTTTATATAGACTACAAATGTATGATTTATATGTAAAAAGGAACGATTTAAAAGCATGATATGTCTCCTTTTAACTAAAAAAACTCTGATACTGCACACTTAAGGGTGTGTTGCAGTACTAATACACCTGCCGTATTTTCATTACAATGGCACTATGAAACAATAAATACAACTTGTTAGTAAAAAAAAGTACCACGCGAAAGAATTCACTTACCGCACTCAAAAACAGCTTTGTGGCTTTAACTCCAAAACGGCACGACGTTAAGAAGAAATGTCAATGAAATGTCTCAATGGTTCATTCGTCCCACGTTTCAATCGTCCCGACTCTCCCTAGTAGTAGGCCTACTATGATATTAGACTACATAGCCATAATAAAATATATTTTTATTCAAAGATCAAGTCTGTCATTAGTCTTTAGTCTACCCAAAAAAACAACAACATTAAAATCATGAACTCAAATGTCATTGTGAAAAAAAAAAAAAACAATGATTCAGGGCTGCCAACTCTCACGCATTGAGCGTGAGACTCACGCAATTGACACTTTTCACACGCTCTCACGCCACACATCCATTTTCTCACGCACAGAAAAATTGCGGAGCAAAGAGGTACTTATAATATTAAACTAATTCTCAGCTCTTAGATTCCGTCAATTTTATTACGAAATTCAGACAAAAATACATTTGGCGCTTGTAAATGTGACGTGACAGATCGCTGAGCGCCTCAGTTCAAGTGCACGTGAACTGATCATCTGTTACTTTTTTATTTAAAGATGCAGTACAACTTACCGAAAGTATACATAATGTCGACCAATTAGTGTTTTTCAACCACGGAAAGAGGTCAATATAACAGCAGGAGAAAAATTATGTCACATAACGTTACATTTACCTCAGGAAAGCAATTTAATGACCATAGCATGTTAATTGAATAGAAAAAATAGCTAGAGAGGAGATTTTGCTGAGCACTATATTACATATTTATTATATTTTTACTTATGTCATTAAATAATTGTTATTATAACAAAAACTGCATTATATTTAATTTAATTTGATATTTTTAACCTTTAATAATACCAGCAGATTGGGCCCTCTATGTTTACAGCATTAGGTGAGATTATTTTTTTTTAATAAAATTTAAAATAAACATGTATCCAAATTAGTCAATATTGAATCAAAATCGGAATCAAATCACAAGAATGGAATTGAAATCTTGTAATTTTTGTCAAGCAACAATAAAAACTGTATCCTACCAGTCATTGTACAATGTAAACATTGTAACATGTTGTCACTAAACTTCATAAAATTCTATTTAGTTACCAAATGTTGACAATCACAATTACACTTATTGTGATGCAATATTTGTTTTTAGGGTGTATATGACCAAAACCAGGAGCTCTCGTATGTTATCTCTCTCTCTCCGCTGAAACTAGCACATACACATTACACGAGGCAATGCCGTAAACGAGTGTCGCAACACCATCTCTTAAAGGACCCACGACCAATTTATGCCTAGTGTCATATTTTGTTATAATCATCCCACTTGGCTACATATCAGACAATAACTACTCTTTATTTTGCTTTAGTATAATTTCCGGGACAATTCTGGCCACATTCGGGATTCGGGACAACAGCTTAGATTTTGGGACTGTCACAAATTTTTCAAAAAACAAAAAAGCAGTCGCTTTGGACCTGAACACACAAATGATTTTGTGGATGGAAGGCCAATCGTGGATGAACGATTAACCACCAAATGGACATCAGGTGACGGTAACTAGGGAACGTTTTGAAGAAGTGTGTTAATGCAATATTAAATATTGCTGTATAGAATGGCTTCTATATTGTATTTACATTAACATGTTATGTGAGTATATGCATTTAAATCAGTAGTTCCCATTCCCAACCATGGTCCTGAGCTCTGTCAACACTGCACATTTTGGACATCTCCCTAATCAAACACCATTCAACTCATTAGAAGAAACTCTAAGATCTAATTTTTTGAGTTTCAGATTAAGGAGACATAAAAATGCTCCAGGGTTGAAAACAATGTAGTAAATGTTTATTTAGCTTGTTTTCTAACCATTAGGGGTTTTTATCTTGTAGCAAACTGCAGACTTACCTGTTGTAAACAGCCAGAAATAAACAGCTCCTGTAGCAGCTTCTTCAACTCCCGACCTCATGGACAGATCGTGTATTTTAGCACAAGCCATGTCTAATGATGATGATGTCTCAGGAACATCACAGAAATCATGATGACCCATCATTACATACAGGTACGAGTTCAACATCGATAACTTCGACAGGTCTCTCTCCTCTCCCACACACTGAGCCGTGGTGGTTTAATTGTATATTCATTCCAGGTAAAGAGTTCTGGCACTGCACTGGTTCCTAACCTCCTCCATCCCTCAGCTTTCTGTGGTTTAATGAGCTGGGCTGGGTTTCCCGATAACGTTGTCTCTTAGAGCGCTACGAAGACTCGTAAGGTATAACTTAGTCTCGCGTAGCCAGACTTTCAGACTGACGGCTGAAGGTCTGGAATTCATAGCAGCTTTCTTTGGCCAAGGCCCGCCCATAAGGCCGTTTGACCGACATGTCAAACAACCAATTACAGTTTGTTTCGTTCAGCGTCACATTTCGTTGCATGGAAATGTCCCCACAACAACAGACTGGCGTGCAACAAGTCAGTCAGCATAGAAAATCAAAAAAGGAGAAAAAAACAAGCAGTAAGTCATTGATCTGTTCGTGCACGTATAACAACAATGGCGTCTGCATTACCGCATCTGATCAAAACACTGAGTAAATCAGTAGGAAACGCAATTACACGTCTGCGCTTTGTTTCGCGGCGGACCGAAAATAAACGCGACACTCGCGCCCCCCGGAAATCCGATAAAATTCAACCAATCAGATGACGACTTCGACATTCCTGAAGTGTTTCCAGTTAAGTGTACCATATGCATCAGACGTTTAGCCAACGTTCCGTGGGTGTGACGTGTGAGGCTGAGACTAGGTATAACTTAACTAAAGGTATACCATTACTAGGCGTGTAGCCCAAACTATACCTTATAAAGCTGCTTGCGTGCGACGTTACCCGGCGCTGTCCGTTAGCCTGGCTGCGCCCTCCTACACACTTCCGCTCAATTTTATTTTCCTTCAGTACTACGTCTGGGACTGCTGTATATTCGTAGGTTTCCAGAAACCAATTTTTTGTAGGACCAATCAGCGAACAGAGGGAGTGGCTGAGAACGATGACGTTGATGTAGTGCGTCAGTTTGAGTTCAGTAATGGCAGCGGAGAAAGACGTGAGAAAAGCTATTCGGTCCGTTGTTGCAAAACTGCCGAATATATAGAAGTTAAAGCCGGAGCTAGAACAATGTTTGCTAAGTTTTGTTGGTGTCCATGATGTTGTGGCCCTCCTCCACATGGGGTTCGGGAAAAGTTTGATTTTCCAGCTCACTCCGCTAGTGGCGAACGATAGGGATGCAAAGCCGATAGTTGTTGTCGTCTCCGCTCTTGTTGCACTAATGGAGGACCAAGTAAAGGAGGCAGAAAAGTTAGGAGTTTGTGCTGGGCAGCTCGGCGAGCACGATGACCGTGACCTTTTGGACGGTGATCACAGCATTTGCGGCAGATCCGAAACGACCGCAGCGGCATAGATATATACACTTGATGTCGCCTTAAAGACATTCGTTCCAATGAACTGCCGTAGACAAGGAGACTTCTAGTGTATATATCTATGCACCAGTCTGCGCACACGTCACACACCAGGATGCGCGCGCGCCCTCAGATCACTTGGACGTTGTTGTGTATAAGAGGTAAAAACGATATAAATACTGTTCGTTTTCTCACACAAACCGCTCGTTTCGTGTCTTAGGCCATCAATGTGTACTTACGATTGGGAATTGTTTAATTTGGACGATGGGGAACTGTTTTAATTTGGACTTTGTGCATGCTCTTAGACAGTGACCACAGACCTGCATTAAATGACTGACAGACAAGAACGGTTTGACCTAAAAATATCAAAATTGAAACTACTGCGGAAAAAAAGACACCTACATCTTGGATGCCCTTGAGGTAAGCTAAAACATACCAAAATTTAATTTCAAAGTGAACTATCCCTAATGATTAGACCCAGCTTTGACTGTTGTTAGTTGTTAGTTGACTGGATACATCACTGTCCTTAGTGTCAAATATACATTTAGAATTTACAATTGTTCCTTGAACTCTTAAATTCGATGAACAAAACCTGCAGCTCTCGTTGACAGACATCTTATTCTAAACATAATCCTCTGATCATTCTGACTTGTTGTTTCCGGCCGGTTTGGTTTCGGCGCATGACATACGTCACGACCACACGTTAGCGATTGGCTATGGCAGATCCTGAGTGACTCTGGGCAGATCCAATAGTTTTGTACTTTAACAGAGAACCCGCCTACAAGGAAGTAAACGTTTCTCAATGGAGAGAGGCCAGACTCTCTGTACAAATGAAATGTACGAGAGTCTGGTAGAACCAGGCTAGCTGTCCGTGGCAATGCTGCTGAATTTGTTGATATCGATGGCTCGAGAATCAATTATTCTCTTGTCCAGGTGCTGTTTCACTAGCCTAGAAATCTAGACGCACCCTAGCGGCAGCAAAATGTATTTTGCAGCCAGGTGGGTCTAGACACTCTCAATAGACCTTCTAGCTGCAAAAACCTAAATTGGGTCAGGCCAATCAGGTCGCTTATAGAGTAGGCAAGGCGGGCTTAACATATGACGACAGAGTTGCGACGGTTACCTGCCTGCGGCTTGAAAACAAAGAATGACGGCTGCTGGAGAACAGTCTTTCGAATCGGCTTTGTCCGCGACTCTGGAGGACTTGGAGTTAAGTTTTTCTTTGAGAAAAGAGCAAAGAACGGCACTTAAGTCATTCTTTAAAAAAGGAAGATGTGTTCGTCGTTCTGCCGGCCAGATATGGCAAAAGTTGAATGAATCTATCAACTAGCTCCGCTGTTGGGAAAACGCTCTGGTTGGTTGAAGCGCTGTCCTATTGCGTGCAGAGGGAATTTGAAAGACAGCTGTTTATCCCGCCCCTCGGAGTGAGCGTGTCTAAGGTGAGTTGCCAGACTAAACATCTTGATGTAGTCTGGCTTGCCAGGCTACTGTTTCACTGCTTTATGCTAGAAAGCGGTGTGCTTTATAAATGAAGCACTTCAGAAATACTATTGGATATTATAAAAAATAACCCAAACTATAATAGCCTATAATAGCCTAGACCAAATATTTAAAAATTGTATCATATATTGCTGCCACAATAACCATTTCAAAAATTTTACGTGCTTTCATCTCTTTCCCATTTTTGTTCGCTGAGGTGGAGCTGCGATGAAAAATTGTTCTTGTAAATACTTTCCAGCATTTCAGTAATAAAAGTGTACATCTTACGTACGGTGCTCGGCGGTGATCAAAAAGGATTTAAACAGTGAATTTTGAATCTCTTGTTGTAAACTCAGAGATGTGGATTCAGACGGCAATTAAATTACCACACGACCTGTTGGTATAATTTGGACAGGGATTTTTACGTGGGTTGGGTGAGAAAAAAACACTGATATTATGGATTTGGACGGCACTAAAATCACCAACTTACCCCTGTAAATGTTTAAAATACCGGACGAGCCCATGAGAAACAATATTAGCGTCCGAATAGAACTTAACTGACAGTAGCCTATGCTTTCACTGGCCTTTAAAAGCGCTCTTTTATTAAATTAATAATGTAATATATAATAATAATATAATTAAAATTCTAACAACAATCAGTGTGATTGACAATTTTATTCTTTGCATGAAAACACTTGAATTAGCCTAAATGAACACTGTCTGGGTGTATTAAAACTTCAGAATTATTTTCATATAGACCTGCAACAGTGATAAGGTAAAGCTAAGAGTGGTCCAGACCAACCTTCCGAACGTATGACTTACAGAAGGTATACTTAACTAAGAACGTTTCGGGAAACACGTATTAACGATAAGGTACAGCTTAAGGTGTAACTTAAGAACGACATAGCGTTAAGAAGGTTTCGGGAAACCCAGCCCTGGTCACTGGTTAAATGATACAGAGCTTCTTGCAACTGGAAGTAGAAAAACGGTCATGAGCTCTGTTCTCTGTCGACAAAAACCACTGCTTGTCACTGTGGTAAAAATAAACCAATTTTACCACAGTTCCTGTTTATTTCTTGTACTTGTATGACTCATGACACTTTTCTCTTTTGATTTCTCTTTTGCTGTGTGTGATGAACGGTCACGTTTCGTTGGGTATATGGATTAATAAAATTGTGTAAGTATAATGCACAACAGTGACTGTAAAACATTTTAGCTATGTTGAGTTTTGATATTTGGATATGGTCGTTGGACTGGTTTTAGTCTATTTTTGATTGGCCTTTGGGCTGGTTCTTCTTACACAGACATGGGAACCCTGCACAGCATCATTTTTATTTTCACATTTGTTCGTCTGTGATTCTTTGAGTAGTTTTTTACACCAAAACCCAGAGATCAGGAATGGTCTTGATCACAGTTCTCCTCCTGATTTCAGCTTTATCTTCCTCTCAGAGTGGTAAGGACTCCGTTTGTTTCCATATTCTTACATGCACATGTGTCTGTAGACTGTAAAGATTATTTATTCACAAGGTTCAAAATGATCTGTACTGAGAGAATGCTGAGAAGTTTTGTACTGTTTAATGTTCAGTGTGTTTGATTTTACCTTTAAATTGATCAAATTAAGGGATAAAACTTCTCAATAATGTCTTACAAGTGTGTTCTTACACTAGGCGATCTGAACCATACCTGAGCATGTTTGACCCTCAAAGTCTAGTTCTTTTGAATAGTGTGATCATTCCGTACCTGTTACCAGGTGTTGTGCCTATTTCAACTCTCTGCCCAATTATAAAAAGATATATATATATATATATATTCATTTATAAAAAGAGAACAAAGAATGCAATTTTTTACTATTTAGTAAAAGGGTTTTCCCAACTATTTAGGATCAGTTGAAAAAAGTGCATGATATTCTAGGGTAGTCTATCCTGGAAGTTTGATTGCTATTATATTATATGTATAATATGAGCATATTAAATGTACACTTCAGTAACACTGCAATAAGGTTCAATAGTTTACATGAACAAGTCAGTATTAGATGATGCTTTAGCTTACAATGAGTAATACATTTGTTACAGTATTTGTTCATCTTTGTTTTATGTAAGTAAAAATACTAGGGATGCACCGATACCGATACCGGTATCTGGTATCGGCCTCGATACCACATTTTCTAAAGTACTTAAAAAGTCCCCCGATACCGGGGACCGATACCACGGTCTGAGAAATGTCTACGTTTGAGCGGCGTGTAAGGGGTTAATCACAGGCGCCGAGTGCCCGCCCCCAGGCCCCGGCTGCAGCTCAGAGCGGGGAGAAGGCGAGGCGAAACATGTCAGCCGTGTGGAACTATTTCAAAGTGAATGAAGACGACAAAACAAAGGCGGACTGCAAATTGTGCTCAGCGAAATTGTCCAGAGGAGGCTCAAAAGGTAGCGCATTTAACACAAGTAATTTAATCAAGCACCTAAAATCCCAACACGACAACGAGTACAAAGAGTTTACCCACGCTTCTAAACCAACACAACCCACGCTGCAGCAAACTCTTGCAAGACGAGAGAAAATGTCCAGAGACAATCCACGTGCTGTGAAAATAACACAGGCAATTATCGAGTACATTGCATTGAGTGACCAGCCACTCTCAGAAGTAGAAAATGTGGGATTCCTGCGTCTCCTCCATGTTCTGGAGCCCAGATATGATGTCCCAAGCCGCCGCTACATGACTGATACGGAGCTGCCTAAACTACACGACTCCGTGAAAAAACATATCCACAGCCTACTGCAAGCCTCCTCTGCGTTTAGTTTCACCACGGATATTTGGACAAGCAGTGTTAGCCCCGTGTCGCTAATTAGCCTAACCTCCCAGTGGATAGACGAGAGTTTCACGCCGCAACGAGCCATATTACATGCGAAACAATTCCGCGGCTCGCACACCAGCCAGGCTATAGCGCATGTGTTTGAGGAAATGCTCCAGACATGGGGTATACCTAAAACATCAGTACATGTTGTGCTTCGTGACAATGCCAAAAACATGATTAAAGCCATGAATGACGCAGGGCTCCCAAGTCTGCCGTGTGTCGCGCACACGCTCCAACTGGCTGTTCACGAGGGCTTATTAGCACAGAGGAGCATAGCTGATGCTATAGCAGTGGGGCGGAAAATAGTTGGCCATTTTAAACATTCCGCCTTAGCCTACTCCCGCCTCGAGGACATTCAGGGACAGCTCAACCAGCCAATAAAGAGACTGCAGCAGGACGTACAGACGCGCTGGAACAGCACGTATTACATGCTCCAGTCCCTCATTGAGCAAAAGCGAGTGCTGGGGGTGTATGTGTCCGAGCATGAACTCCCTGACTATCTCACCGCTCACCAATGGGCTCTTATGGAGAAGACTGTTGCCATCCTCGCCCCCTTTGAGGAACTAACTAAAAAAGTGAGCAGCTATGACGCACTAGCCTAGGGACCACGGCGTCAAGACAATGAAAGCAACCTTACTGGCAGCTGTCAAGAAGCGCTTCAGTGACGTCGAGACCAACCCACTGTACTTCATCTCCACCATACTTGACCCAAGGTAAAGTCTGTGTGCTATAGGTATTCAATGATAAACTACAGTACTAAATGTAAGATTAATTTCCATCTGAAATATTATATTATATTTTTGTAACTAAAATACACAAATACAAATGTATGCAATATATATAATATGAAATATATTTCCCTTATTACTACCAGAAAGCCAAATGGCTGCCATTTGTGACAGTGGTTTAGGGGAAACTAAAATCTGTCCTATTTTTCCACATATTAATACATTCATGAATTTTGTTCAGGTATAAAGATCGCTTCTTCTCCAACAATGCTCCGGAGGCCAAGCTGCACCTGAAGCAGGAGCTGCAGATGATGTCCAGAGCTGAGGCAGAGGGGAGTCGGGCAGAAGCTGCAGAACCTCCTGCTAAACTGTTCCTCAAGGCCCAGGCCAGCACTAGCAGCAGTCTGGACACTGTATTTGAAGAAATCGCTAAGGAGCAGCCCCAGGCAGCTCAGCCGCTGGCAGCAGGTGCTGCCATTGAGCTCGACACATACCTCGGAGAGGCCCCAAGCCCTCGTGAAGACAGTCCTCTGAAGTACTGGGGTGTCAACAAAATCAGGTTCCCCACTTTGGCTAAAATGGCCCATAAATACCTCTCAGCCCCATGTAGCAGTGTGGAAAGTGAAAGGCTTTTTAGCTCAGTGTCACACATTATAGATGAAAACAGAAACAGGCTGACTGCTGATAATGCAGAAATGCTACTTTTCATAAAAAAAAACCTGCCACTAGACTTGTGCCGGTATTCGGTAATGCGATAAATCGCGGTAATGAATATGCACGATATTGTTATCGCGGGCACTTCAAAATACCGTGAAAAATAATAGATCCGAATTTAGATTTTTAGAATGCGCATTATAGTTTATTTTCCATCAACCGCTTAAACAAACACTGCGTATACTGCGCGAAACACGTGCGCACTCTGATGTAAACAATCGCCACGTGTATAAGCATGCGGCCTGTGCGCACTTCTAGTCTAATGTAAACAGTCCTCACATAGAGAAGCAGCATGGTGGAAGGAGGAACGCCGCCGCCTACAGTCTATGGCCGCCGCCGATCTATCCGGATCCATCCCGCTTCTAAAAGCAGAGCTGCCAACTCGACGCATTCAGCGCGAGACTCTTCACACGCTCACGCCACACATCCGTTTTCTCACGCAGAGAAAAATCGCGGAGCAAAGAGGACACGAAGACCGTCAAACAAGACAGAGCAGGTTACTTTTGATATGAAACAGGAGAACAATTGTGTCACAGAACGTTACATTTAAACCATTTAATGACCAGCAGCATGTTAGATGACTAAAACAAATAGATAAAGGGGAGTATTTTGCTGAATATGTGCACTGCACTTTTTTTTTACATATTTATTATATTTTTACTTGTGTCATTACATAATTGTTATTATAATGAAAACCACATTATATTTGATTTAACTAGTTATTTGTAGCCTTTAATAATACCAGCTGATAGGGCTCTATATGGTTACATAGCATTATGTGAAATATTTTTTTTCATGAGAAAAAAATAACATGTGGGCTATCTACTGTAGCCTTCCTAATATTTATCCAAAATTAGTCAATATTGAATCAATATTTAAATCAAATCCCAAGTATTGAATTGAAATCGTTAAATTTGTGTTAAGCAACACAAACTGTAGCCTACCAAACAGTCATTGTACCATGTTATCACTAAACTTAATAAAATTCAGTTTAGTTAACAAATGTTTTGACAATCACAATTACACCTTGTGATGCAAATTTTATTTTATTTTTTCTGTAATATGTTGCATACAACATGCTTTTCATTTTAAATAAATGTTCTTAATTCCAAACTAGTCCCTTGTTTTTTTGTTAAATTATATGACTAAAGCTGTTACCTGTAAATTTAAATCATGTTCTTTTTATTAAGTACTCGGTATCGGTATCGGCGAGTACTGAAATGCAAGTACTCGTACTCGTTTTCCAAAAAAGTGGTATCGGTGCATCCCTAAAAAATACAACTATTTATAATATAATAGTGTGTGCTAGATCTGATCCATCAAATAATATTAAAGGGTTAGTTCACCCAAAAATGAAAATTCTGTCAGTAATTACTCTCCCTCATGTTGTTCCAACCCCATTGATTTTACTATTGATACTATTCAACTATTGATTTTCTTCTGTGTGGGCCTGAGTGAGTTCACGTAGTGTAACAGCGCAGCGCTTCTGGGTTACGTCAGAACGTAGGCTCACTATTGGCCGACGATGGTCATGTGTGACGTATGTGATGCTGGCTGCGCTGTTACACTACGTGAACTCACTCAGAGAATCACAGAAGAACATGAAGAGTTGAATAAAGTCGTTATTTTTGTTTGTTTTTTGCGCAAAGTATTCTCGTCGCTTGATAAACTTAAGGTTGAGCCACTGTAGTCACTTGGACTATTTTAACGATGTCTTTACTAGCTTTTCTGGGATGGCAGATCTCGATTACATTAGAAGCCTATGGAAGAGTGAGCCAGCTCTCAGATATCATCAACAATATCTTAATTTGTGTTCTGAAGATGAACAAAGGTCTTACGGGGTTCGAACAACATGAGGGAGAGTAATTACTGACAGAATTTTCATTTTTGGGTGAACTAACCCTTTAACAGATGCAACTTTTGATTTTAATAATATGTATTTAATAAAGTATTTAATAAAGTAATTTTTAAATTATTTAAAGGGATAGTTCACTTTGAAATTAATTTTTGATATGTTTTAGCTTACCTCAAGGGCATCCAAGATGTAGGTGTCTTTGTTTCCGCAGTAGTTTCAATTTTGATATTTTTAGGTCAAACCGTTCTTGTCTGTCAGTCATATAATGCAGGTCGATGGTCACTGTCTCAAAACACAAGCACAGAGTCCAAATTAAAACAATTCCCCATCGTCCAAATGAAACAATTCCCCATCATAAGTACACATTGATGGCCTAAGACACGAAACGAGCGGTTTGTGTGAGAAAACAAACAGTATTTATATTGTTGTTATCTCTTGAAAACCGCACACGTCCAAATGATCTGACGGCGCGGGTGGGTATAGATATACATAGATTCCACCTTGGCTACGGTTTCGTCCCAATGAACTGCAGTAGCGAAGGCGACATCTAGTGTATACATCTATACCCGCCTGCGGGCAGGTATAAATATATACACTAGATGTCGCTTGGCTACGGTTTCGTTCCAATGAACTGCAGTAACCAAGGTAGGGTCTAGTGTATATATCTATACCCGCCCGCGCCGTCAGATCATTTGGACGTGTGCTGTTTTCAAGAGATAACAACAATATAAATACTGTTCGTTTTCTCACACAAACCGCTCGTTTCGTGTCTTAGGCCATCAATGTGTACTTATGATGGGAAATTGTTTCATTTGGACGATGGGGAATTGTTTTAATTTGGACTCTGTGCATGCTCTTTGAGACAGTGACCATCGACCTGCATTATATGACTGTCAGACAAGAACAGTTTGACCTAAAAATATCAAAATTGAAACTACTGCGGAAACAAAGACACCTACATCTTGGATGCCCTTGAGGTAAGCTAAAACATATCAAAAATTAATTTCAAAGTAAACTATCCCTTTAATGTTAAAGGGTCATGAAACCCTAAACCAAATTTTCTGAGATTTTAACAGAGGTATGTGTGTTGAACACCATTGAAGACAATGTTAGCATCTGTTAGATTTAATAGTAGGGGGAAAATGGTTAAATTTTAGTTTTTTTACGCTATTTTCGTCTTCCGGGTTTAAAATCTTCATCGTGTCAGAGCACTATAGTACTTTGATGACTCATCGGTGTCTCATAATTATTCATGTACTGAGTTTTCTTATCCAATGAGAAGACACTGTCTCTTAATTATTCATGACACCACGTGGAACTTTCCAAAGACAGACATGTCAAACTGTGATATTGCTTAGTAGATGAGAGAGGCAATAATGGGACACGCGTTTGTTTTCGTGGTGCAAAAGTTCCAGTGCATCTTTCCCCGCGATGCTGCCCGGGCTAGACTCCGGCCATCAACCACGGACACATCTAAACTATGGGTGTGCAGCAACCATTCAACGGGAGAATGGTGGACTTCGACCTTGTCTACACCAATGCAGGTTTCGGTCTTGCGAGTGATGCGGTTCCGAGGACTTTTCCTATCGCTTCAGAGGTGTGTGTGTGTGTGTGTGTGTCTAAAATGTAACCCTGACCGTTTTACTTGCATTTTGTTAAATAATCACTCGTTATTAAAATTTATATATTTTGATAATACCTCAATTGTATGAAACGTATGCTTAGTTTGTGCAAATTTCTATGACACCGTCCATCTTTATTATGTGGGTTTAGGGGGCGCGTAGATCTGTAGGCTACGGAACGTTTTTTTTTTTTTTAAAGAGCATCTTGCAGGTTAGAAGACCCAACAAGTCAATGTATAGAAAAATAATGTAGGAACTAGATTTTCTTTAAAAATATATATATAAATGCGCTACAGTGGCTTCTGGAGTCGTTTTTGTGAGAAAATTTTACTTCCGCATCTGAAAATGGGCGTGACGGGCGTGACGTAGCACGAGGGAGAGCGGTCGATTCAAACAACAGGGAAAAGTGGATCGCAATGACATTTCGGACGCTGAGGAAATTGTTGACGGACCACAGCCATACAATTATGAGCCTGCTAGGCTGCCAAGAGAGCAGGGCCAGGATTAATGTTAGACAGAACATATTGAAACTTACAATAACAGAAACTAAGCTTTGATCAGGCGTTTGTCATGCTCATTAATATCCGCCCAGACTAACGTTAGGTGATATAACTTAGCGGTTTCTCATCGAGAGACAGAGAGATATTTATTCCTGATACATTTTTTGTTCCATAGGTGCTTGTGTGGGAAATGCGAGGCTATGTTTACAGCTGAGGAAAGTCAGTGTTGCAGGGAGGTGGATGCCAAACTTCCATGGTTGCAGTTAGTGTTACTACAGTAAGGAAAATGGTGAATGTTGCTGATCTGTGGACACTGGATAGTTCGTTCATTCATTGCATGTTTATGTTTATTCCTGGTTTCCACGTCAGCGCTGTTTGATCCGTTAATAACGGAGAAATGTGAATATTTCTCACTAGATCTCGCAGCGATGTTATTACTAATGTGGCGAATTCAAATGCTTTATTTACTGGATCTCGCAGTTACAGTGTTGCTTGATCAGGCTCGCGCTGCACTGGTCCAAACTGATAAACGGTCCACACAAACACAATAACGAGTAGCTCAGTTTCGTTCCGCTTACATTGCGTTTGCCAGTTGATGTTGTGCTCGCGCCTACATCCGGCGGGAGAACCCGAAGATGCGTGCACTGAAGGAACCCGGTTCTTACTTCGGTATCCCATGTTGAACTCCATCATATCGCCGGGACGATAATCCTCCGATCTGAAGTGAACGCTACACACGACCGCGTTTTCCGAAGCCGACGCGGAAGAGAAATCCCGTCTCTTCACCTGCACAAACCCAGGCACGAAAGATAGCACCGTCCTTTTTCTTGTTAGGAAACCGGTGTACTCGATGTCCTGACAGGCTGAAGTTTTTGCAAGCTCCACAAACACATAAATTTACCATGACGATGATAAATTGAAATACAAAAACTAGTGAAAACACACTGACTCACGACCGCTCTTACTGAATACCAGCCTATTCTGCACTGAGCTGCAGCAGAGCACAGCACACGTCTCCCTCGTGTGACGTAAAATGACGCGATGTTGAAAAAAAACGGTTCTTCTTCTTTTTCTTCTTCTGTTGTTTATATGGCGGTTGGCAAACCAACTAAAGGTGCATTTCCGCCACCTACTGGGTTGGAGTATGGAGCACTACTTGGTTGAATACACTTAAGAGGAAAAAAAAAAAAAATCAATTTGGCTATATCTTTTTTACCAGTTCTGTATCCTTTATAAATTTTAATACTTTCTCGTGTATTTCATACTTTGTTCCTTCTCCTAATATTTCCTTGAGTGAATAATTGCTTACACCCATATCCTTAAGTGACTGAACTAACTCAAGTCTTTCTCTATTGTATGCTATACAATCTAGTAATATATGCTTTACTGTTTCAGGATATCCACACTTATCACAATTACCAGTTTCATGTTTACCTATTTTATGTAGACTTTGGTTTAATGAAGTATGCCCAATACGTAATCTTGTTATTATCACATCCTTTTTCCTTTTATTTATAGTTGTTCTTTCCACCCCCACATTTCTTTGTATACTATACAGATGTCTTCCTCTTATTTCATTATCCCATATCCTCTGCCACCTCTTTTTCACTTTAGTCCCGATCAGCCCCTTAATTTCCGCTTTACTCATCTGTACTCTGATGTTGATCTCAGGATCTTTCAAAAAAAAGCGGTTTGTACGAGCAGTCAACTTTATCTACTAAATTGGTGTCCTTATGTTGTTTTAAAACATTTTAAATCCTGCATTATCTTTTTATATGGTATTTTCATACACGGTTATATATTCATTTAGATTTTTTTTTTACCTGCAAGATGCTCTTTAAGCGGAAAATGTATTATTTCAAATATATATGCATTTATAGTGTGTATATAAACAAATATATATTTTATAATGGCATAATTATACATATTAATGTACATTTATATGTTTTAAATAGAATTACGATTACTGTAGTAGGTTATTATGTGTAGCAGGGCATTCAGTTACTTTTGAAAGGACAAAAATAAGGTGTCAGTGTATTTCATTAGACTTTAACTTTGCCAGCTATAAAAAAATCTAGCATTTCCTCACGTTTTACCACTGATTTTTAGTGACAGTCAATATGCATGGGCCACTTTGGGCTTTGACCACACCCACTCCCCTCCCTTCTTCTCACAGCCACCACGCCCATTTAAGTTGCATTTTTCAAAAAGATTGTGAGCTAGACTTGAGCTGAAAGAGGGGGGTTTCATGACCCTTTAACTAATTGTCTCGGTTAGTAGAGGTGGGCGATACTCCAAATTTTGGTATCGATCCGATACCAAGTAAATACAGGGCCAGTATCGCCGATATCGATACAAATACCAATACCAATACTTTTTAATTTTAAAAGCATGCACTTGAATGTATGCACTTTGTATGCACTTTCCTGTGCTAGAGCAGTGTGTCATGATTTATGAGGTGAATGCATCATTAATATGCTAAATCTGAAAACGTTTTCATGACTACTAAATATTTTGTGATTTGTGCTCTCAACTCGCCTCTAATTATTAGTCAGTGACTTTTAAAAAACTACCCTAATTATAGTAAAAGTACTATTGTACACTAGCCTACTGTTCAAAAGTTTGGGGTCTGTAAGATTTTTAATTCTCTTCTGCATTTATTTGATCAAAAATACAGTAAAAACTGTAATATTACAATTTAACATAGGCTATCTGTTTTCTATGTCATACTAAACTGTAATTTATTCAATTGATCAAAGCGTAATTTTCGGCATCATTACTCCAGTTATGATGATAATTAATTTTAATATGCTGATTTACAGCTCAGAAAACATTTCTTATTATCAATGTTGAAAACAGTTTCATATTTTTTTGTGGAAACCATGATGCAGAATTATTTGATGAACCAAGTTGAAAGAACAGCATTTATATGAAGTAGATTTTTTTAACAGTGAAAAACCCTTGACTGTCACTTTTGATCAATTTAATGCATCGATCCTTGTTGAATAAAAATATTAATTTCATTTAAAAAAATCTTACTGTCCTCAACATTTTGAACCGTTATATACACTTTTGCTTTGTTTATTGCAAAATAACTCCCGATTGTTTCTCTGTCATCTAAGCAAGGCTTCGTTTCCCAAATGTGCCTGTGAGCTCAGCGAAGCACCAGCATCGAACGCTCTCTGTGATTGATTGGTTTCATCTTGTATCCAGATTAGGAGAAAAAGTTCTATCCTACACAATTATCCGCTAACATTCGCTTATTTTTCCACTTAGAAGCTTATTTTACGCACTGAATTGCGTGCTAAATTAATAAAAAATTACTGGTAAAAAAAAAAAACACATTTGGATCGATATTTTTATGTGAGGATCGATCCTTTTCGATACCACGTCAGTATCGAAGTATCGATATTTTAGGATCGATCCGCCCACCTCTATCGGTTAGTGTGAGTATTATAATCCACAGAGAAAGATGCATGACTCAGAATGAAATAAAGAAGTAAACTTTAATAAACATTCAGGAACTTCAGAACTAACTACACAACAGACAGAGACCGCATGAACTGCAAACTAAACAGAACAATATACAGAAATTAAACATGACTTGATTGTGATACTAGTTTACTAATATTAACAAATGAAACTTCATTTTAAAGTGTTACCGATTTAGGTTAAACTTTGGACATGTGCCTGCAACAAATGATTCATGACATTTTTCTTGTTTGAACAAGCTTGTTTTTTCTTATTATTTCAGAGATGCACTCTCTATACTACACATACAGCGCCGTATCTAAACCTCTGATGTCTGGAGAAGAGTATGAATTCTACAACTCAGTGGAACTGGATGACATACAGATGAGTTTGTGTAACAGTGTGAATAAAGCAGATTTCATGACTCGATTGTGTGAGGAATCTGAGAGACTCTTTAATGAAAGTGATGATCTGCATTATAAACAACAGTGGCTTCAGATCAACATTAAAACACTGATGGACAAGAGGAATGAGAATAGAACACAGGACACGGGTAATTATGTTTAGGGGACAGTGGGGCCAGTTGGGGGTAAGCTGTGCCATGTCAAGTTATTTGTATAATTGAAGAATGCAAGAGTGGTTTTCACTTCCAGTAAAAATGAACTGATATGAGAACAAACAAGTCACTCATGCATAGATTTGAAAGTCTAATTTGGTTGCATATTATTCATATTTTTTTAAAACCAATTAAACAACAAATTCAAGATTCAGAGTATTTGAATGTGATCAGTTTTCATTCATTATGCTATAATATTGTTTTTATGTATGCGCATATATACAAAAACAACTATTGTAGAATTTACTTCGAAATAATTTTCACTTAAAATTGCTAGTAAACTTTACAAATAATTACAAATAATTATTTGTAGGCCAAGCCAGGGAAAGTGCGCCTTCCTCGGCTTGGCCAAGTGAGTCCGCCCCCCTGGATGAATGTATTGATGTGTTTAACAGACAGTGGCTTGGTGCCCTGGATATTAATATTTTGTTATTAAGGGTCTAAGCACCAAAGTTGAATTGAATCACTAAAGAATTTATGATGCTAACTGCAAATTCTAAACTATCAGCCATTTTAACTTAAAGATAAAGCTTTGAAATTGAAATTCCCCATTAGAGGAAGCCACAGGCTAAGAAACCTGTTTTTCTATCAGTTTCCATCACTTTATTCATATAACTACAGTGTACTGACAGTATTGTTTAACATAATTAGTGCACATAGAATCTGTGAAATGCTTATAGATTATTAAATCCTTAAAGGAACACTCCACCGTTTTTTGAAATAGGGCTTATTCACCTTCTTTCCTACATTTAGATAGGTGGGCAAATGCATTTTTGTCTCAGTGCATGCATTGTTTTAGTTTGACAGGGTCGGCGCTAGCTTAGCTTAGCATAATGAATGGAATCCTTTGTTGCCAGCTAGCATGTCCTGAGTAAAAGTGATATATTAAAAAAAAACAAAAAACACCTAATTACTTCTTGTGGCCTGCGTATTCACAACGAGTACAAATAGCGATGCAGATCAACACTAGGCGATTTCTTAGGCAGATATTGACTTGGGACTATATTAGGGGGAAGCACAGGCGAAACACTGCTACTTGGGCGCAGAGATATCATGCCCAAGTAGCAGTGCTTCGCCTGTGCTTCCCCCTAATATAGTCCTTAATATATAAGTCAATATCTGCCTAGGAAATCGCCTAGTGTTAATCTGCATCGCTATTTGTACTCGTTGTGAATATGCAGGCCACAAGAAGTAATTAGGTGTTTTTTGTTTTTTTTATATCACTTTTACTCAGGACATGCTAGCTGGCAACAAAGGATTCCATTCATTATGCTAAGCTAAGCTAGCACCGACCCTGTCAAACTAAAACAATGCATGCACTGAGACAAAAATGCATTTGCCCACCTATCTAAATGTAGGAAAGAAGGTGAATAAGCCCTATTTCAAAAAACGGTGGAGTGTTCCTTTAACTTTTGTAGACCCAAAGTGTACAAATATTTACAAAGGAATGCAAACATAATTGAATACATCCTTGGCAGATTTTTAGACAAATCTTTTATATAGTTTTACATGCAATTAACTATCATGTACAATTATATATCTATTAGAACTTGATAAGTTTACACTGACATGCAAAATCCGTTTCTCTTGTGAATCTTTCACAGGAAAAATGTGATGGACCGTTTCAAAATATTTGGGTACATTATCAAAATTACACTCAATTTCCTAGACTGCACAGCTCTCCTCCACTTGTAATGTTTTAGAATAATATCACCATCAGATTTAATGAATGTTATCTTCTCTTAATCTTCTGTGTTTCTCTAGATCTTCATGTTCTTCAGTGGAGGCACGGCTGTGCAGTTGAACGTCACTCTAATGGTTCAGTAATGTTTCTTCATGGCTCTGATGAATACGCCTATGATGGCCAGACCTTGACCTTTGACCTCTCAATGCACTGGCAGCCTTTAGTCCTCGACCATGACATCATCTGGGACAGAGAATCAGTTTCCAGCCTGGAGAGGAAATGTGTGGAAACATTAACCAGATTCACTGAACTTCAGCGAGAGGGAAAGATCATCATGGAATGTGAGTTTACATCAGAATCTCTAGAGTTGTTATTTGAATTAATTCTTTCATGCAGGTTTATTATTTTCATTGTCTGTCCTGCAGCTCGTCCTCGTGTTCACACTCTTGTAAAAGCGTCTGGATCTTCAGTCTCGTCTCTGCTGGTGTGTTTGGCCACAGGCTTCTACCCTAAACATGTGCAGATGGAGATCAGACACGATCAGACGCCGGTCCCTGATGATCAGCTGAACTCAGAGGGAATCAGACCGAACGCTGACGGATCCTTTCAGCTGAAGAAGAGCCTGGAGATCCTGCCGTCTGAAAGATCCCAGTATCAGTGTGTGGTGAAGCACCAGACTGACATAACAGAAGATTACATGGATTATTATAATTATGACTATTCTGACTATTTTGGTACTGCTGTTTTGCTGACCTGTGTTTTGCTTTATGGTTTCATATGAACACTTCATTGGTTGTGCTACATTTGATTTTGCACCAGTATAACTAATCTAGGGATGCACTGATACCAGTTTCAGTATCAGGCTCGATACTGAGCTCATGTACTCGTACTCATAAAACTGCTCCGATACGAACAACCGATACCAGGCAGCGTTTGTACACTTGTGTCCAGACAAACACTGACAACAGAGAGTATAATGGGGATATAAAAGAAGGCTGTCTATGAAGTAAATGTATCTAATTAGTGGAATATTAAACGAAATATAGTAACGCCTATATAGCTGTGGTGCGCGATCTTCTCGAGCGCATCCCTTTTTAACAGACGTCAGTGGAAAGTTTGTAGTTCAGTCGGATGTCAATGACAAAGAAAGCTTGTAGGCATGTAGCATATTATTAAAGGGGTGATATAATGCACTTTTCACAAGATATAAAATAAGTGTTTGATGTCCCCAGAGTGTGTATGTGAAGTTTTAGCTCAAAATACCCCACAAATATTGTTACATAGCATTTTAAAATTGTCACTTTTTGAGGATTAGCAAAAACGCACTGTTTTGTGTCTGTTCCTTTAAATGCAAATGAGCTGCTGCTCCCGGCACAGGGGGCGGAGCTTCAACAGCTTGCACTCACACAGACATGCACTGAAAATTCAAAAACTTTTAGCCTTTTATGTTCAAACCGGAGTCAGACAAAAATGTAGAGACTAAAGGCACACGATATTCGCCGACGTTTAACGCCTCTTGACTAAACAAAGGGAGCCAATGTGAGTGTGCACACCGACTTGAAAAACGGCACGCGTAAAAGCATCATTTTAAAAAAAAAACGCCTCGGGTTCGTTTTTTGGTTTGACGCGCCACGTCAAAAACTATCCGACCAATGAGATTGGCGCATTGCTCACGTGTCTGGAGCTTTTGAAGTTACAGTAAAACACAACTTGGGGGTGCTCAAACACAAAACGGTCTTGCCGAGCACAATATCTTGATAAAAGAAAAAAATCTGTTTTACATTAAGCACCATCTAATGTCAGGGAATGAATTTGCATGTTCACTCGGCTCATCGTCAGCGAAAATCGCTTGGGTGTGAACACAAAAAACACGTTGAAAATGCTGGCGAATAACGCGCGCCGATATTCGTCCCGGTGTGTACGGCCCTTAAAGAAGTGACAACATGTAGACATTTCTGAATAGTTAGTTGATGAATTTATGTAGTTTATGTGTTTTTATTTTCTAGTAATTGATTAGCATATTCTGTCATGCTAATCTATAAATCGTTTTCTGGGGTTTATGTCAATTTTAGGGTTTGTGATGTCACTAACCCAGGAGGAATGTCGTGTAGTCCCTACCAGCCATTTGTTGCAACAAATTTTGTTTATGCTCAATTACACAGCTCATTACACACTAACTAAAGTTAGAAAAGTGAAATTATAATCAACGACCCCTTTTACATTAACTGACGAGAGAGAGAGAGAGTTGAAATGTTGAATGCTCTTGATTGCTGATCGTTCACTCAGCACACGTCATTTAAATTAAGTTAAATTGTATATGAATGTAAAACATGAACTGTTACTTGATTTATGAAGTTGCTCACTGCAGAGCAAAATGGGTGGAGCTTAAGTCTAGCTCCTCCTCGCTAGAGGTCAAGTGGGGAGGAGCCAATGTAATTTGGGCCTAGTGGGTGGAGCTAGAATATCCAGCCACACCCTAACCCCACCCACAACTCTATCCCTCCAGAGAGGAGGAGCTGGTCATCGTTTGACTCTGCAGTGAGAACCACTTGGATTTATGTATAACGAGTGGTTCCCTACATTATTACAGAATGTTTGCAAGTCAAGCAGTTTCATGAACACAAACAAACGAAACGCACGCTCCCAAAAACCCGCGTCAGACAGCGTGCGAATACTGAATTGAATTATCTTTAACGTCTTGCGCTTGTACAGGCAAATTCACACAAAATTATGTAAAAACGTCCATCTTGGCGAATATATTAGTGAACATAGTCGGTTATATCTCAAGTGAACGTAGACAGTATATTCAAATTTGTGCATTCGGTCTTAAAGGGACAGCAGCCTAATAAACCTCATGCAGTGTTTTAATGTTAATCAAACAAAAGAACAAAAAAATCACTCACTGCTCTTGCCTAAATAACTTTTGTAACTTTATAAAGATCCATCTATATTTAATTTATACAATAATGATTTATATTCTTTTGGTTTCTCTACCCAATACATTTAAAAATGACATGGAGTGAAAATACTGGTATCGGTACTCGGTATCTGCAATACCAAAACGAAGGTATCGGTGCATCCCTAAACTAAACTAATACTTGATGGATCATGGATCATAATCATCAGAATAAAATCAACTAGAATATTACAAACAAATAAAATGGTAAAAGTACTGAAGAGCTCCAGACTGAGGCCGATATCAGCTACGCCATCCTAATGACCATCATCAGTTATGTGTGATTTTGCACCAAAACTTGACAAATAATGGATTTTTGTTCTGTGACAGATCTAGCAGATGACGCCGACTTAGATTTAATTGTTCCAGCAAGAGGATCCAGCTCATTGTTGCTGTTGCTGTTGGATGCAGTCTATGGATTTTTATCTTGTATTTTTGTTGTTTTCTTCATTTTTCTCACATTTTATCTACTTAAAAATTATGGTAAATATCCAAGTACCATTTAAATCCCTTAAAGTCATAAATACGGATAGAAGAGGAAAATGACTGTTCTAATGTTTAACATTTCAGGAGAGCCGGACACACTGAAGACACCATCACTAGTGCAACTATCAGGTGAGTCTGACTCTTCTAGAAGTTATTAAAGCACAACACACGAGATGAGGAGACTGAGCATCTGTGTTATTTATTATTTCATGTGATTCTGCAGCTCTTCATAAAACACAGATGAAACCAGAACTGCTGGAGGAAATAAGGGAGTCAGAGTTGCTAAAAGGCCCGTAAATTAAAACTCTCAGCATGTAATGTTTGGTTTACTGTCACTGTACAGCTGATGGGTAACTTTAACATGAACATGTTTATTAACCACCATTTTATTTATTCTGTGCAGGTTTGGCAGCTGCTTTAAACATGGATTCAGATGATGAAAACCCCACAGATCCCAGTGTGGAGGACGTTCACAGTAGGTCCTGAACACACACACACACACACACACACACACACACACACACACACACACACACACACACACACACACACACACACACACACACACACACTGTTTCATTAATGGCTCCTCTCGTTCTCTTTCAGCTGAGGAGGTTCATGACACTCAAAGTCTGTGTGAAACTGAAGCGACTCCAGCAGCAGCTCGAGGTCAGAACATCTGAATTCATCTCTTATCTGACGCTGATTCTTCATCTCACTCACTCAACATGTCCTTCATGACTTTTATAGGTGCGATGGGCTCCAAGAACTTCTCTCTGCCTGACTTCGGTGAGTTGAGACGTTCTTGTGTTTTGTAGTTTTAGTCTGTCAGAAACACAGATGTGAAACTATAGATGTGTTTTTCCAGCCATGGAGAGAGAAGACACAGATCAGAACACCATTACCCAGAATGCCCTGCTGTTGCCACTGCCAAGTAATGTTAATAGTCTCTCCTTCAAATTACATTTAATGAAACATACTGTAACTACTCAAATGGTTGCCATATCTGTGCTGATTATGAAGATATTATAATGCTGTTATTCTGTGTTTCAGGACGCTGCAGATCCAAGGACATTTCACTGCCAAACCTCAGTAATGTTTCAGTTCATTTCAACTAAAGATAAACAACATATTATATTAAAGCCTAAAGAACATGGAAATCTGAACATCACAGTCATTTATACATGTTCAATTATAAACCCGTGGCCATTAATATGAGGTTTATCACAGCGTTTACAAGAGCATCAGGAGGTCAAACATCAGATCAACCGTGTGGATATTTGAGCACATCCTCAATGAACCAGCAAAATGACGTTACATTTATTTACATGATTCGCTTTTATTGTTTTACTTGCATGAAAATTCCAGTGAACTCCGTCTACCTCTGGAGGAGTGTTATAAACGCATGACAGTCATTGTCCATATTTGTATTAGAAATGTGTTAATTAATAAAGGACCTTTTGAAATCAATGATCAATGATTTTATGAACTGGTGCATAAAACCATCGATTTCAAAAGGTCATTTGTGTTTCGAATGTGTTGGTTTATGTTCAAAAATAGAGGCATTAGAAAGTTTATAAATGATATTACGCACCAAAACTGAGTTCTGTTCCTTTCTCATTTTTTCCATCTTCTAAATATCTCTAAAATCAAGTTGTTTTCTTAAAAAAACAACAACAACAACAAAAAACAGACATTCTTGACCCTTATAATCTGCAAATACTCACCTGTCGTCCTTAAAAATCTGTGCTCATGTGATCGGTGTCCAGTCAATGACAACTTTAACGTTTATAGTATCATCCTTCACAGGAGACTGAAATTTTGTAATACATTTTTTTCCAGCATCTGCAAACCTACTTATCCCTGCGCATTAGTGTAAAACCTTCCTCACTCCATCAGAAACGTGGACATTTTAAATGTTGAGCATGATTTTATTATTTAAATTATGCCATTCCCCATTTCGTTTCAAGGATTTAATGTGAAACTGGCAACAGAACTAATCGTCTTAGGAATTTCAGCCCTTTTAGAGCAAAAACAAATATTCTAATAAAGAATTGAGATTAAAACATTAAATTCAAGCTGAAGCTTTCACATCCCTCCTTCTTCCATGCATGGTGAAAATGACAAACTCTTGAAATGTTCAAGAAAATGAGGAGAATGATAAAAGTGAAGAAAACTCATAAAACCAGTAGTTCAAAGAAGTTTATTCTCTTATAAAGGCACATATTAGCCCCTTTCACACAGAGATTCTGGAAAATACACGGATAAAGTGACCCGGGATTTGACTCGGGTTTGTTTGATTTTGGTTCATTCACACTGCCAGTGATTTTCCGGAATCAGAGAGTGTGTTCACACACAACCCGTAAAAATCCCGTAAAGACCCGTGACATCGATGTGACTTTAATGTCTCAGCAGTCTTAAGTTTGCTTATGAGCTGCGATTTCTCTCTCGAGAACGCTTATGCATTTTTTTCTCTGATTCGATCATAAACTTGTGCATTAAGTACCGTTTCACAGCTGGCGACCATACTAATACTGTGTTTGACCCCCTTTCGCCTTCAGAACTGCCTTAATTCTACGTGGCATTGATTCAACAAGGTGCTGAAAGCATTCTTTAGAAATGTTGGCCCATATTGATAGGATAGCATCTTGCAGTTGATGGAGATTTGTGGGATGCACATCCAGGGCACGAAGCTCCCATTCCACCACATCCCAAAGATGCTCTATTGGGTTGAGATCTGGTGACTGTGGGGGCCATTTTAGTACAGTGAACTCATTGTCATGTTCAAGAAACCAATTTGAAATGATTCGAGCTTTGTGACATGGTGCATTATCCTGCAGGAAGTAGCCATCAGAGGATGGGTACATGGTGGTCATAAAGGGATGGACATGGTCAGAAACAATGCTCAGGTAGGCCGTGGCATTTAAACGATGCCCAATTGGCACTAAGGGGCCTAAAGTGTGCCAAGAAAACATCCCCCACACCATTACACCACCACCACCAGCCTGCACAGTGGTAACAAGGCATGATGGATCCATGTTCTCATTCTGTTTACGCCAAATTCTGACTCTACCATCTGAATGTCTCAACAGAAATCGAGACTCATCAGACCAGGCAACATTTTTCCAGTCTTCAACTGTCCAATTTTGGTGAGCTCGTGCAAATTGTAGCCTCTTTTTCCTATTTGTAGTGGAGATGAGTGGTACCCGGTGGGGTCTTCTGCTGTTGTAGCCCATCCGCCTCAAGGTTGTGCGTGTTGTGGCTTCACAAATGCTTTGCTGCATACCTCGGTTGTAACGAGTGGTTATTTCAGTCAAAGTTGCTCTTCTATCAGCTTGAATCAGTCGGCCCATTCTCCTCTGACCTCTAGCATCAACAAGGCATTTTCGCCCACAGGACTGCCGCATACTGGATGTTTTTCCCTTTTCACACCATTCTTTGTAAACCCTAGAAATGGTTGTGCGTGAAAATCCCAGTAACTGAGCAGATTGTGAAATACTCAGACCGGCCCGTCTGGCACCAACAACCATGCCACGCTCAAAATTGCTTAAATCACCTTTCTTTCCCATTCTGACATTCAGTTTGGAGTTCAGGAGATTGTCTTGACCAGGACCACACCCCTAAATGCATTGAAGCAACTGCCATGTGATTGGGTTGATTAGATAATTGCATTAATGAGAAATTGAACAGGTGTTACTAATAATCCTTTAGGTGAGTGTATTTAGGTATCTGGTTATCTAAGAGGATGGATAATTTAGAACATTTAAATTTTGATAAAACTTTGGATAATTGTAAATTAATAATGAATTCTTGGCTGCAGATAGACATAACGCTTGTTGGAAGAATTTTATTGACAAAAGTAGAGAATCTTTCTAGATTCATCTATCCATGTTTCTCTTTAGCAGTTTCTGCAAAAAAGGTAAAGGCAGTTAACAAATTAAACTTTGATTTTATATGGAAAATGAAGAGTCATTATATATACGTAAAAGTTATATGATTAAAGATTATGAAGAAGGTGGTCTTAAAACGATTGACTTTGATATTATGAATGGGGTCATTAAACTTAGATGGTTGCAGTCTTTCATTAATGATAAGTCCTCTTTCTGGTTTGAGAATCCTACTATGTAACACATGTAATGGACAATGTTGGAAATATACTGAGCCATGTTGCTTTTTGTGGTAAATACAATCTAAAGAGACAGTGGACAAAACAAAAGTCCTCATGCTAGTTTCTCATCATCTTCTCCGGTCATCTTCTCTGCCTTTACAGACACAGGCTTGGTTTTTATATTGACCAAAGGAAAAAAACTACATCACCATAGCGACCATACATTCAGCAGATGAACATATGGTTTCCATTAGGGGTGAAATGTATACCATTATATAAACAGTCCAGCACACAATTCAGTCCAAAGTCTCCCAAAGTCTCTCCCACATATTCACAAAATACATTGAGTACAAACAATTATGAATGTATATAAAAAATATAAAAGAGATACATAATACTACTGATTATGAATATTAATAAAAAGTAATAATAATACTAAAAACAACATTAAATTATGAAATTTGAGTCTTCACTGCTCCTCTATAATGTATGAAAAAATTATCAAGAATATTCCATTACCGATGCTTAAATTAGTATGTGAACATTTGAAATATTCTGTGATAATACCTAAACTACAAGAACTTATTATAGAAAATGTAAGCTTTGTTGACAGAAAATGTTCTAACAAATTCTTAAGAGACTGTTTAGTACATCAATGTTTCCCAGGACCGGTATTGAGAAATTATATTTTTCGTCATTATGAGAAGAAAGAAGTGTGTAAAATAAGGACTAATTTTCTTTCATTTCCTGTTAAACCTAAATGTAAAATTCTGAATCATATATCCAACAAAAGAATTTTTAAGAATAAGATTTAATAAGAATGTTGGGGATACCCAACCCTCTCCAGTGTTCTCTCCTCCCCATCCTGGGTACTCACCAAACACGAAGAGGTGTGTGCTTCCATCCAGTCATCCGTCCAGCTATCCATGATCTCCTGCACCTGTAAAACAAGGAAGGTCTTCATTACTAAGCTTTACTCATTCTTCAAAGTCTATATGAACTGCATACTCATCTGTATTCTCCATTCTGCTCAGTGCTGTTAATAAAGCTCACATTTCAATGTATTTCTTTGTGTCTGGGTCTGCATTCTGTAAAAGGTAACACTTTACAATAAGGCTTTATTAGTTAATTCACTAGGTAACATAAACTGACAATGGACAATACTTCTAAGTTATTAATCTTGGTTAATGTCAATTTCAACATTTAATAACACATTATTAAATTCAAAAGGATTTAATGGACCTGAGCTAACATGAACTAACAATGATCAGTTGTATTTTTTTAAACTAATGTTAACAAAGAATAACTATGGTAACAAATGTAGCTTTTGCTCATTGTTAATGTTGGTTAATGCATTAACTGACTTTACCTTATTGTAAAGTGTTACCTATTGTTCTTTATAACACTTGAATCACTTTCTGCAGTTTTTGTGTGTATTGCTTTATTGGATTTAAATATAATTTAGAGTTCTTTTTATTTTAAGAAAAATATATAAAACTTGTTATTGTTTGAAAATGCTTATTTCAATATCGTAATAATATCATATATATTAGGTCAATTTTAATATCTTTGTTACTGTGAAGATGTTTCATTCAAAAGGAATTGATAAAACAAAACTCTATAATAATGATGTGGCCAAGACACAAACTGAAGAGAGATATTCAAGCTCTACTACTATGATGTCACAAAGACATTCTATAGAACTCTCCTGAGCAAAAGTCCACAGAGACTCAATCCTGAGGTGACTTTAATCAGAGTTTGAGGAGAGAAGACTGAACACATTTACAGTCCTGAGAGAACATGGAGAACATACGAGCTACAGCTTTTGACGTGTTTGATGAAGCACGTTTACTGGGCGAACACACTGACATGATCATCAAGTCCAATGACAGAGAATTTCAAGTGCACAAGATCATCATGTGTGGCTGCAGCTCCTACTTTAGGTGAGAAGAAGCATTTGAACTGCAATTGTGCGCAAATTACCTAGAAATGATTCTAATTATATACAGAATTTCCACTGCCAACATTATACTGTTGAAACTGCCTAAGTCCAAAAATATAAATGCATGGAAATGAATGAGTGTATTGCCAGAAAAATGAATGTAACTGTGATATCTAAGGAAAAAACATTCTTGAAATTTAATTCTGGAAGTGGCTATGAATGAAGTTTTACCCAGCATTTCAAATTTAAAATAGGAAACTAATCTCTTTCTCAAGTATATTTTGCTGAATTAAAATGTAAATAACGAAAAGTTATTTTATATACGCTCATTATTAATGCCTGTATTTATTTGTCAAATTGGTTCACAGGGCTCTTTTCTCCAACAACTGGAGCAGCCCAGCACAACATTTCTGTGAAATCCAAGGAATATCCCGAGACATCATGCCTCTTATTATCCAGTATGCGTACACCAGATCTGTGCTCATTACTCAAGAGAATGTGCTGGAGCTCTTGGTGGCGGCTGAAATGATCTCAGTCTCAGGTCTTGTAGATTCCTGCTGTCAGTTCCTGGAGTCACAGTTATGCCCAGAGAACTGCATCGGCATCTGCAAGTTTACAGAGGACTTTTACTCCTGCTCAAAGCTCCACTGTAAAGCACAGCACTACATCCTGCAGCACTTTGAGGAGGTTCTGCGCGTGTCTGAGGAGTTCCTGAAGCTCTCCCTGGAGCAGCTGGAGGAGATCATTGATGAGGATGAGCTGAATGTCAGACAGGAGGAGCTGGTTTTTGAAGCCGTCCTCCACTGGATTAATCATGCACCAGAAAACAGGAGGCGACACATTGCCGTGCTTCTGGCAAAGGTAAAACAGAGATTTTTGTCTTGTTTTTCATTACGAATATCTTAAAAGTCTTAAATCAAGATACATTTTCTGCTATAATTTAAATTTTTGTCATTTTGTTTTGTTATTTTGTCATTTACATTTCTTTTTTGTTTAAATGTGTCTATAATTTACTAATTTTATTTCAGTTTGAAATGAAATAAAAATGAAACACAAATAAAACTTGCCTTGACAACTATTTAAGATTAAGTTTTTAAATATTTAATTTCAGTGAAAGTTTATTTTTTAAATTTATTTTTAGTTCAGGGTTTTAGTTTAAGTTTAACTACAATAATCCTGGCATGCAGTAAGAAAAATAATCTTAATTCAAATGCCAAACAAGTTTGTTTTTTTTTCCCATTCTGACAAATTTATTTTTTTGTTTTAAGCATTAACTCACTTCATTTTGATACATTTTTCAGAAAACAAGACAATATCTTGGAAATCCTTTTCCATTTTTGAGCACCATATAACTGCTTAGTAAGTCTTGCAAAAGTCTCTGAAAGTCTGAACTCTCCCTTGTGCTTCAGGTTCGATTGGGGTTGATAACACCAGACTACTTCGTCAATAATGTAAAGTGCAATGCACTAGTGTTGGAGAATGAAGCCTGCATGCCTGATATCATCAGTGCAATGAAGACTTTGTTTGACCTCAACATGGATGAACCCACCGACTCAGAACTCATGCATCAACTGACACGTCCACGTCTGTCCTCATCGATCCTATTGGCCATCGGAGGATGGAGCGGCGGCATTCCCACCAATGAGATTGAGGCATACGATGTGAAGGCAGACTGCTGGGTCAGTGTGACTCAAGAGGATGAGCGTCCCAGAGCCTATCACGGTACAGCAGTCCTGGATGAGTTTGTCTACTGTATTGGTGGTCTTGACATGGAGTATTTCAACAGTGTGAGGAAATTCAGTCTTATCACTCAGACTTGGCATGAGGTGAGTAATGCTGTAGGTCAACATGTAACTTTAATTTAGCTTCCTTCACAAAACAGTATTGTGGTACAGTGATGGTACCGGATTGTACTGTACTTTGATATGGACCATAGTGCTGAATGTACTCCACATTACTTCAAAGAATACCACTGTATTACCGTATTACATGTCTAAAACCAGTGGTAAAACCATGATACATTTTTTTTTTTGTGTTCCAGCAATTGTTGAAGCTTTGTATAATATAATATAATATAATATAATATAATATAATATAATATAATATAATACACCAGAGAATCATGATTGTGTCAAAAAATACCATTAAGAAAAATAATAATAGTATTATTGTACTTATTTGCAACTGATAGGACAGAACCAATGAGATGGTGTATTGGTGTGTGTTCGCACACTGATGTGTTTGGTGTGTTGTAGGTGGCCCCCATGTATGAACGCCGAGGCTTTATTAGTGTTGCTGTTCTGGACGGGCTCATTTATGCCATTGGTGGTTTTGATGGACAACAACGGCTTAAAACAGTAGAGCGCTACGATCCAAACACCAATCAGTGGACAATGATGGCACCCATGAATGAAGAGAGGAGTGACGCCAGCGCCACCTCACTGCAGGGCAGGGTAAGAGCACTTACCCATGATCCCACACTCTTATGCTGGAGACTCTTAATGCCTGTAAAGCATGAAGGAAATGTGAAATAGAGATATGGCATAAGGAATAGTGTTAAAATGGAAAGGAATATCATACAATTTACTGAGTGTTTTAAACACTGCTTTTCTGATCAGTCTGTGATGATTGTGCACAAACATCATGCATGTTATGTTTGTGTTTGTCAGATTTATATCTGTGGTGGTTCGACTGGGACCGAGTATCTCTCCTCTGCTGAGAGCTTCAACCCTGAAACAAACCAGTGGACTCTCATCGCTCCCATGAGTAGCCGCCGCACTGGTGTTGGTGTGATCGCTTATGCAGATCGAGTGTATGCTGTGAGTATTAAACACAGTTTTATAGTTTTAATTAACTATGATAACCATGACACAAATACAGAAATATGGAACAATCACAGTTTAAAGGTTGCACTTCTGTAAATGCATGCATGGATGTTCATATACAAATGCACAGAATACATAAATAAAAAGTGTATTTATTTAAAGGTTGGTGGTTTTGATGGTGCCAGTGATTTGCGGTGTGCGGAGGCCTACAATCCGCTCTCTAACATCTGGACTGATGTTGCATCAATGAACAACCCACGCAGCAACTTTGGCATTGAGGTGAGATGTGGACAGTTAATATCTGTATCTGGTCAAACTATGAAATAACATTACAGTAATGATTTGATGATAATGAATATGGGGGACTTTTTTTCCCTCCATATTGAGAAAAATTGGAAAGTTGCACCATAAAATTGTAGAAGGCTTCGATGATCAATGTGTGTCAAAACATTCTAACTATGTTTAAATTAAGTGGTGCATCTATAATAATAAGATTTATTAATGTAAAGTTAAAGACATTACCTGTACATTATTTATTTTAATTTTTACTTTCCTCAAAATCCAGGTAGTTAATGGTCAGTTGTTTGCTGTCGGAGGCTATAATGGATTCGACACCAGCTCTGATGTGGAGCGCTACGATGAGAAGACAGATGAATGGTAACTTCCACAAACACTAAATCTTACAGATCATTTTACACTGCATTAGATATAAATATAAGTCTAAAAATCTAATACAGACTATACTTCATTGCATTCCTTCATTGCATCTGTTTTCTATACAGGTTTGATGCAAATAAAATGGCCATTTCCCGCAGTGCTCTGAGCTGTTGTGTAGCATCAGGATTGCCTAACATGGCACAGTATGCTGCCCTACGAGACACCGTACAGACACAAGACGAGTCTGACAGTGAATGATCTCCCTCTACCAGATCTGACAGTCATGTCTCCTGAATAAATGCATTCAAAAAAGATCAGCCATGTTGATTTCCAACCATTCTGAAGGTCAGTTGGACCTCAAAGATTACTCCAAGATGACCTTGATGGTGAAATAGATAATGTACTTATAGCTGGATGGTGAAATCGTGCTGTAGAGACTGATTGGCAGGGAAAACGAGAAGCTCAGTCTTGGCCAGGTTGAGCTGCTGCAAGTGATGTTCTGTCATCCATGCCAAGATGTCCCCCAGACAGCTTGAGATTCTGTGGGATCTTCTGGTTGAAATGATAGGTAAAGCTGTGTGTCATCAGCATAGCAATGGTGATAAGAGAAACTTAATGTAGTGTAAATGGAGAAGAGGATGGGTCCAAGAATTGAACACTGAGGAAACCCTGTGATCAGTTGATGTGATTTGGATACCTCCTCTCTCCAGGCAACCCTTAAAGACATACCTGTGAGATAAGATTCAACCCAGTGAAGTGGAGTTCCTGTGATGCCCAGTGATAAGAGGGCGGACAGAAGGATCTTATGATTCACAGTGTCAAAGGCAGCAGATAGATCGAGAAGAATGAGAATGAGCTATTTCAAACCGCAGGTCTTCAGTGACCGACAGTAATGCAGTCTTTGTTGAACGGCCATTCTTGAAACCAGATTGGTTGATGTCCAGCTGGTAACTGTCTACAAGTGACGTGTTTAATGTGGGGTTTTTAAGCCGTGGGGTTACCCGAGCCTGCTTAAATGCGGTAGGGAACATGCCAGTATGGTGAGATGAGTTGATGATCTGTGTGAGTGCTGGTAGAAGTGTAGGAGAGATGGCTTGTAGAAAGTGTGAGGGGATGGAGTCTAGTGGGCAGGTGGTAGGATGACTGGAGAGGAGAAGTTTAGATACTTCTGCCTCAGTGAGGGGAGAGAAAGAGGAGAGAAGATTTCTGGAGCTGAGAACTGACTGTTGATTGTTGTTGTTTTGTCAGTGAAGAAATTAGCAAAATCATCAGCAGTTAAAGAGGTGGCGGGTGGTGGCGGAGGGGGACAGTGGAGAGAGTTGAATGTTAAACTAGAAGAAAGAAACTTATTTGAGTTTAAAAAAAAACTTCATTTTTGGGGGAACTTTCCCTTTAATGTTAATAAAACAACAGAAAACTAAGAAAATCACTCAATGTTCTGAAAACTTTAAGAATAGCTTCAATTCACAAGTTCACACGTACATGAAATCAGATGTAGTAATTGATGTGTATTTGGCGTGCTGTCCGGGAAAGGGCTCCGAGCTCGGAATTTGGCCTGAACGCAAAGAACTGGTTTTCTATCCCATTCAAAAGGGGGCAGCCGGTGTCTCCGGCCCGGACACCGACACCACCGTCTCCGGCACAGACATGACCGTCTCTGACACAGACACCACCGCCTTCAGCACGGACACCGATACCACGGTCTCTGGCACGGACACCAGCACGGACACGGTCACCGGCAAAGGTCATCGGCATGGACACCACCATCTCCGGCACAGACATCACCGTCTCTGACACGGACACCACCGTCTTCAGCACGGACACCGATACCACGGTGGATTTCAAATTCGACAGGTGTCTTGCTACGGGCACGAGTAAGTGCAGTGCCAAGTTTGACGTTGTTTGGATGAGAAATGCAAAAGATATTGTTAAATATATCATTTTTAGAAGGTTGTGGTTTAAAAATAAACACTCTGTCAGCTACACTGTTTACTTCTGAATATTATAGTTTGGTTCCAGAACGTGATAAATCCATTTTGATTAATTTGAGTAAAAATGTCTTTTCTTTACCAAGAAAGTGGCAAGATGAAATCCACTATTTTCTGTTTCAAACTTTCACATAGCATCTTTAGGTTATAATAACATAAAAAAATCAAATCCAGATTTTGGTTTTCAAAGATTTATTATAAAAACGGATTATTTTTTCCCAAAAAATGCAATAAATTCATGACACTTTTTTTTTTCAAAATGCAATCCATTGAATCAATATAAAAGTTATTTTTTATCATATTGAAACTGTTGAAATCAGCCATCGCTAAGAAATATCTCCTAATCTTTTTTGACGGCGATCAGCTCACAAAAACTGATTTTGCACGGGCACTTTGCACTGCTCCCTGAATCAACGCGCTTATTCATTTGTGGATGTAAACTGAATCTGTAAGTCAGCTATGCTGTTTACTTCTGAATATTATATTTCATTCTGGTGCGCTAAACGTTATCGCTACTGTGTAAATGCTATTCACCAACTAAACATATCCTTTTCAATGCGTTCAATGCGTCTCTTTCAACGGGCATCATTTGTAGTAGCCCATTCACAAACTGTTTGATCAAGCGTAGCGTTTTCTCGGAGTTCACTGTGTGCTTTCTACCATGCACAAATAAAAACTGAACTGAACTTTTGCTGTGCAATTGTAACAATGTGCACTCAAACACACTAAACCAACAATTACTAAAAACACACTTAAAAACTTATTTTGCACGGGCATTTTGCACTAGTATCTCTCTATAAATTACAGAAACGTCTGTCTGTCTGTCTGTCTGTCTGTGTGTCTGTCTGTCTGTCTGTCTGTGTGTCTGTTAACCACATATCTCTCGAACCGTTAGTCCGATGGATTTCAAACTTGACAGGTGTCTCGCTACGGTCACGAGTAAGTGCAGTGCCAAGTTTGACATTGTTTGGATGAGAAATGCTAAAGATATCGTTAAATATATAATTTTTAAAAGGTTGTGGTTTAAAAATAAACATTCTGACATTAGAGAGTTGTATCATTCAAAGAAGCCCCAAGAAGGTTGTGGTTTAAAAATAAACATTCTGACAATCTGTCAGCTACACTGTTTACTTCTGGATATTATAGTTTGGTGATAAATGTGATAAATCCATTTTGATTAATTTGAGTAAAAATGTGTTTTCTTTACCAAGAAACCAACAATTATTAAAAACACACACGAAAACGTCTCCGGTTACTATCGTAACCTCGGTTCCCTGAGAGGCGGGAACGAGACATTACGTCACTGACGTATATGGGAACTCCTTCCTTCTCCATTTCACTGAAATCTTATAGGCTAACGCCAGCTGGAGACAGCTGGCCAATTGACGCGAACATGCAAATGCTGACCGACCGCGGGCAGTATAAATAGCGTGGGCGCGACAATTACGTCAGAATCAAGACTGAACGCTAGCACAGCTGATCAAACGGCGAGCACGGCGGCTGACGTAATGTCTCGTTCCCGCCTCTCAGGGAACCGAGGTTACGATAGTAACCGGAGACGTTCCCTTTCAAGGCGGTCACTTCGACATTACGTCACTGACGTATATGGGAACTGTATAGAATCCCGCCGTGAGCGCAGTGAAGATAAGCCCTGAACGGGGTCAAGCCACACTCCCACGAGAGAACAGTTCTAAGCCAGCAGCACCGCCAGGAGCACTCGAACTGATAGACAAAACTAGACCAAGAAACATCTGATCCGACCTTACCAAGTTGCATATCCAATGCAATGAAGCGAAGGCTGCACTGGACAGGGCAGCACAACACCATAAGCACTCAAACACAAGAGTTAACACAGTGTCGACGGCAATAGCGGTGACAGCTGCATAACCTATAGCCATACACAGAGTAACAGTATATAGAAAACTACTGCGTAATGCGGAAACAGCCGTGAAACCTTAAGTCATAACACAGAGTTAGCAGCAATGGTAACTCTGCATAATGCAGACCACTGCACAGCTGGTGGTAACAGCTCATGAGTACACTTAATAAAACTCACCGAACCCACGACGCTATAGGCAGTGCACCAAACTTGAAACCCTGGCGAATGTGTTCTGAGAAGACAGCCAGCATACCTAAATCCCGTAGGCATTAAGCCAACATTGAAAGCGTCGAATTTAGGAGAAAGTCTCAGTATAAAACAGCACGTCCCTAGTACCATCCACCAAGCACACAAACAGCTAGTCAGACTGCTGCCTAGTGATCCACATACATCCGCAAAGCCCTTACAGGGCCAACAGCACTCTGAGCATCGGCATCACGCGAGGCTGACGGCTCAGCAGATAAGGCGGGCAGGGATCAAACTGTGCTCTGAACGGTGTAAGCGACTTCGGAACGCAGCTTGGTATCGGATGGAGAGTGACGCTGCAGTCACCAGGTCCGAGACAATGCAACATCATTCACTTAGAATGAGCGTAGGTCTCCAAGTGCTTCGCTGGGGCGAGAGCAGGTGGAAGGCCATATTCAAGGAAGCTCTCAGCACTTATTAGTGTGAAGTGTCTTGCTCAACTATGGACCCAGCAGCGGACACACAAGAAGGTTCCACAGCTTGGGGCTGGGGTGCCAATCGTGCCGATCACCTGTAGAAGCAGGACCTTCCTGAGGGGGATTGTCATAGGGGAGCCCCATAACTCTCAGGTCCATGAACCGGGGATGAAAGGCCAGTAAGGGGGTCACGAGGAAACTGACACTCCCTAGTAGAACATAGCCGATGTTCTATAGCCGATGTACGGAAGTTCAAATTAACACATAACTGAATGTACATAAACACAGTGCTAGTGGCCGTAGCGACAACAACTGTGAATATACGCAGTTAGATAATAGCCCCATAATAGCATAGAACCTCAGAAGTACACAAACACAGTCGTAGCCGTAGCTAGAACTGTGAGTATACGAGTTAGTACAGAATAGCCAGTTGCACTGAAGGCAACGGGGCAACATAACAGCGTAGCACATGTACATAACAGTATCGGTCGCTGTAGCGCCAACTTAACGCAGTAGCTCAGTATAGGCACTGAAGGATACGGGGCAACACCGCAGCATGAACACATCCATGTGCAATTAAATGCAGCGCAGGTCGCCGTATATCGACAGAGACTGTGAATATGCACAGTTCGACTGGGATAGCTAGTTGCACTAAGATACAGGGCAACATGACAGCATAACACAAGTGCGCAAGAATAGCGCATCCATGTATGTACATAAATCCAGCGTAGTCGATGTAGCGACAGAAACTGTGTAGAGACAGAACTGAGATGCACAGTTAGATCAGGATGGCTAGCTGCACTGAAGGAAACAGGGCAGCATTACAGCATAACGCATCCATGTATGTACATACATCCAGAAAATGTGAATATGCACGGTTAGATAAAACAGCTAGTTTTGCACTGAAGGAAACAGGGCAACAAAATAGCAAAAACACATCCTTGTACGTACATAAGTGCAGTGTAGTCGCCGTAGCGACAGAACTGTGAATATGCACAGTTAGATAGGACAGCTGGTTGTTGCACTGAAGGATAGAGGGCAACATAACAGCATAACACATCAGTGTGCACTTTAAAAACATCTGTGTGTATAATGCAGCGCAAGTCGTCGAAGCGTCTGAAACTGCATGAATATGCGCAGTTCAAACGCAATGGTCGGTTACGTTGAAGGGCAACATAACAGCATATAACGCTTCAGTGTGTACACAGATGCAGCGCAAGTCGCCGTAGCGACAAACAGAATAGCCGGTTGCACTGAGGATACAGGGCAATATATAACGGCATAAGTCAGACACATATCAATGTACATAACACAGCGTCAGTGGCATTGCACAGCAACTGTGAATACACAGCAATCAGAATAGCCATTTGCACTGAAGGATACAGGGCAATATATAATGGCATAGATCATAGCACATAACAGAGTGCGGTGTGTACGTAACGCAGCACCAGTTGCATAGCGCAACAACTGTGAATACGTAGTAGTCAGAATAGCCATTTGCACTGAAGGATACAGGGCAATATACAACGGCAAAATTCATAACACATGTCAGTGTGTAGTGTGTACGTAAACACAGCGTCAGTTGCATCACGCAACAACTGTGAATACGCACTGCGTAGTAATCAGAATAGCCATTGCACTGAAGGATACAGGGCAATATACAACGGCAACATTATATAGTGGCATAAATCCTAACACATAACAGTGTGTAGTGTGTACGTAACACAGTGTCAGTGCCAGTACAGCAGGAGAAGTAGCGAATAGCCAATAGCTGGCCTTGTTTTATGTCACATGCTTCCCGCACAGCGTCTGTACGTATGGGTCAGTGTTTTGATTGCAGAAGAGTTCGACAAAGGATTACTAACACATAATAAAACAACACCAATACAACTCCAGGTATGTTTTTGATGAGGATATGACAATGCAAAATGGTTAAAATCTCTAAAAAGTCTATGTTGAATGATAAAGACCCTTTGTTAATAATTTACTTGGGGGGAAAAATGGGCAAAACTAAAATATAAGTACATAAACCGATTAATCGATTAATCGATTAATCGTAAAAATAATCGTCCGATTAATCGATTATCAAAATAATCGTTAGTTGCAGCCCTAGTGAATACGTAGTTGAATGGCCAGTTGCACTGAAGGATACAGGGCAATATATAACGGCACAAATCATAACACATATATAAGTGTGTGGTGTGTCCATAAACAGCGTCGGTTGCATCACGCAACAACTGTGAATACGCACTGCGTAGTAATCAGAATAGCCATTGCACTGAAGGATACAGGGCAATATACAACGGCAAAATTATAACACATATCAGTGTGCAGTGTGTACATAAACACAGCGTCAGTGGCGTAGCGACGACAACTGTGAATACGTAGTTGCATGGCCAGTTGCACTGAAAGATACAGGGCAGCCTGACAACATAAGCTGTAAACACATCAATATGTAAAGTTACGTAGGCCCAGCGTCAACAGCATAAGCGGTAACGACTGCGCAACCCCGTAGTCAAGACTGACTAGAAGGGGGGTAAACACTCACCGGATTGCGGCTGTGCACTTTCCATTGTCAGAGCGGGGCGTCAGAGACTCATAACATCCACACTTCCCTTTTAGACTCGGCCATGCCTTTGCCTCGTCTCAGACGTGCGTCTTGCGCACGACTACCACTTTTAGGACGTTGTGGAAGACGGAGTCTTCTTTAGAAGTTTTGGTGGAAGTCCGGACGCAGCGGGACTTGAACACCGTCGTTTCCCTAGACTGGCTAGGAAGACTTGAGTTGCTATAGAAACAGTGTTTGGGTGCAGGCGAGCGGGTTGTACAACGCGCTCGTTGGCTGCTGCTGAGATACCGGGCTAAAGTATCGTCTTTGGGCGGGAGAGGACCCACCAGCGGCCTGCTGGCGGCAGTGGGCCTCATCCCCGCTGATGCCCGGGTTTATTCCCCTGAGGGCGCGCACTGTCCGGCACGTGCCTGTCGTCCTTGAGTGCGGCCTCGGTTGATCCTTGAGGGTGGAGCGAGTCAATAGGACCCGCACATATCTGGCATGTAGTAGCAGCCATCGGATGCGGGGAGGGTACGTGGTGAGTAACCTCTATTGCAACTTCCACGATGACTTCAGATAAGACTTCTAGCGTGAAGAAAAAAGAGTCTGACGTAATTGTCGCGCCCACGCTATTTATACTGCCCGCGGTCGGTCAGCATTTGCATGTTCGCGTCAATTGGCCAGCTGTCTCCAGCTGGCGTTAGCCAATAAGATTTCAGTGAAATGGAGAAGGAAGGAGTTCCCATATACGTCAGTGACGTAATGTCGAAGTGACCGCCTTGAAAGGGAACTGATTTTGCACGGGCACTTTGCACTGCTCCCTAAATCGACACGCTTATTCATTTGTGGATGTAAACTGAATCTATATGTCAGCTATACTGTTTACTTCTGAATATTAAAGAAACCAACAATTACTAAAAACACACACGAAAACTGATTTTGCACGGGCACTTTGCACTGCTCCCTGAATCGACACGCTTATTCATTTGTGGATGTAAACTGAATCTATATGTCAGCTATGCTGTTTACTTCTGAATATTATATAATAGGGGTTATGCGGAACGCCCAACGTTCGAACCGGAAAACAGGTATAAACATTTCCAGTTTGCATTACCGTACGCATCTGCAGCGTTTGGTGATCTCTGAGGTAACTTATTTTGCGCTTTTTTTAAAATACAATTCTTATTTCTGTTTTAGTTAAAATGTCACGAATGCTTAAGTATCAGAAAATTTTTTTTTATAAAAAAATAAAATGCAGTCTTCATTTGATTGTTTTAATCGTCTGCAAGCAAATATAAAAGGTCAAACTACTATGATAGCATACAAGTCTAAACTAACTTACTGATAGTTAGCTAACTCTACATCGGGTGCCATTAGAAAAAGCTACATATACTAACTTACATACCTTCATAATCATGAATAAATGAGGAGACGTAAAAACTTAAATCCTTTATCTAACGGAGTACTCGGGGCTCTGGAAGTCCGTTTGGCAATACGATGTACATCTGAAATGGATAGAATGGGTAGCGTAAACACCGGCTATAAAAGGTCGCCATTCCTACGCTGTGTTTACCTCAGTAGCTGACGACCGGAAGTAGTTATATCTGTTTTGTAGAACCCGGAAGTATGTTGCGCATAACCCCTATTCTGGTGTGTGTCTGTCTGTCTGTCTGTCTGTGTGTCTGTTAACCACATATCTCTCGAACCGTTAGTCCGATGCGAACCGTTAGTCCGATGGATTTCAAACTCGACAGGTGTCTCGCTACGGGCACGAGTAAGTGCAGTGCCAAGTTTGACGTTGTTTGGATGAGAAATGCTAAAGATATCGTTAAATATATCATTTTTAAAAGGTTGTGGTTTAAAAGTAAACATTCTGACATTAGAGAGTTGTATCATTCAAAGAAGCCCCAAGAAGGTTGTGGTTTAAAAATAAACAATCTGACAATCAGTCAGCTACACTGTTTACTTCTGGATATTATAGTTTGGTTCCAAAATGTGAAAATCTGACAATCTGTCAGCTACACTGTTTACTTCTGGATATTATAGTTTGGTTCCAAAATGTGATAAATCCATTTTGATTAATTTGAGTAAAAATGTGTTTTCTTTACCAAGAAACCAACAATTACTAAAAACACACACGAAAACTGATTTTGCACGGGCACTTTGCACTGCTCCCTGAATCGACGCGCTTATTCATTTGTGCATGTAAACTGAATCTATATGTCAGCTATGCTGTTTACTTCTGAATATTATGTTTCATTCTGGTGCGCTTAGCCTATGCTATTCACCAACTAAACATATCCTATTCAATGCGTTCACAGTCTCTTTCACGGGCATCATTTGTAGTAGCCCATTTTGCTGTGCAATTGTAACAATGAGCATTCAATCACACCAAACCAACAATTACTAAAAACACACACAAAAACTGGCAGTGGAATTTCATTCTGGTGAACTTAACGTTATCGCTACTGTGTAATACTAGCCTATGCTATTCACCAACTAAACATATCCTTTTCAATGCGTTCACAGTCTCTTTCACGGGCATCATTTGTAGTAGCCTATTCACAAACTGTTTGCTCAAGCATAGCGTTTTCTCTGAGTTCACTGTGTGCTTTCTACCATGCACAAATAAAAATGTCACTGAACTTTTGCTGTGCAATTGTAACAATGAGCATTCAATCACACCAAACCAACAATTACTAAAAACACACACAAAAACTGATTTTGCACGGGTATTTTGCTCTAGTTATAAAAAAACAAACAAAACAAAAAACCAACACGTATGTCCCGCAAGCGGAAGTGCTGTCGCGGAGTGGGAGGGGCTCGTGACTGCCATCACGTCACGTCCGCGCCAGAGCGAGAAACAGGAGTGTACGCGCAGTGAGTGCGAGCGCGAGAGGATGGAGGCCGCAAAGCAGCAGCGGAGCTCGAGTGACGGCGCGACCGCCAGAGGAGCGGGTGTCCCGGGCAGCGGAGGCGGAGCAGGGCCCGGAGGAAGCGCGGAAGGCGAGCGGGACAGAGATCGAGCCACTTTCGAGTGTAACATCTGCCTGGACACCGCCCGAGACGCGGTCATCAGCCTCTGCGGACACCTGTTCTGGTACAGCTGATCGATAATCGATCACCATCAATATCATAACAGTAGGAGTCTAAACAACAACACACACAGCATGACAGTGAGAAAATGATTGACAGCGAGACCCTTTACCATAGCAACCAAACCTGCTTGTACTGATAATACCTGTTATTGTTATTAACTCAGGTAAAACTGCAGCTACACAAACACAACATTTCAAAGAACAGCAGTGAGTGATTGACAGTCTGACATGTTGACAGGGAAGAATCTGTTCTCATTAATTCACCATGGTAATCAATCACTTACTTCAGTTAATGTTATCATGTAGAAACTGGCATAGACTTATACATCAGATACATTGAATTTTCTTTAAAGTACATTACAACATCACTTAAATACCATGGTATACGAGTACAGTACCACAGTATTACTGAACCATGGTAACACCACAGTAAGGACATAGTTACTGCAGTTGTTGTTACTGTAGTAAAATTGTGGTAAACATGAAGTCAGTGTGACTAATATTCAGAATGAGCACCTGCATTATTATGCTAAAATTTTGCCGTAGTAAAATCACAGTATTTCTTGCTCTTCTATTGTATTTTGGTGCAATTGCTGGTTATTTATTTGTTATGATTGACAGAGTGGCTTTGCTGTGTGAAGCTCCTCATGACACATTAATATCTGAGAGTTTATAACACTGTAATGCCTGACATATGACATATTAGTCAGACAAATGAATTAATGAATCAATTGATTGATTGATTTTTAAATGGGACAGATTATTGAACCTTTAGATGACATCTAAGGAAAGTTTGCATGTGTTTTTTGAGTATCATGCTTTTATGGCTCATATAGTCTCATATAGTCTCATATAGTGAGAATATAGAGAGAAAAAAACAGCTAAATTTTATTCAGAGCCCCAAACTGAGCGAAAATATGCAGATGTTGATATTTATATGACCAAAAAGCAACATATTAATATCAATATCTACCAATAATCTCTTGATGAAATGCTCAGTTTTATAACCAAAGCTCTATAGTTTTGAAACATATGCAGTACATTTGAGAGATGAACTAATAAACCTTCCTCAAAAACCTGATGATCATATTTGATACTTTTATAATAAATGATGATGATAATCAAGTAAACCTGCTTCAGTCCAGATGAAATATTACTAACAATATCAAAGTTATTCTTGCGTTTCCTTGATAAAATCAGCTCAGATTTGACAGAGAGAGAAATTGTACATTTGTATAATTATACTGAAAGACTTTTACTGGATAAAAGAGTCTGAACTATCAATCAGAGACAGAAGCACTGGAGGAGATTGAGTGCGACAGCAAAGATTTGATCAATTACAGGCCTTAAATATGCATGTATTAAATATGATTCAGTAGGGCTAATGAAACGTGTCGTCTGTGTTTCAGCCGGTGTGTCAGTCATAAACGACAGATAGACATCAGAACAAACAAACACACTGTGTTCCTCACTCTATTATGCGATGGCTTGATGAGTTAATGTGATTAAAGCGTGTTGTGTTCTGCTGAACTCTTCATGTGTGACTGCGAGTGTGTGTTCTGTTGCCTCGTTCGGACGAGATGTGTGTTTAGTGCCGTTAGTGTGAGATTATCAGGTTAATGAGAGATTAGACTCCACAGGAGGATTGAGGAGGAGTAAGAATAGATGCACACGTAACGCTGACCCCTGACCCCTGTTTGTGGGATTACGACCCTTCGTTCGTTGTGTTTTGTGGATTTGCAGATGTTGTGGATCGTGTTTGTGATTGTGTGCATGACAAACGTCTCTTAGTCATTCAATATTTAGGCAACAGACAAACCCGCTGGTTCTGCAAGTATTTTTTCCATTCATTTCTCCCATAGGGATTTTAAAATAGTCTTTGTTAAAGTGTTATAAGCCATGAACCAAACCAATCAGATGCAAGGAGAATCACAACACTACAAACTTATAAAAAATATTCGAAAATCTGACAAAAATACAAAGACTGTGAACTTGATGGCTTTACTGAGGGAAAGAACTACAATCCCATGAAGCATTGCGATGGAGGAATATAAAACTACTCATTTACAAATGTCGATTATATATGTTTAAAAACAAGATATTTTAAGTTTATTGCAAAATATTCATATCTATTCAAATATTCAAGTATTTTGAGAGTGTAAAGAGATGTCATTGGGAGTGGGCGGAGCTTAAGAGCTCTTTTGTCTCGACTCTCTGATTGGTGGAATCTTCAGGGTCATCATGGGTAATGTAGTTTTTCTCCTGGAATTCCACTGTTAGACTCAATTGTTTTAAATAAAGCGGGACAGAAGCAAACAGCATCGATTAACAGCACAGGAGGTTTGACTTTAAAGGTTTATAAGTTATCGTTCAAAATGGAGAAAATAAAAGAGTTTTTACTTCCGGACCCGGACTGTTGCGCTCTAGTGATCGAGTCATGGCACATTTCACCTCAATGAGGAATACATTAAATGTTGTTAAAAGTATTTAAATGAACTTCTATTTTGAAATTGTTTTCATGGAAATTGAAATCCCTAAATTTATCCCCTAAAATCTCATGACTATAATTCTCTTCTTTCTTTTATTTTTTTACTGTGGTAATTTGCCAATTTGTTTGACGTTATTGTAATAAGAAATGTTTAATTAATTGTAAACTAAATACATTTTCATAGAAAAATGATCATGGTGCATGAAATATTATTTGTTCTAAAAATGCATGTAATGTTTTTATTATGCATTTTCTTTCTCGTGATATATTTCCTAGATTCACCATATTTTATTTTCACAACTTATTGTAGCTTTTAATTTTCATGCCAAGAAATAGGGAAATATGCAGACAGATGTGACTTAAGCAGATATTACAGATAATAATAGACTATTAGCAGATAATAATAGACTATTTACTCCTGAACGAGTATAATTTTCTGTAGCACAGATTACATGAACTATGAGATTTTACATTTATGCATTTGGCAGACACTTTTATCTGAAGCGACATGCATTGCGTTTGATTGGTTAATGCATTCCCTGGGATTCGAACCCATGACCTTGCGTTGCTAGCATCATGCTTTACTGTTCGAGCTACGGGAATACTATTGGCTATTAAAACAACATAAATGTATCAACTAATTTTTGACTTCTCTCTCTCTCTCTCTCTGTCTCTCCTGGTTTGTCGTCTCGTGCAGTTGGCCTTGTCTTCATCAGGTGAGTGTGCATGTGTGTGTGAGTGTGTGTTAGAGTAAATTGACACGCTGGCGTTCAGCGCATGAGTAGCACTTCACAGAAAGCGAATGAACGCTTGTACAGTATAGCAGATAACTAATGTAATGGCTGACATTATACAGTATATTACAGCTGTTCACACTGAGTGGGATTACATGCTTACAAATAATGAGATTATAGAAGCTTATAATGTACAGTAGAAACTGTTTAACACTTTTATAATCTGTCATAAGGAATAATGTACAGTCAGTCACTATCTTATTTTATATATGTATTTTTTTACTTAAGTGATAATTTTATTAATCAAAGGTGCATTAAATTGATCAAAAGTTACAGTAAATCTATTTCAAACTAATGCTTTCTTGTGTCTTGATCATCAAATCCTCATATTAGAGTGATTTGTGAAGGATCATGTGACACTGAAGACTGGAGTAATGATGCTGTAAATTCAGCTTTGATCACAGGAATAAATTACACTATACTGTATATTCACATAGAAAACAGATATTTTACATTGGAATAATATTTCAGATTTTTACTGTATTTGTGATCAAATAAACGCAGCCCTGCTGAGCAGAAGAGACTCTCTCACGTGTGTTTCAGTGGCTGGAGACGCGTCCCAGCAGGCAGCAGTGTCCCGTGTGTAAAGCAGGGATCAGTCGAGATAAAGTCATTCCTCTGTACGGCCGCGGCAGCACCAGCCAAGAAGACCCCAGGTACACTCACTAGTGCACTAACTAGTGCACTCACTCCCACTGCACACTGACTTACTGACTGTTACACAGGCATCATCAGGGATTAGCATCTCAAACTGTAGTTTGCTACAATGTCACATGACCTTCTTGAGTCGCATGTTTAATCAGTGAGTGCAGTAGTTGTCATCTCAGAAATAAAAATATTATTTGGCATTTTTCATCCAGTTTTGTGTGAAGCGATCTTGGTTCTCTGATCAAATAATGAGTCAAGTAGTCACTGGATATGGAAGGTCAAGTCGAGAGCATTGCATTGTGGGTCTCTAACAGCATGTTATTCTGGCAAACGTACGTACAGGAGCTCATCCAGTTATTCCATGAACGCAGAAAGTTCACACACTGCAGAGATAGCATGACATACAGAACATACACTGATGCAGAGCTGTGGCTCACATGAAGGATTGAGAAATTAATGGATAATTAATGTTAATAAATAACCATCAAACCCAGGCTTGCCTGTAGCGCTGCACCAGGAGTTATTATAGTTAACTACAACTATTAAAACATCTGTGTTGTAGCGTTTATACGCCCACGTATAAATATTATTAATTATTATTCATAACGAATTATGATCAATAATTAATAATTTAATTATTTTCAATTATTTACTGTGACAGAATCAATAATATGATAATTTATCAGTTCATCCAATGAACAGACAGCATAAACAATTATTAACTCTAGGAAATATAATATCTTCCTGGCCAAGAAAGAATAACCCCTAACAGTAAATTAAGAAATAGGGTAAAAGCATAGGTAACTTTTGATCGAAGTTCAAGACAATAAAATTTGATAAGCACATACACAAGCAATATCTTTTCAAATACAAACAATACTTTATTGATTATATACTAACACCTAACACAAACAAGACTATGGATTATTCTAACAACTAATGTCTAACACAAACACACGCGCACGCATACACACACACATTCATACGAGTTGCAGAAAGGAAGAGAGTGAGGAAAGAGTGGGTTTAAGAGTGAAAGGATGAAATCTCACGATTCCATAAGCACTTAGACATGACCTGAACGAACCATCAAACATTAAATTAACCCTTCTATCGTTTTAGGCAGGTTATTAAAGTTAAAATACACCAGTTCAGCTTTAGTCTGGAGGTTACTTGCTTGTCTTCTCGTTCCTTTTTGGAATTCCTTTGGTCAGCGTCAAAGGGGTTCGTTTGTTGGTTATGGTCTTCTCGTGCCTGGATAGATGCGGCGAGAACCAGTCACGTGTGGCTGGCAGTTGCTGATGGTTGAATGAGTCTTTGAAGTTGGAAGCGTGCGTTGCAGCCGCGAATCGTGGCACGAAACTTTGCAGCAAAACTTAACTTAAAACCGAGACTTTCAATCGGAAAATAAAGGAAGACTTAGAAAAGAAAAGAAGACTTAGACGAGAGTAGTAAGACGGCTTGAATGAAACTGTTTAACCCATGTTCTTCAGATCTTGATTTGGGTTATTTCTGCTCGTTTGTTACATGGTACTAGTCTGCCGGAACTTAGAGAGCTTAGAGCTTTGAGAGCAGCGAGAGAGCTTCGAGAGCAGCGAGAGAGAGAGATTTGTTTTTGGGTCTAAGTTTTTAAACTAAAAGTTTGTCCAACCTCCAGGATGAGTTCTGACCAATTAGACACTGCCTTTGTTTTCAAAGTCATAAATCATGCGCTATCTGGGATCTCCTTACTAGCAGAGAGAACAGAGGCTACAGTTTAGACATGATTTCTAATTAAAAGAAGATCAAAACATATTACACCGATATCATTCAAGCCATCTTGCTAGTTGTGTTCGTAAGATAGCATTGATATGAAACAGTACACACTTTCATTCATTCACTCCTTCTAATAGTTAATATAATAACTATTACCTGAATTAAATGGGATCAAAACATATTATCTTATTAAAATATGCATATAAGTGGTGGAAACAACCCAGGATTAGGTAGTTGCATGATTGTTTGATCATGAGTCCATTGAAAATTGTTCTTGAATGATTTTATGTATAGTTATTGATAAGAATCAGTTCTCTGGTGAAGAGACAGAACTCTGTTTGTTCAGAGGTCTTAAGGAGGAGGGGTCAGGAATGCTGTGGTGTCATTTCTGAACCAATTTGTCTTTTAAAAACCCCCTCATATTGACAAGTTCTTCCTTTAGCTGGGCTCATAAAAGTTCTTAGTTGGGGGTTTTCGTTGGTTTGGTCATTAGAAGGGTCTTTTGCAGACTCTGTGGCGCCAGGATGGGTGACTTATGGCTCTGGACTGTGAGGACACTGTCTTTATCTTAACCAGTCCGTAGTTGGCCACAAAGCTAGCCATTGACCAGTTATTTAGTTAGTGTTGGGGGAGGCTCTTTTAAATAGCCAGAGTGATGAGGATCATTTGACGTTCTGAACAAATCTTCTGTTTTGTTCGGCAGGAAGTAGAGAGTTTGAATTAATTTTCTGGAAGAAAATTAGTCTGTGGTTGATTTCTTCTCATTGTCGTTACATATCCCCCCTTCGGTCGACGATGTGTTGAGTAAAAGACATCGGTGAACGCTGGAGAAATGGGTAGAGGAAGCAAACACAAACAGCAAACAACAAGACAACACCTCCATGACTGGTCACTTTACTGGTGCAGGGCATTAGATTACCTAGGCATAAACAGGTTCACTCTCTCAATATAGTTAATCACGTTGACTAAAGTTTAGTTCAATTTTAGGACGTTATCCTAATTTGTTTTGGGACGGTGATTAATTAATTTTGTGACTAAATTTGATTTGTTTGTTTTATTCTCTTCTAAATTGTTCTAGGTTTAGACCAATTTACCTTTCAATTTGTGATTCGAATGATGCAGGGAGTTCTCTGGCTCACATTCGTTTTGAGGTGACTTACAAATATTAGGCGTGGTGTGTCAATCCTATTATTGTGACCTTGACCCTTATGGGGCGGACAGGCATTTTACCTAATAAAAGAAGAAAAGGAAGGAAGGAAGAGGTAAAACAAAACAAAGCAGTTGAGTGTTCCTCCTGATATGACTTGTAACTACTGTTGCACAGCCAAGGTGTCAGGGATCATGATGTAATGATAGGTGTTCTCAGGTGTACTTGTTGGATGAGTAGTTAGTTGCCATGTTTCCTATGGTAAGTGTAGCTAAGTTGTTAAGCTAGTTTCTGAAGTTAGTTTCTACCTGTGGGGGAAAACATGTTTGTTGAATGTTTTGCACAGTAGAGGCGGTTAACTTCTGTATGTTAGTGAGTATGTTAGGGATGTTGTGTAGTGTATGTATGTATGTATTAGGGATGTATGCATGTATGTATGTATGGTCAGATCTGTTTCAGTCTGTTTTGCTCCCCCCTTTGCTTGATGGCTTAGCTTTGATGAGCTTGTTGCCTCTTTGCCTTGGAAAAGGGATCTTCGGTGATCTGCTGGGAGTCAAACCAGTAAGGCAGGAAGTTCTCTGGCAGACATTGGGAGGCTGTTTGGCATGGCTGCGTGAAGCTGTGGTGCAAAACTTGGTCTCCGTTGTTGCATTCCTCCGATGATGCCTTTTGGTTGTGACAGACTTTCTGACGTTCTGGGCTTACTGTTGTTTCTGTAGCACACATATGGTTCTTGAGTTTGGAGCTCGTTTGGTGGTTTCCTTATGAGTGATGGGTAGCCAGGATGGTGTTTTCTGGTACCTCTGGGTGTTTGTCAGTGGTTGACTGTGAGAGACCACTTTGTTCTGTGTTGTTGTAGAACAAGTGGTTGTCATCTTCATTATGAAGGTGTATCAGATGAATCAGTGGTCTTCCGTGTTCAGCCTGTTTTCTAGGAACACTTCCAGTCGCCTCATTAGTTGCTCCATGTCTTTTGAGGGTAAACTGTCTTGTTCTTGGGCATACTCAGTGCTGTGCTTAACTGAGTGGTGCCGAGGTGGGTTTCCTGAGAAGCGTGGCTGGTCCCATGACTTTTCCATGTGGTTGGTGTGGTATCTGTCATCAGCATGGGAATCACGTTCTCTGTGCTTCTTACGAAGAACTGTGGTGTTGTCATGCCACTGGTTGTCTTCCAGTGCAAGGCTTGTGTCTTGGCTGAAGGAGTTTGAAACTGTGGATGTTTTCAAACCTTTCTTTGAGGACATCTTCTGTTTGATGTGGGCCTTGTGGGTTAGGTCACGCAGCTGTTGAATTGTCATTGTGTCTGCGCAGGCCTCAAGACCAAGATGATGACTTAATCCGGGGTGCAGGTTTCTCAGAAAGAGGTTTTTGAAGTTCACATCCTCCTCTTGTTCAGGTGAGTTATGTGCACCAAAGAAGGCTTGTCGAAAACGGTGGTAGTAGGCTTGGGGAGTCTCGTGTCGACCTTGTTTGGTTTCCAAGGCGATTAACACACCGTGTTCTGACTCTGGGCCTGTGAATTCTTTTATCAGTGTCTCACATAGCAGCTGGTAGTTTGACTTGACATGAGCAGGTTGCCGGTCTAGGAAGCTTCGTACCTCTGAACTGGATGTCGATCTGAGGAGGTAGAACCTGTCTCGGTCAGTCACATGTGGTCTCACTTCTAGGTGGAAGTTGATATCTCGGATGTAAGCTTCAATGTCTTGGCCCTCCGTGGAGTTCGGGTTGAACTGAGTGATATTCTTAACCAGCTTGTTGAGATCTTTAAAGGTCATCGCCGGTGCAGCTCTGGAGTCTGCCTGGATGAGCTCTCGTTGCTTGTTGGCAGTGAACGGTTCTGTGGTGAAGGCCTGTGACGTTTTGGGTTGTGGCCATTCACTTCTTTCACTGTATGGCAGTTCTTGGCTGGAGGACTCTGTCCTGCTCGGCAGTGGTGATGCTGAGGGAGGTCTCTCCCTTCTTGGCTCTGGTTTCTGTTGGAAAATGTGCTGGAGTTCATCTCTGACCGCGTAGAGCTCGTCGTTGACGTCATCTCGCTGTTGGGTCAGATGGTTGATTTCAGCATTGCACCTTTCCAGGTGGTCTTTCAGAGCATTAATTTCAGAGTTCTTATCTTCAATGTCAGCTTTAGCTTTCTCTAGCTGATGTTCAGCAGACTGGAGTTGGTTTACCAGGTGTTTCTGGACAGTCTTTAATTCTTGTTTGTCACTTTCAGTGGCTGCAAGGGCTTCTTGGAGCTTGTCAACTTGGTTCTTTGTTTCTTGCTCCACTTTGTCAGGCACTTGAGCTTTCGCTTTGAGCTGGTCTGTGCAGCGTTGGGTGTGCATCAGCTCTGTCAGGAACTCAGTGGTCTGACGCTTGAAGTCGTCCTGGACTTTCACTTCCAGCTTGTCCATGCGGCTCTGGGCACGTGTCAGCTCCTCCCGAAGGTGGGTGATGTGCTTGTCGCTTAGTGTCAGCTGGGCTGTGAAGGCATTGCTTAGGGAACAGATAATCTTGGTTAGTTCCACGTGGTGGTGGTTTTGATTCTGGCTTGAATCATGTGTCAGGAATCTTCTCAGAATTATGATTATTATTAAAAATAATAACAGTTCAATTGTCTTTGGTGTGAGGCAGTCCGTAATGCCTCTGAGCCAGGCGTCCACGTCAGTGGGGTTTGTCGTCCACGGCATGTTGGCACGCTGGGGTGAAGAGACTGACACAGATCTGTGTGGGGTGTAAGCCTATGTGGTTGAACAGCTAAGTGTCGTTTCAGTGACTGTACAACAATAGTGAAGTGTTGTAATGTCTAAGTGTTGGTCTCAGTGTAGACAGGTAGGTTAGTGATGTGGAAACTTCGTCACTCAACTAAGTGAGGAAAAGAGAGAAAAAGGTTAAAACAAATCTCAATTGAAAGAATTTTTTTTTTTCAATGGGAGAAATATTTTTTTAATATTTTCTATCAATGAAAAACTGGTTTAAACTCGTGATGTGTCACTCAACTGAGTAAGGGGGAAAGAGAGAGAGGTTAAAACCAATTTCAATAAAACAAGAAAGAAAATTCTTAAGTAGGAGAAATATTATTTTTCTCATAAATGCTGCCTATCGGTGAGAATCTGTTTCCAGAAAGGTAAACAATATTATTGTTTATGTTTACAAGGAAAAATAATACAATAATAATGCTGATACCTTTTTCCGAGTTTTACCGGATTGACACCACACACCGTCAGTTGGACTGCTTACAGCTGGGATGCTATGAAGGCGACGGTTGCTCAACACTTGTCTCTGTTAATTTATCTTGGATAAGATGTTAAATTGTAAATTGTGTTTACAAAACAGAGAGAGTATGGAGAACAAGAAAGGGTTTGATTACAAATCAAATACCTATTCATTGTTTTCTTTGGAAAAATTATCTTTCTCTTTCTTTAGACTCGATTGATGGTTCTTCCAGGTTTGTTCCCTACAAATGTGAAGAAAGGGGATGGAATAAAGCAGGACAGAACAGGAAAGACGTGTAAAGGAGGAAGAGGAAGGAGTGAAAGGAGATTGGGTCCACAAATGGCTCTGAAGCCTTTGTGTCGAACTACGAGTGTAGAATTGATAGTTGCCAACAACTAAACATTCAAAAATAAAACTTTGTAAGATAGGGTTATCTCTGATTTATTTGACACTTGTAGTGAGATACCAATGTCTCCTATTGAGGCTCAGGTGTGTTACTCCCAAGCTTTCAAAGTTCAAAAATGTATTCACCTGAAGTGATTAAATCTAAAAGAGAATTTTAGAAATTAGGAAAAATTATGAAATTAGATTTATTAAAAATAAATCGAGAAATCATTAGAAATTACCTGTTTAGGAAAATAGAATTTAAACCCTTTTTAAATCAAATTAAAATTTGACAATTAATAATCATAAACCAGTATTTTCTTTTCAAGTAAAATGCAGGTAAATGAAATTAATAATTGTGAACCGAAATTTCCTTTTCGCAGAAAAATATGGGTAAAGTATAATATGAGACAGGTAAAATAGGAAAGAAGAAAAGACCAACAGGTGTAAACATCAAGGTGTTTAAATGGTTAAATCCCTTTAACGTTGTTCAAACAGACACTGTATTTAACCACTGTCAATGACAACCGTAAATAATGCTTAAGGCTTTAGTATAGGTTAGGCCTTAATGTAAACAACTACCTAGCTTAGCTTTAGCTTAGCTTAGCTTAGCCACAAATGGGTTTGTTTCAGTTTGTTTACACTGTGGCCAGACGGGCTTTGCTGTGGGGTCCGAGTTCCCCCGGAAGCGTTGGTTAAGACTTCCGTGTCACGATTGTAACTATGGCGACAAAACAAACTCTAGTGGGCGAAGTTGTGAATTGCAGCTCGTAAACAGTAATGCATATTACATGAAATGTCGGCACATTTCAAACAATGTTCAAAGAATATGCACGTCGATCATATTATATGAAATGTCGGCGCATTTCAAAAATGCAAATAAAGGACACCACTCGTCGCTGTTTTTACGACGTGGGGCTTCACTCGGTTGTTTAAGAGTGATTAACTTTAAAGGACAGCTTTTGCTGTAATAGATGGAACAAACGATCTCGGCGGATCGTCTCTGTGCAATGTTATCTGAGCACGCAAAAACAACAGGGTTTTTAACTGTTGGTTGAGTTTCAACGTCAAGCTTTACTTGAACACAACTTTAATTCCTATTCAACTACACTCGGACATACGCAGTGTTTTACACGAGAATTAATTGAACAGACACAGATAAAGCTTATAGTTTATCACGGGGATTGCCGTGGAACACGCACTGACAATCTGAGAAATAAAGACTAATCTGTGAGAATATTCGTCCCAGTGGAACACGCACTGAGTGACGATCAGATAAATAAGGACTAACGTTCAAGTTAGACGAGGGACACGCTCGTCCGTCCTTTACATGGTTATTTTAATTACTGCAGTTTTAATTTCATTCAGCTCTCTGACTGATACAAACACACATAACGTTATAGCTATTTGAAAGACTCTGGAACACGCAGATGTCTTAAGCTATAATTAAAGTATTTCAGAATCGAGGGACACGCTCAATTGTTACCTTGTCGTTGTGTGAGATCTTATATCTTGGGTTATTTTACTGCAGTTTTAAATAAAATAAAAATAGGCAGGCAGCCTAGACTAGAGTACTAGCTCTCTCTTGTATTCACTCAGCAGACAGTCATTCAAACAGAGCGCGCGGCGCGCGCTGCATACGTCACACACAGACTCAGAGGTCCGGATCTCTCTCGAAAAGATAATTACTTCGTATGTGCTTACAATTTTAGGTTAAACTTCCCGCATTCGTCTCCACCATAAATGTAGCGTTTATACGCCCACGTATAAATATTATTAATTATTATTCATAACGAATTATGATCAATAATTAATAATTTAATTATTTTCAATTATTTACTGTGACAGAATCAATAATATGATAATTTATCAGTTCATCCAATGAACAGACAGCATAAACAATTATTAACTCTAGGAAATATAATATCTTCCTGGCCAAGAAAGAATAACCCCTAACAGTAAATTAAGAAATAGGGTAAAAGCATAGGTAACTTTTGATCGAAGTTCAAGACAATAAAATTTGATAAGCACATACACAAGCAATATCTTTTCAAATACAAACAATACTTTATTGATTATATACTAACACCTAACACAAACAAGACTATGGATTATTCTAACAACTAATGTCTAACACAAACACACGCGCACGCATACACACACACATTCATACGAGTTGCAGAAAGGAAGAGAGTGAGGAAAGAGTGGGTTTAAGAGTGAAAGGATGAAATCTCACGATTCCATAAGCACTTAGACATGACCTGAACGAACCATCAAACATTAAATTAACCCTTCTATCGTTTTAGGCAGGTTATTAAAGTTAAAATACACCAGTTCAGCTTTAGTCTGGAGGTTACTTGCTTGTCTTCTCGTTCCTTTTTGGAATTCCTTTGGTCAGCGTCAAAGGGGTTCGTTTGTTGGTTATGGTCTTCTCGTGCCTGGATAGATGCGGCGAGAACCAGTCACGTGTGGCTGGCGGTTGCTGATGGTTGAATGAGTCTTTGAAGTTGGAAGCGTGCGTTGCAGCCGCGAATCGTGGCACGAAACTTTGCAGCAAAACTTAACTTAAAACCGAGACTTTCAATCGGAAAATAAAGGAAGACTTAGAAAAGAAAAGAAGACTTAGACGAGAGTAGTAAGACGGCTTGAATGAAACTGTTTAACCCATGTTCTTCAGATCTTGATTTGGGTTATTTCTGCTCGTTTGTTACATGGTACTAGTCTGCCGGAACTTAGAGAGCTTAGAGCTTTGAGAGCAGCGAGAGAGCTTCGAGAGCAGCGAGAGAGAGAGATTTGTTTTTGGGTCTAAGTTTTTAAACTAAAAGTTTGTCCAACCTCCAGGATGAGTTCTGACCAATTAGACACTGCCTTTGTTTTCAAAGTCATAAATCATGCGCTATCTGGGATCTCCTTACTAGCAGAGAGAACAGAGGCTACAGTTTAGACATGATTTCTAATTAAAAGAAGATCAAAACATATTACACCGATATCATTCAAGCCATCTTGCTAGTTGTGTTCGTAAGATAGCATTGATATGAAACAGTACACACTTTCATTCATTCACTCCTTCTAATAGTTAATATAATAACTATTACCTGAATTAAATGGGATCAAAACATATTATCTTATTAAAATATGCATATAAGTGGTGGAAACAACCCAGGATTAGGTAGTTGCATGATTGTTTGATCATGAGTCCATTGAAAATTGTTCTTGAATGATTTTATGTATAGTTATTGATAAGAATCAGTTCTCTGGTGAAGAGACAGAACTCTGTTTGTTCAGAGGTCTTAAGGAGGAGGGGTCAGGAATGCTGTGGTGTCATTTCTGAACCAATTTGTCTTTTAAAAACCCCCTCATATTGACAAGTTCTTCCTTTAGCTGGGCTCATAAAAGTTCTTAGTTGGGGGTTTTCGTTGGTTTGGTCATTAGAAGGGTCTTTTGCAGACTCTGTGGCGCCAGGATGGGTGACTTATGGCTCTGGACTGTGAGGACACTGTCTTTATCTTAACCAGTCCGTAGTTGGCCACAAAGCTAGCCATTGACCAGTTATTTAGTTAGTGTTGGGGGAGGCTCTTTTAAATAGCCAGAGTGATGAGGATCATTTGACGTTCTGAACAAATCTTCTGTTTTGTTCGGCAGGAAGTAGAGAGTTTGAATTAATTTTCTGGAAGAAAATTAGTCTGTGGTTGATTTCTTCTCATTGTCGTTACAGTGTAATCATTTAAATAAATCTGATATGAGCGGAGTCAGTTGAGACTGTAGGTAATATTAATATTTGATTCATATTTTTTTGTAAGTGTTTGTTTAATACCCTGTTCCTGCTATAAAGAGATTTGTTATACTGTTTATTTCTATGTTCTACTTTTATTCTAATGTGTATTTGATTGCATGTGTTTATAATTAGAATAACGGCTGTCAGCAAGAAGACATGATTTATTTATTTGCATTGTGTTTGAGAGAGTCAGTGTGTGTTTGTTGTGATTGTATCTTCAGGCTGATGGTTTTACTCATTTGAATATTATGTGTGTGTGTGTGTGTGTGTGTGTGTGTGTGTGTGTGTGTGTGTGTGTGTGTGTGTGTGTGTGTGTGTGTGTTACAGATTGAAAACGCCACCACGACCCCAGGGTCAAAGGACAGAGCCCGAGAGCAGAGGGGTGAGCGTCCTGACATCATTATGGTGTGGTTATGAATGTATTAATAATGTTATCATATCTCTCTCTCTCTCTCTCTCTCTCTCTCTCTCTCTCTCTCTCTCTCTCTCTCTCTCTCTCTCTCTCTCTCTCTCTCTCTCTCTCTCTCTCACTCTCTCTCTCTCTCTCTCTCAACAGTTTCAGGGTTTTGGCGACACAGGGTTTCACATGTCGTTTGGAATCGGTGCTTTTCCGTTCGGTTTCTTCACCACAGTCTTTAACGCCAACGACCCCTTTCACAGACCAGGCCAGTGTTGCGGCTTCTTCATGAGACGCTCCCTGTTAAAGGGGTCACGACATGACACTGACGTAGAAGAGTTGTTGTACCATTAAAACATCCTGCCAGTTTCAGAGCTGAACACATCCTCCTCATTATAATAATTATAATAATTTAATCAGGCTCCAAAAACTGCTCGTTTGGATATTGCGGGATGTGTGAAGTAACACGGGTACATACATTTGCAGATGAGCCTCCAGTCTCTCAGTTACACATCATCACACCATAGGCTCCGCCCACTGCGCATAGGCTCCGCCCACTGCACAAACCTTTATTAGCATCATAAGTGAACCTCGAGGAGCATTACGATATTAGTAAAAATCCATGTCATGACCCCTTTAAGGTTTTAATATTAGAGTTGATGTCAGGATTCATGTATGCTCTCAGTCAAAGGTGTGTGTGTGTGGTTTCTAAAGCTTGCCTTCGTCTGTGTGTGTGTGTTCAGATCCTCATTATGATCCGCAAGGCAACGGCAATCCCAACAACGGCAACAACTGGCAGGACTCGCTCTTCCTCTTCCTGGCCATCTTCTTCTTCTTCTGGATGCTGAGTGTGTGAGTGTGTGAGTGTGTGAGTGTGTGAGTGTGTGAGTGTGTGAGTGCTTCAGATGATGGACAAGGACACTGTCTCGTGTGCGCTTTCAGAAGATGAACTCACTACCTGTCTGTCTGTGTCTCATATCCATATATACACACACACACACTCTCACTCACACACTCTACTCACACACACTCACTCAAACACTCACTCACACACACTCACTCTCTCTCACACACTCTTTTCTCACACTCTCTCTCTCACTCACGCACACACACACACACTCGCAAACTCAATCTCTCTCACACACTCTCACTCACACACTCTCTCACTCACGCACACACACACTCGCAAACTCACACTCACTCACTCACTCTCACTCACACACTCGCAAACTCACACTCACTCACTGACACACTCTCTCACTCACTCTTACTCACACACTCGCAAACTCTCACTCTCTCACACACTCACTCACACACTCTCTCACACACTCACTCACACACTCTCTCACTCACTCACACACTCACTCTCTCTCACTCACACACATACACATTCACTCACACACATTCTCACTCACACACTGGCACACGCTCGCACACTCACACACATCAGTGTTGAGAGACAGTATTAATGGCCGCCGTCAGTAGATGAAACACTACATCAGTTGATGAATCTCACATAAACTCCTCATGTTTCACCTCAGATCGCAGAGAGAAATGACACTGAGCATAAAGAAGCGCATCTCAATGACCCTGCAGTCTGACATTATTTTCATGATGATTAGACACGCTCATCCCCAAATTCTCATCACTTTAAAGTGTTGTTTTTACTGTAGTGATATATAAAGAAAATTCCATTATGGTACTAAGAATAGTCTTAACTTATCATTGAGTGATTGATCGTCATGAAAATGCGTACGGTTATTCTCATGCTGTATTTTCTTTCTTGTGATTTTTGGGGTGAAAGATGATCCAGACTCGTTCTCCATGTTCTCCACTTTTTGTAGCTTTTCATTCTCATGCCAAAGATGTTCTGACAGGAGAGAAATATGAAGGCAGACGTGTGATTTACGGATGAGTTTATCGGGATGCTCCTGAAAGCGTCTCCAGGCCGTTGCACTGTGTGTTTGAACCGCACGTATTACAGGACTGAGAATTTCACAATTTAGGATTTCAATATTTTTAATTCTCCTTAAAATCATAAAACAATTTATTTTGGAGTGAAATATGTCCTGCACATGCTTTTGTGAGATTCACCCATTGTGTTCAATGTTCAGGTTAGGGAGGATTTAGCTTTAGCCTCTAAGACGCACACTAGTCATAAGCTAATCTAGACTCTGACGCGAGTTCCGGTTGAGATGCGGTTCAGACCCGGATGGAGCTTCAGGTCTGTTCAGGAAGTGTTTCCACAACAGGCGTGTGTTTGTTGTGTAAAGCAGACATGACCGCTAACACACAGCGCACATCAGAACTGTTATTAATCACCTTATTATGAGTTAACACGCATTCAGTTATGATTGACAGGGTGAATGAGTGCTTTATGCATTGAGTAAATATATTATTGTCATAGATAAGAAACTTATGAAAATGAAAAGTGAATTTAATTTTCATCCTGCTAATGTGGTATGCGAGTGTTGGGGAGTGTTAGCTGCTCGTGTGTGAGTGTGTGTGTATATATGGATATTGTACATGATGTTTTTAAACGTCTCTCTGTCATTGGCTGTGACGTTGATTGACAGCCGAGAGGTGATGGTTTGTAATCCTGTTGGTTTAACAGTTTTGTCAGTGTAACAAACATCCTGTGAAAAAGAACATTTGTGTTTATTTCCTCTCGCTGCAGTGATTGGCCGGTTTGAACTTCTGGCCACGCCCACTTTTATGGCGTCACAATGCAGGTCGTGTTGATTGACGGCTGCTCGGCAGTAAAAGTGGGCGGGGTTTACGGTCAGAATCCGTTGATTCTTACTGGATGATTTTGGGTGACTTTAGTTAAAATTGCTCTTGTTTGTCTTTCCTTTTTTTGCATATCACTGGTTAATTATGTTTGTAACAAGCCTTTTTTGCCATAAAAAGTCTTTTGGTAGCTAAATTGCATATAATTATTGTGCATATGGGCCAGAAACTAAAGTGGGTGTGGGTACTTGATAAATAAACATTTAATACAACTGATGTGGTTATTTTTTATAGTAGATTATATTTTATGTGTGTATGTATATGGATATGTTATAAATGTATTTAAGTGCTTTATATAATAGACATGAAACTGATGGCAAATATATAAAAGAAAATAAGCACCTGTTAATATGCAACATTTTTATTAGATTTGTCTATATGTATATATATATATATATATCTTTAAATAAATATTGTTTATTTCCAGTTTACACTAAATCAAACACAACCAAATACAAATGATATAAAAACAGTGTGAAACGAGCATGAACTGCTGTAACTATAAAAACATTCAAAACCAAGGCTTTCTCTCCTTCATGCTTATGGAGTTTCTGATATTGGACTGTTTGTGTTTTATTTTCTATTATAAAGTAAAAAAAAAAAAAAAATTGGCTTTAAAAACAGCTTTGGTAAAAATTTGGTAAAAAAAACAACAGTACAGTAGTTTTGGAAGAACAGTTTGTTAGTTATTAATCTGCATCTAAAACAGTCGATTAAACGTGCAATATAGTTTCACTGTGCATATCTCTCTAAAATAAAAGGCTAATAATGAATGCTTTGGCTCTCAGACATGATTCAAACGCACTGAAAGATCCTCAGTTTGGTTTCTTGAACAAAGTGTGTCAAGGATAAAAAATAAAATCGCACAAATTCACAGGCACTTTTTCAGTAAAATCAGTGAAACGAACTCGAGATGTTGAGTCTCGGTAACATGTCTAAAAAAAAGAGAAAAGAAATGGGGAATAACGATGTTTAAAAGTGTCTGTACATGCTTCGCTGGGATCTTGAAAGTGACGGTGCTTCAGACCTTCATCATCATCATCATCTTCATCTTCTTCAGCCTGTCTTGGGCTGTTTGTTCTTCTTGTTGAGGATCTTCATCAGGTTCTTGGACATGAAGTAGGGTTTCTCTGCACTGCCGTCGTTACGCTCCAGATCCTCCACTGAACACACACACACACACACACACGTTATTATAGTCGAATGAGCTGCTGAATGAAGGGTGATCATGTAAGCGAGGCACTCACAGAAGCACAGGAACAGTGTGTCCACACCCATGTTGTAGACGCTGAAGAAGCCGTGAGCAATCAGATACGCACCGAACACCACCGTCTGTTAGCACACACACACACACACACACGTCACTTCTCAAAACAATCTCTACACACACACACACGTCACTTCTCAAAACAATCTCTACACACACACACACACGTCACTTCTCAAACAATCTGCACACACATACACGTCACTTCTCAAAACAATCTGTACACACACACACACGTCACTTCTCAAAACAATCTGTACACACACACACACACACACACACATCACTTCTCAAAACAATCTCTGTACATCTCATTTTTACAGCTGATAACAAAATCAAAGTACATTTCATAATTTTTATCACTTTTTATGTTGTAATTATGACAAAAGGTCACTTAGTATGTGATAAGTTTATCTTTTTATGTCAATTTTGTCAATTCGTGAATTTTAACTGGTCATAATTGTGACTTTTTGACAGTCAAAATTATGACAAGTCGAAATTATGACATACTAAGTTGAAATTGACATGTCAAAATTTAAACAAGTCAAAATGACAATTTTGAATTATTAAAATTTTTACTTATGTCGATTTCAACTTAGAATGCACATTGAGACTCATGTCAACTTTTGTGACGTAAAAAATGGTTTAAAAAAGTCAATTACGACTTAGTATGTCAATTTCAATTTATGTTGTATTGAGTCAAAATTTACATAAAAAGGTAAAATGATCAGATACTAAGTCAAAATTATGTTCAATTTCAATTTAAGTTCAAATTTACATGTAAAATTCGACTTAAGTCATAATCTTTAATATAATACATTTCGACTAGTGCCAACTTATGACTTTTTTAAATAGAAAATGGCTTAAAATATCAAAATTATGACTTGACGTGATAATTGTACCTTGTAATTTGGCATTTTGGTTTAATTATTTTAAGTTTTTGTCACATCTTAATTTTTACACAAGTTGAAGTTATGACTAAAAAAATAATGACAAAATGAAAAAAAAAAAAGAATTTCGACTTAGTATGTCAGTTTAGACTATAGGCTTTTTCTTATTATTAACTTTAATTAATTAAATAAAACTTTTTTTTGTTTTTTTATAAAAGTGCATTTGTATTTCCTGAAATGAGTTTCAAAGTATTTTTTTCTTTTTTTTAGAAACAATACATTTTACATAAAAATTAAAGCTATTTTGCATGCAGATGTTTTACTTTTGTAAAACAAAAATACTGTAATGCAAAGATTTTGCTTAAATCCACAACATTAAATGCATGACACCAAATAAACTTCACTGTTGATTTCCCTGAGAGAGAGAACAGGACTAATCATCAAATAATGTCATAATGCAAAACAAGCCTATTTTAGGACCAATAAGCAAAATATAATTTTGTATTTCTTTCTTTTGGTTTGTCCTGCTGAAACGGTTGTCAGGTTTAGTGAGAAATTTATTCCACATTAAATACATGTAAGAAAAGACCAATCAGAATTCAGTATGCAAATTTGATCAAATTATAATGTCAGTTAAAGACTGAATGCTGGTTGAATTTCTAACTCAGATCTTTAAAGTATAATGTTTATAGAGAGCGAATAAACAAGGTTTGGGTGCATGAAGCAATGCGGGCGGGACTGAGGTGTGTGTGTGTGTGTGTGTGTGTGTGTCTCACTATGATGGGCATCCAGTAGTAGTTGAGAGCTGCTGTCTGAAACGTGGTTTCTGTATTGGGAATCCTGCCGGCGAAGAAGAAGAAGGCCAGCACACCTGAGAAGAGACGAGAGGTCAGCTGACGCTCGTGTGTGTGTGTGTGTGTGTGTGTCTCTCTCTCTCTCTCTCTCTCTCTCACACTCACCCACTCCACCGACCACCAGAAGCTTCCCGAAGAACAGCAGCAGATCCGTGACTTTATCCAGCACCACCACCCTGAGGAACATCTCTGTCACTGCACTGGTTTATACTTGCATATTTACTTTTACTTAGTAGACATCATTTAGACTCAAAGTCATAAATTACATAAAAACCTGAAATTGACAGTCGTACTTTTGACTTGTGTCAATTTAGTCTTTTTATGCTTATCTAGTTATCTAGTCATAAGTCAAAATAATTTTGACTTATGTCATAATTATGTCATATACGGCCATAAACAACATTCATAGTTTTTACTTAGTTTTTACAATTTCTGCTTTTTATGTCAGTTTCAACTTATGTCATAATTGCGAAACTTTTTTTAAAAAAATATGGCATTTTATGTCAGTTTTTACTTAGTATGTCATAATTTCAACTGTCAATTTATTCAACTTTTTATCATAATTATAACTTTAAGTCATTTTCAACTGTAAATGTTTGACTTTTTGTCAATGTTACATCATAATTGTCTTTTTATTAATAATAAGTCATCGTTTTGATTTTTCATCACGTAAATATGACTTAGTTTGTCATAATTTCGACTTGTGTCGATTTGATTAGTCATAATTATTATTCCTTTGTGTTATAACTATGACATTTTATGTCAGTTTTTACTTAGTATTTACCAAAGCATGATTTTTATTTCTATGTGGCAGAAATGGACTTTCATAAGTTGCGATAAAATTTCAGAGACAAGCAATTTGTCTTTTCACAACAGACAGTTATATTATATTATTGTATTACTGTATATGACAATATTACTGTATTGATTAATTTATTTTAATCTAATGTATTAATTTATTATTTATTTACTTACTAAAAAATTCCTTCATTTTAACGAATTTTTATTTGAATCAAATTGACTGATATATTGTGACATTTGAATGTTATTTTTCTTCATTGATTGTGTATTATTCCCCAGCGCTCAGAGAAGCGTCTCACCGTATGATGTTCCTCATGAGCAGAGAGAAGGCGTTCTTCGCCGACACACAGAAGTTCTTCCCGTAGATGGCGATCTATAACACACACACACACACACACACACACACACACACACACACACACACACACACACACACACACACACACACACACACACAGGCAGACAGTTACTCGTTTCATCCAGCTGATGGTTGTGTGTGTGTGTGTGTGTGTGTGTGTGTGTGTGTGTGTGTGTGTGTGTGTGTGTGTGTGTGTGTGTGTGTGTGTGTGTGTTTTCACGTACCATGATGTAAGCGTTCCTGTTGATGAACTTGATGAATTTCTCCAGACACCAGAAGCAGCATTTGAGACAACACATGAGGAACCGCGCGCACGGGTTCTGAGCCGCTACACACACACACACACACACACACACACACACACACACACACACACACACACACACACACACACACACACACACACACACACACACACACACACATAAATATTATCGTTTACAACAACAATAAACAACAAGACAAACACATTTTTACAGCTTACTGAAGCCATTTTGGTCAAGTGTAGAGCAGGGTTATTATTTTTAACTAAAACTAAAACTATTGAAGGCATTCTTGTTCACTGAAATAAAGCTCAAATAATGTAAAATATGAATATTAGATGAAAAATTAGAGAAATATTCCCTTGGCAGCTGAAATAAGTTTAAGTTGAGGCACTGAAATAACTAACTGGAAATAAATAAAAACGGAAACAGAAACTAAACATTAAATTACAACTATAAACTTGAAATTAAATTAAACAAACATCAAATTAAAACTAAACTTTATTTTAAATTAAACTAAACATTAAATTACATTAAATAAAATAATAAAAGCATATAACAAAATTGCTATAGATTAAAAATGTAAAAAATTAAACTGAAATTATAAAATAAATCAAATATTAATAAAAACTATAATAATATATAGATAATACTAAATAATACTAAAACTAAACTAAGCTAAAATTAAATTAAATGAAGTTGAAATAAAAAAATAAATCTAAATAGGGCTACTAATAATTAAACAAATATAAGCATATAATAAAATTACTAGATTAAAATTAAATCTGAAAATATAAAAATAAAAGTTTTATTTAAATCAAAATATTTAATAATAATATTTAAATTTAAATATTAATAAAAAAGTATAATATATAAATAACAATACTACAATTAAACTAAACACTAAAATCAAATTAAATAAAAAAAAAAACCTAAATAATATATTGTTTTAAAATGATAAAAATAATTAAAGCATATTACAAAATTACTATAGATTAAATTAGAATTAAAACTGAAAATATAAAAATAAAAAGGATGACTCAAGTGTTAATAAAAACTATAATAATTTATAAATAATACAGAATGAAGACTGGAGTCGAGTCAGAGTGAGATGAACATCAGGCATTACAGACACACGTCAGTCTGATGCTCTGGATCGGGAACTTCTCAAACACTGCAAAACTGATGCTCTTATAAAATATCCTTCAATGTTTTCTCCTCTTTGGATGAATGAAAGGGTTTGCGGTGTCTGACCTTTGAACTTGTGGTCCAGATACTCCAGGATAATGCGGACGAGCTGAACCAGTGTGAGGATCAGAGCGCCAAACGCCAGAGAGCCCACGTGATACCTGAGCAAAATTAATAATCAATAAATCAATAAGACATCAGAGAGCCCACGTGATACCTGAGCAAAATTAATAATCAATAAATCAATAAGACGTCAGAGAGCCCACGTGATACCTGAGCAAAATTACAGTTTTTTACGATTGCTATGACAGATTTTTCAATACATTTAACAATTTTCCAAAACTCTTAACACAGTTAGCACTACATCCGCCTGCGTAAGCTATACTATTAACACATTTCTTGTTGCTTTAACACAAAATGCATACAATTAACACACATTTAAAATGCTTGAACTTCTTTTACACACAAGCTCAAACAAGAACAAAACAATGGATTTTTACTGCCAAATTTACCAATGCTTTCACACTGTATGTCAGAACAGATAACAGCATGTTCTAAACCTAACCTTACAGGCTAAAGTCAAGGTGAACCGCTGCTTATATTGTGAACTGAAACACAAATATATCCCCTGTATTTTATTCTATTCTTACTGAGAAACAGCTGATTGAATTATGCAAATAATTAGAAGATCTTTTTTTTTTTTTTTTTTATTCTTCTGGTGCTTTTTCTGTTCGTATATTTTGTATTTTCACATTATTCCATTGCTAGTGAGAAACAGCTGATTGAAGTTATGCAAATATGGGACAATGTGGCATTCCACCATTCCCGTGCAGTCACAGCCTGGTTTGACGCCCATCAGAGGATGATGTCCATTTTCCTTGCCCCTTACTCCCCTTTCCTCAACCCCATTGAGGAGTTCTCTCAGCCTGGAGATGAAAGGTTTTTGACCATAGTCCACAGGACCAAATGTCCCTCCTGTATGCAAAAGATGCTGCATACAAGACATCACAGCTGAACACTGCCAGGGGTGGATAAGGCATGTTACTGTAAAATATTCTTCCCAAGATGCCTTGCCAGGGAAGATATCAGGTGTGATGTGGATGAGAACATGTGGACAAATGCAGAAGACCGGGCAGATTAGAAGATGGCCTTTTCTGTTTGTATATTTTGTATTTTCACATACAGTAATACTGTAAATGGCAGCTATAAATGTCCTGTTGCAAATAAAGCCGTTACAGCAGTAATTCTGTCTCTGTCTTCTTTTTTCATAAACCATACATTCTATAAAGCTACTCTAAGAGGGGTCATTTATTTTGTTGTATTGAATTTCTGCTGCAAAAAAAACAACAACAAAAAGGCATTTACATTACAAACAAAACAAAAATGTAGAGAGACTTCAAAAGAAACTGCAGTGCAAAACACAATCTATGATCAATACAATGTCTATAGATATAATATAGATATAATATAATATAGTATAATATATCTATAGAATAATATGTCTGTTGTATAAGGGCAGACCTGACACATATAAAATAATGCAGTTTCTGTAATTCCATCTGATGTTAGTGTTTTTTATGACATTGTGCTATGATTGACTAAATGTGCCTGGTGTAAGAGAACATGTGTTAATGTTTTGGTAGACATGGTGTATTGTGTTAGTGTATTATTGTATTTTGAAAATTAGTTTTGCAGTTTAGTTTATAATGTGTGATTTTGAGCATGAAATTAACCGTTTTGCCAATTGTGTGTTTTAGGTGTGTTGGTGCGTTAAGAGTTTAGGAAACTTGTTAAATGTATTGAAAAATCTGTCATAGCGATTGTAAAAAACTGTAATAATCAATAAATCAATAAGACGTCAGAGAGCCCACGTGATACCTGAGCAAAATTAATAATCAATAAATCAATAAGATGTCAGAGAGCCCACGTGATACCTGAGCAAAATTAATAATCAATAAATCAATAAGACATCAGAGAGCCCACGTGATACCTGAGCAAAATTAATAATCAATAAATCAATAAGACATCAGAGAGCCCACGTGATACCTGAGCAAAATTAATAATCAATAAATCAATAAGACGTCAGAGAGCCCACGTGATACCTGAGCAAAATTAATAATCAATAAATCAATAAGACGTCAGAGAGCCCACGTGATACCTGAGCAAAATTAATAATCAATAAATCAATAAGACGTCAGAGAGCCCACGTGATACCTAAGCAAAATTAATAATCAATAAATCAATAAGACGTCAGAGAGCCCACGTGATACCTAAGCAAAATTAATAATCAATAAATCAATAAGACGTCAGAGAGCCCACGTGATACCTAAGCAAAATTAATAATCAATAAATCAATAAGACGTCAGAGAGCCCACGTGATACCTGAGCAAAATTAATAATCAATAAATCAATAAGACGTCAGAGAGCCCACGTGATACCTAAGCAAAATTAATAATCAATAAATCAATAAGACATCAGAGAGCCCACGTGATACCTGAGCAAAATTAATAATCAATAAATCAATAAGACGTCAGAGAGCCCACGTGATACCTGAGCAAAATTAATAATCAATAAATCAATAAGACGTCAGAGAGCCCACGTGATACCTGAGCAAAATTAATAATCAATAAATCAATAAGACGTCAGAGAGCCCACGTGATACCTAAGCAAAATTAATAATCAATAAATCAATAAGACGTCAGAGAGCCCACGTGATACCTGAGCAAAATTAATAATCAATAAATCAATAAGACGTCAGAGAGCCCACGTGATACCTGAGCAAAATTAATAATCAATAAATCAATAAGACGTCAGAGAGCCCACGTGATACCTAAGCAAAATTAATAATCAATAAATCAATAAGACATCAGAGAGCCCACGTGATACCTAAGCAAAATTAATAATCAATAAATCAATAAGACATCAGAGAGCCCACGTGATACCTGAGCAAAATTAATAATCAATAAATCAATAAGACGTCAGAGAGCCCACGTGATACCTGAGCAAAATTAATAATCAATAAATCAATAAGACGTCAGAGAGCCCACGTGATACCTGAGCAAAATTAATAATCAATAAATCAATAAGACGTCAGAGAGCCCACGTGATACCTGAGCAAAATTAATAATCAATAAATCAATAAGACATCAGAGAGCCCACGTGATACCTAAGCAAAATTAATAATCAATAAATCAATAAGACATCAGAGAGCCCACGTGATACCTAAGCAAAATTAATAATCAATAAATCAATAAGACATCAGAGAGCCCACGTGATACCTGAGCAAAATTAATAATCAATAAATCAATAAGACGTCAGAGAGCCCACGTGATACCTGAGCAAAATTAATAAAACAATAAGACACAAGACTCATACAGTAAAGGAAACGCTTTAATACATTACACCAATACAGCAGATCTAGTCATTATCCCTTATTAATATTCACATATTCCAGACAAACATGATCCATAATTGCAGCTGTAAGTCAGAGCGCCATCTAGTGTCTCAAACCACAGTGACATCAGAGTTTATTAATCCATATTTCTGCTCTTTCTCTAAATGGTTTATTACTGCACTTTATTTAAAAATAAATAAATAAATAAATAAATAAATAAATAATAATAATAATAATAATATATATATATATATATATTTTTTTTTATATTTATATATATATATATAAAATAACATTTATAATATAAATTTATTTATTAAATTGACAATTTATTAATATAAAATTTTATATATATATATATATATATAAGACTCATGAAACTGTAAGAACTTGTTCCACTTTGAAATGTCTTTTCTTCTGTCCTGCCGTCATCAAGACATTAAAGGGGCTATAATATGCTTTTTTCTGAAATTTAAACTCGCGACTGACACCT